>CM025780.1:4849590-4985483 GCA_014636745.2 Centella asiatica | reverse complement strand
TCAGATTGTAGTTCCATTCTTCGTTTTGGAGGAATGTCATCAAAGCTTTCGGAATCACTGTTGTTGGATACTTGTGTTTGCTTTCCCTTGCCTTTGCCCTTGATAGTAGCATGTTTTTTTTGGGAGCACCAGTAGGGTCTCGGATAGTAAAACCTAGGAGGACTAATCTTCTTGCAGCAGTAGGTTTTGTTAACTCGGTTGTCTCTGATGTTGGCTCTTTTGGGGACACTACTGATCGATCAATTTCAGCAGTGTCAAAGGTTGGAAGGGGATTGACCTCATTGGCAAAGTGTATGACAATTTCCATTTTAGCAGGCCCTGTGATAGAATCTGGAGTATCAGTAGACTCCAAGACCTTGGTGAGTTCGAGGATTTCAGTAGGAGTTGTAGGATCGGCTGCTGATACTTCAGCAAGGGTTAGTGACTTGTCAGCAGCAATGACAACCTATGTTACTGCATCTATTTCGTGGAAGAGTTCGTTGGAAGAATTCTTCTGATCATCAGCAGGGGATGGTGACTCGTCAGCAGGGACGTAGTTGTCTATCTTATCAAAAATTTCATCCCCTGCTGACACTATTGTGAGTGGAACGGTGGTGGGGATGTCTTGTTCATCTTCAGAGGGAGGATCTACGTTAGATCCTCCAGCAGCAATTGCTTTGGCAACAGAGTCTTCATCGTATAGCTCCATAAAGAATTTGTACACCTCTCTCTCTTCATCGTTTAAGGTCGAGGGGTCAAATTCAGCAGAGGTGGCCGTAGTTTTCTTTTTGGGCCTCTGAATTTGAGTCGCAGCTTGCCTATTCTTGCTGGGATGGACAGCAGGGATTGTTGATGGTTGTGCTAGTTCCTCGGAGGACTCTGCTAATCCCTTTAATCTCCTTTCAGCAGCAGCCTTTCCAAGGGTAGCAGGGTTGCGCTCGTAGTTTTTGAGCAGCGAGGGAGTGATGACTTTGCTGCTAATCAGCTTCTTGGACTGGGTCCCTGCTGGGAAGTTGGTTCCAAGAATTCCCTTTAGCAGCAGGGACATAGTTCGTCCATAACGAATCTTAGTCTTCCTCTTGTTGGAGAAGTACTTAGCAAGGATTTCAAAAAATATTTGGGCCCAGTTGATCGGCTCCCCAGTTTTCAACAGCGAAATGATAGAAATAACCCTTGCTAATGCCTCGTCCTAGGAGGTGAACTTACACAGCAAGGTCTTGTGTAAGATGTCCATTAGAAGTTCTCATTTCTTTGGAAAGTCCTTCATTTTCTTGTTGTTGTGGGTCTTGACATATCCCAGTTCAGCAAACACAACAGGAGTGATTGTTGGTGGAGTCAACAGACCCCTGATTTGGCATTTGTAAGACTGTGGCAATGCTTGCTGGAGTGATGAGAATTAATTGACCATTTACACGTCCAATTATGTTGTGGTCTCGGACTTGTACAAATGAGCAGAATTCTTTAATTACTTCCACGTATATGGGTGTATCAACAGAGATTACATAACGTATCCCGTTGTTCCTCAGCAGGGATATGACTTCTGTGATTTCAGAGTCTTGAATGTCAATAAAGCAATCTAAGTCAATGATAGACTCAGACTCGATTTTATCCAACCAGTTCGCCATGTCTGTTGATGTTGATCGGAAAAAGATTGTCGAAGAGGGTTTACAGCGGGATTTCAGAAGGGTTTTTAGAGAGTGATTATAGAGAGAGATTAGAGCAGTTTCTACGGTAAAAATTTTGAGAAGGGGTGAAATGAGTTTATATAAGAGGTAAAAGAAGTTGAACGGTTTAGAGAGTGGTAACTGATATGAGAAGATCAAGAGTTGGTGGGAGAAAAAATATGGGTAGTGGTGAGAATTAATTACCAAAAGGACAACAGCTATAAAAGATCATGGGGCAGAGTGACATTTAATGAGGAGACAGAATAAAAAAGGCTGCAGTCATGATGACTTATTTTTTCGGCGGTAATAACGTAGCACATTTCTTGCTGATGTGGATGGATAATGATATGAATCAGCAGGGACATATCCTTGCTGATCTTGTACCTTCCTTTTGAGGCGGGGTATCAGCAGGGTCTTGTAAGCAGCAGTCATCCCTTGCTTATTTTGAATTTTTCAGCAGGATCATCCTTTGCTTATGAGATAAGCAAGGTCTTGGAGTTAGTTTCTGTCAGCAGCATCTTGGACGTTTCAGCAGGATATTTACATGGTTTCTGAAACAGCTCTTTTGTCTGGACGTCTCCCCTTTTTCGGAAATTTTTAGCAAGGTCATTGTTGATCAGCATGCACTTTTTCAGCAACATCTTTGTTCATTTCAGCAATGTGAAATGTGTTTTTCAACAGGGATAAAAAAGCCTGCTTAGACATCAGCAGAAGTTTTTCTTCTCTTGAATTTAATTTGCTAAGAACAAAAGTCCTTGCTTAAGCAAACAAGATGTTAATAGCAAAATGCTTATTCACAATTTAACATGCTTAATTCACTTATTAGTTTATTAAAATGATTTTCATCCAAGGGTTTTGTAAAAATATCTGCTAATTGATTTTCAGTAGGAATATAGTTTATCTCTATAGTACCCTGCTGAACATGATCTCTAATGAAATGATGCCTTATATCTATATGTTTAGTTCTAGAGTGCAAAATAGGATTATAAGCAATAGCTACAGCACTAGTATTATCACAGAATATAGGGATAGACTTGAAATCAAACCCATAATCAGCAAGTTGATTCTTCATCCATAGAATTTGTGCAACACGACTTCCTACTGATATGTACTCAGCTTCAGTAGTGGATATTGATATAGAGTTTTGTGTCTTGCTGAACCAAGAGACAAGTCTTCCTCCTAGAAATTGGCATGTACCACTAATGCTTTTTCGATCAATTTTACACCCAACAAAGTCAGCATCCGAGTATCCAACAAGGTTGAAGTTAGAATCTTTTGGATACCATATTCCTAAGTTAGGAGTTCCACTAAGATATCTGAAAATTCTCTTGACAGAAGCTAAATGTGATTCCTTAGGGTTAGATTGAAAACGTGCACAAATACATGTAGCAAACATAATATCTAGTCTACTAGCGGTTAAGTATAGCAAGGATCCGATCATACCTCGATAACTTGTTATATCTACGGATTTACCTTGCTCATCTTTGTCCAACTTTGTTGCTAATGACATGGGAGTCTTTGTTGGACTTGATGTTTCCAATCCAAACTTTTTCAGCAGGTCTTTGATGTACTTGGATTGATTGATGAAAATTTCATCACAGCTTTGCTTAATTTGGAGTCCAAGGAAGAAATTCAACTCTCCCATCATGCTTATCTCAAACTTACTCTGCATAAGTTTAGCAAATCTTGCACAAACTTTTTCATCAGCAGAACCAAAGATTATATCATCTACATAAATTTGTACTAACAATGTTTTATCTTTATGATTTTTAATGAATAGAGTAGTGTCTACTTTACCTCTACTGAAACCTTCATCAAGTAAAAAGGAAGATAAAATATCATATCATGCACGTGGAGCTTGCTTAAAACCATATAAAGCTTTATCAAGCTTATATATATGTTGAGGACTGGCATGATCAGCAAAACCTAGGGGTTGCTCCACATAGACTTCCTCCTGAAGTTCTCCATTCAGAAATGCACTCTTGATGTCCATTTGAAACACCTTGAAGTCTTGACAAGCAGCGTAAGAGAGAAAAATCTTTATAGCTTCAAGCCTTGCTATTGGAGCAAAGGTTTCATCATAGTCGATTCCTTCTTACTGAGAATAGCCCTTAGCCACAAGTCTTGCCTTGTTCCTTGTAATGATTCCATCTTCATCCATCTTATTTCGGAATACCCACTTGGTGCCAATTACTGCATGATTCCTTGGCCTGGGAACAAGATTCCAAACTTTGTTCCTGCTGAATTGGTTTAATTCTTCTTGCATAGCAAGGACCCAATCAGCATCAGCAAGAGCATCCTCAATTTTCTTAGGTTCCATTTGGGATAAAAAGCTTAGAAAACTACTTTCGTTTTGAGCAGATCTTCTAGTCTTTACTGAGTTTGTAGGATTTCTAATTATCAAGTCTTTTGAGTGAGACTTGGTCCATTTCATCCTTCTTGGTAGATCTGTTCGAATGTCTTGCTATCTTAGTTCCTTCAAGTTGGGTTCATCTTCTTTTACTTCAGCAGGGGTGCTATCCAATGAGGCAGTTCTTTATGAAGGTACTTCAGCAGGGTCTTCCTTAGTTTCTACGGCCTATTGATTCTCATTTGGTTCCTGCTCAGTTATAAGAGGGAGTGAACCACTTGGTTCCTCATGGTTAGTTTCATCAAATACTACATGAACTAACTCTTCTCCTGTTAGAATTCTCTTATTAAAAATACGAAAAGCTTTGCTATGATTAGAGTACCCTAAGAAAATACCTTCGTCGGATTTTGCTTGAAATTTAGTTAAGTACTCCTTACCATTATTGTGAACATAACAGGGACATCCAAAGATTCTGAAATAGCTTATGTTTGGTTTTTTTCCTTTCCATAGCTCGTATGGAGTTTTGCTTAATGTTGGATGAATGAGTGATCGATTTTGAGTATAGCAAGCAATGTTCACTGCTTCTGCCCATAAGTACTCAAGAAGTCTAGCATCAGCAAGTAATGTTCTTCCAGCTTTTTCTAAGGTTCTATTCTTTCTTTCAACCATTCCGTTTTGTTGTGGAGTCCTTGGTGCAAAGACGTTATGAGAAATTTCTTGCTTATCATAGAACTCAGTAAAGCCTCCAAAGTCGAACTCTCTTCCATGATCACTTCTTACTGACTTGATTCTGAGTTCTTTCTCATTTTGCACTTGTCTGCTGAATTTCTCAAACTCTGCTAATGCATCATTCTTGTGAGCAAGAAATAATGCCCATGTATATCTTGTGAAATCATCCACAATAGTGAATCCATATTTCATTCCACCAAGACTACTTGATATAGGGCCAAACAAATCAAGATGTAATAGTTGGAAGGGCATAGAGTTTGATTTTTCAGGTTTGCTTAAGAAAGAATGTTTTGTTTGCTTACCAAATTGACAAGCTCTACATGGTTTTTCTTTTTCAAAGGAGAATTTAGGCAAACCTTTTACAAGATCTTTAGCAGCAAGTTTTGAAATCGTTTTATAATTTAAGTGTGAAAGTCTCTTATGCCATAACCAACTAGTATCTGCTGAAGCTTTAGCAAGAAAGCAGGTTGTTTCAGCAGAACTTAGCTTAGCCAAATCTACTATATAAACATTCTCATTTCTTGAGCCAGAAAGCTTCAGAGAATTTGTTTGAAGATCTCTTACCTGACATTTATTGTCTAGGAAGGTGACCTTATGCCCTTTGTCACACAACTGGCTTATGCTAAGCAAGTTATGCTTGAGACCCTCCACGTAGGCAATCTTGTTGAAGCAGACTAACCTATTTCCTGTTGAACCATATCCCTTAGTTCTTCCAGCACTATTATCTCCAAAGATCACTTGAGGTCCATCTTTTTCTTTAAAATTGGTGAGCAATGTTTTATCTCCAGTCATATTTTTTGAACATCCACTGTCCAAGTACCAAATTTGTTCCTTGCTCACATCCTGCGAAACATAAGCAATCACTTTGGTACCTAGCAAGACTTGGGTCCATTTAGGTTAGTACCCTTGGGGACCTATACTTGTCTCATTTTTGGTTTTTAAGACCAACCAGTACAGTAAGGGTCAACAAGGCAAAGAGAAGCTATGTGGCCAATCCTATGACAACAATAGCATCTCAAATGCATCATGTTGTGAGGTATGTGCTGCTTACCTCTTCTCTTAGGTTGAGGTGGTTTCCAGTGTTTGCTCCTAACCCAACCTTTGCTAAATTTCAAATTCCTCGCATGGTTGTAATTATGAGCAGGAGGGACACGGTTCTTGCTAAACTTTCCACCCTTGGTCTGTTTAGCACCATGTCCTTGCTTATAGTTACGGTCAGCATGGAATTTGTTCTTTAATAAGGCAACATTTCTGTTACCTCTGGTTGTAGTAGGAGGTTCACACTCTGTTGAATGCACATAGATTGTTCTGCTGATTGACTCAACATCACTTTCTCCACTCCCTTCAGCAAGGACTACACAAGTCCCGAATCCAATTCTACTTCGATCTAGCATGTTTCTTTGGCTTTTTAGCAAGGCACAAGCATTTGAAGAAGATTTGTTCCATGTGGAGATTGTAGTAGTTAATTCCTCAACTTGGGAGGTTAACTTAGACTCTCTTTCTTGAGAGTATCTGAGATGCTGTCTAAGCAGAGTCTTCTCATCATCAGCAGCAAGTAACTCCAAATTCTCAGCTTGCACATTTTCAAGTGTAAGCAAGATTTTAGAGTTCTTGCTCCTTAGTTGATCAGACTCTGCCGAAGCAATTCTCAGCAATCTTCTATATGTATGCCACTGAGATGCTACATCTTTGAGCAAAGAGCGCAACTCAGTTTCAGTAACATCAGGAAAGTCAAAATCAAATACCTCAGCAAGGTCGACCTCCTTGCTTGTCTCAGATTCTCTAGCCATTAAGCAGAGGTTGGCTACTTCTGGTCCTAAGTCTTCTGAATCACTATCACTCTCACTCTATGACTTTTCAGCAACAAGTCCCTTGTCTTTCTTGAAGTTTGAATTGTTTTTTTGCTGATATTTCTTCTTGTAGTATTCTTTTCCCTTGCTTTTGTCGTTAGCAGGGAATTTCCTCTCTTCTCTTGCTGAATTTCGGCAGTCAGCAACGTAGTGGACCGACTTCTTGCAATTGTAGCATAGATCCTTTGATGGATTTCTCTTGCTGGTGCTTGTATTTCTTCTAAAGTTTCCTCTGTCTTCCTCATAAACCTTCTGAACTTCCTGGCTAGCATAACCATATCTTCATTACTATTAACAGACTCTGAGTTAGAATCTTCTTGTTGCTTTGGCTCGACATCCTTCAATGCAACTCCTTTATCTTTCCTCCTCAGCTCAGATGTGGCATCTCTCTGAGCTAACTTCATTTCATATGTAAGCAGGTTTCCATAAAGTTGTTGGAGATCAGTAGTATGTAAATTTCTTAATTCCTTGACAGCAGTGGTTTTAGGATCCCACTGCCTTGGTAATGATCTCATGAATTTGAGATTTATGTCCTTTGTGTCATAGGTTTTCCCTAGAGCACGCAAGTTATTGAGCACGACAGTAAATCTTTCATACATTGCAGTGAGATTATCCCCCTGCCGCATGCTGAACATTTCATACTGCTGAATAAGTAGGGATTGCTTATTCTCTCTAACTTCTACCATTCCTTTATTGAGAACCAGCAAGGCATCCCAAACCTCTTTAGTAGAGGTGCAGTTAGACACACTTTCGAACATTTCCTCTTCAAGAGCCATGAAGAGCATGTTCATTGCCTTCTTGTTGTACCCTACTAACTTATTTTCTTCATCCGTCCATTCCTTTCTCTGCTTAGGAATAAGCTTGTTGGGATCAGCAGGGTTTATCTTTTCTGGTATGTAAGGCCCAACTTTAATTGCTTCATATAGTTCTTCATCAATTACATCTATGTACACCTGTATTCTCAATTTTCAATTAGCAAATCTATCTCTGGTACACATAGGGGGCTTGCCACCAAAATCACTTCTTAAAGCCATTAGAAAATTTAAGTTAGGATCCTCTCAAGCTTTAGGGCTTAGCAAAGAGTGTTAGGCTCTGATACCACTTATTAGGTCCCAAAGGGTAAAAATACTAGAAGAGAGGTTGAATAGTGTTTTTCAAAAATTAAGTCTTGCTTAGAAAACTTTACTGATTTAAACACTTCTCGCTAATAAAAGAGTTTCTTATGTTTTGAAAAGATTTAGTAGCGGAATAGTTAAGTAAGGAACCCCTTAGTTTTTAGAAAGAAAGGTTAATGGCTAAAAGGAGCAAAGATAGTAAGTTTTTGCTGATAGAGTTCAACAGGACTTAAACAAAGCACAGAACAAATCAAGTAAGCAATAAGAAAGATAAGCAGGAATAGAGATGAGAATTTTTATAGTGGTTCGAACTAAGCCTACTCTACTCTTCTTCTCTTTTACTTGAGAAGACTATCACTAAAACTTGTTCACACAGAACAATCAGCAGGTGTATTCACACAGAACAATCAGAAGGAGGACACTTAGTCCAATTTACACTAGGTCACTTAGACTAGATTAGTCACACAGACTCTAAGCAAATTGAGTAAATCTTGCTTGTTATCTTCAAGGAGAGTGCTCCTTAGTTGAGCAGATTGATAGCATTTGTTCAAGCTTTATGATGTCTTGTTGAAGTCTTTAATGTGTTAGAGTGTTTGGTTGTTCAGTTCTTCAATTTTTTTGCTCAGTTATTATAAATGAAATTTATGACTCCTATTTATACTACTCTAGAAAATTTATCCGTTGAGAATTTGAATTAGATCCGTTGGAGTGTACTACTCTTGATGTGACTTGTAACTTTACAGCATTCCTAGCTTCGTTCAAAAAGTTAGCCGTTATTCTGTCTTCTAGTGCCTTTCTGAAAAGACTCCTAGAAGTTGACTAAGCAAGGGTAAAGATAACTTTTTCTAACAACTCAACTTGGATTAAGCAAAGGATCTTGCTTACTTAAGTCTTTGCTTATTTTCATTCTAAGTAGGACTATACTTGGGAAAATTTTTCTTGTCTTCAGAATCCTTTTTGACCAATGAATTCATCATATCAACAGACTTCAATGGTGATAAAACTCCTTACTTAACTACATATTATATCCACCTAACAAGATGGATATTTTTCTAAGTTCTTTTACAACATTTAAGCAAGGACTATATTACATCATCAATTCTTATATAATAAACAATAAATAAACTTTTTAAGCAATGATTATATAAGCAGGGGTGCAACAACACAATCGATGATGAATACTTGCAAATTCTAGAAGAAGGCCCTCACCTTCTAAAGAAGCTCATTCCTTAAGAGGTTCTCAATGGAGTCAATGTTCTAGAAAGATTAGTCCTAAGACTACTGAAGAAATGACTCCAGAGGAAAAGAGAAGGTAAAGAAGGATCTAAAAGTCACAGGCATCCTATATAAGGCTTAGATGATGATATGTTAAACAGTATCACGAACCTTACAACGTCTAAGTCAATATGGGATACCATCCAGATCTTATGTGATGAAACTGAAGAAGTGAGGGAAAATAAACTGCGGCTGTTAACATAATAGTATGAGTGGTTCACAATGAAAAATGGTGAAACACTCACTGAAATGTTTGACTGATTTAACAGGTTGGTAAATGACCTAAGGATATATGGGAAGGCTTATGCTAATAAAGATGTGAACAAAAAGTTCATGAGAGCACTTCCCATATCGTGGGATCCTAAAACGATAACCATCAGGGAATCCAAGGATATGAATCTTCTAGACTTAGATAGGCTCTATGGTACCCTAAAGTCATGAACTGGAGGTTTAACAAAGATCTGAAATGTCAGGGGATACCAGAAAGCCTAAATTTGTAGCCCTGATGGCTGCCAAGTAGGATAAAGAAGAAGCAAAACCAAGTGTCTTGATGAAGCAACAGTGAGGGGATGCTAAAAAAGAAGGGGACAATGAAGCTGACTCAAAGGAGGATGAGTACACTCTTGAAGAGTTAGAAGAACTGGATGAAACCATGGCTTTTCTTGTAAAAAGATTTTCCAAGCTGAAATTTCAAAAGTCATCTGGATCAAAAATATTTTCAGCAAGGAAACTAATAGCACTAAAAACTGAATTGACAAATCAAGAATAAAGTGCTACAAATGCAATGAGATGAGCCATTTTTCAAATGAGTGCCGCAAGGCCACAAAGGAAAGTGAATCCAGGGGAAAGGAAGCTGATGTGGATTACAAAAAGAAATACTTTGACCTTCTAAATGCCACCAAGAAGAGAAAGGCTACAGTTTGTACCAACAAACAAGTAGCTGACACACATATTCACCAAGGCTCTTGATGAAGCCACTTTTTCCAATCTGGTAGGAGAGCTGGGTATGGTGAATTATGCAAAATGAAATTCAATTTTCTTGCTAAAGACCTGTCAGAAAGGTTGTTGGAGCAACACAAACTATCGAGTGTCTAAGTTCTGGTACTCCTAACTCATCTCATGAATTCCTGATGAAATTAGTTGATATGTGATTATATATGTTAAAAATGTAAATATGTACATATATTTTTGGTTGTTTTGCTTGTGTTTGTTTGTTTTTGTCTGATGCATCAGGATCAGGGTCTCTGTCGAGAAGCATCAAAGTCAGGGTATCCGGCTCGCGCATCAGGGTCAGGGTATCTGACTCGCGCATCGGGGTCAGGATATTCGACTCAAGCATCAGGGTTAGGGTATTCGGCTCGCGCATCAGGGTCAGGGTATTTGACTCAAGCATCAGTGTTAGAACAAAATAGGCTCAAGTATTTGTAGAAGGGGGAAATGAATACAAATACTCAAAACTTTTTCGATCTTAAAGCACTTTGTTAAGCATGAATGGAAATAGCTATAATATTAGAAAAACTTTAATGACTTTTAAAATAAACACCCAAGATTTCAAGTTAAAATAGTTGTATTAAAACTTGAGGTTTTTCTAGAAATCTGGTTAATCACAAATGTGATTAATCAACTACAAATTCTGTAATGAATTACAGCTACAATCTCACACTCACTAGATTCACTCTTTCTTTGAATATTTCTCTCAAAATATATTACAAAACTTTTCTCTAGTGTTTGTGTGCTTCAATGTGTTGGATGATCAGCTGGATTGATACTCTGTGTAATGAGAACTCTTTTGCATATATAGAAGATCAGTAGTTGAACCCACGTACTTGGACGTGCTTCTCTTTTCAACCTAGTCGCATATATGTCACATCGATGTCCTTTTGGAATGATGTGTCAGTCTGCTGTTGCTTTTGTTGCTTCTTTTTCTTCCCCTGATCTGCGTGCATTTAATGATTGAGAGTTGTCATTGGACCACCAAACTTCAAAAGATATCTTTTCAGTTTATATCTCTTGCTTCTATTACAAGCTTCATCGATTTACGTGTAAGATCTGATGACGAGTGTATGCAGTCATAATTAACCACTGACGACAAGCCTTGATAAGAATTTGATCAGTGCTTCTACATCCCCTGATGACGAGTCTTGTCTAAGAACTCGATCAGTGCTTCAAACTTCACTTGATCTATCCAAGTGCTTCTTGATCCCCTAATGTTAATACTTAAGGCATACTCTGATGGCTTCCACTGATGCAGTGCTGAGCATTCCCCCTGACGGGTTAGCTTGATACTGTCATTCCTTGATGATTTCTCCTGACAGGTTAGCATGTCACTGTCATGTCCTGACTCGTTCCCCCTGATGAGTTTGGCTTGCCACTGCCATACCATGACGTGTTCCCCTGATAGGTTAGTCTGCCTTTGTCATCCCCTGATGGTTTTAAATTCGTTTGGAATGTCTGATGTGCAGAATACTAACTTGCTTTTGAGTAACAACATACATTTCTCTTCACTATCAAGTCCTTTAAAAGTTCCAACTGATGACTTGCCTAGTGAAGTGCAGTTCATTCCCTGATGACTAAACTGATTATCAGTTGATTCAAAACTTGTGCAGATATATTAAGGTTTATAAAATACCTTAAGTATTTATAGATACACAATTTATACTTTAAACATCATCATCATTATTTATCTCTAATATAAACTCCGTAAGTGATAGCTATATGTTCACTTAAAATTTTCATATCATAATTGTTTGTTTTAATAATTAGAGTTAAAACATCCAAAATATTTTTAAATTAAAATATCCAGAATATTTTTATCTGTTAGAGAAACAGTGAAATTTAAAAAGTAATTAAAGAATATGGATCCATTATAAAAATTAGTTTCAACTAATCCTAATAATGAAGTATTAAATTGATTATGCCTACAATCTCTTAAGGCAATCGTTAGACATGCATTTAAATCTTCCATAGTTAGAGGTTTAATACTAATTTGAACTAATCAGATATGTAAAAAATTATAATTATCTTTATGTTTCATTATTCCTGGATAAAACATATGTATAGTTTCTAATTGATTTAATATTTGAACAATTCTTTCAACCATTTTAATAATCTTTTTTGAATTAAAATTAAAAGTGTCAAATAATATAGATCTTATTTGGAGATACAGTGGGTATCTCTCAAATTTTATATTTTTTTATAATTTTGTTATATTCTAACTCAGAAGAATATATTATTGACACTTTTGTTTTTAAATTATATTCAAAATTATATTATTGAATATAATATAAATGTATAATTTTATAATATTGAAACAATTCTTTCCAATGTATGAACATGTGTGTGTCTATATATATATATATATGTATAAATTTATATTATGTAAATTAAGGATATACTAATATAAGATTAAAAAAACATATATTTATATATTGATACAGTTTCGATGTGAGAAAAGGGTAAAATCAAAATTGAAATCAATATACTTGTGATTACAAAAATCAAAACTACAATCGCCACCGCAACCATTGTTATGATTCAATTGGTGTAATTTTATCAATTTTGGTATAATTTTAATTCCAAAATCGATTTTATACCTTCTTTAACTAAAGGTATAGCATTTATGTTAAAACTGTTAATAACTATAATATTTATTAATAACTATAATATTTATAAAGTTGTGAATTTATAAGGAAAATTGATCTTAAAATTGACTTATTATTTTAAGAAATAGAAAATTAAAATAATCAAATAAATATTCTCAATTTCAATTTTGGTGGTTTCAAAATTGAATTGTCAATTTAATTATTTTGTAAGAAAAAACCGATCAAACTGCGGTTGTGCAACCGTAGTCATAATAATGTCCGGAGTCTGTGAAGAAAACTAGTCCGCTAGTACTCCGTGTTGTTTATCACTCTCCATAGCTCCGCTCCGTATTGTTTATCACTCTCCATAGCTCCGTATTGTTTATCACTCTCCATAGCTGTGAAACTCCAATGGATCCTCCTCCGTTCTCTTCGTCGGCGGCCATAGCCCAGCAAACATGGGAACTCGAGAACAACATCGTAACCATGGAAACTCCTCCTTCCTCCTCCTCCTCTTCCTCCCAGAACACCGCCGCCACCGACACAATCTTCTACTACGACGAATCAGCCCAGGCCAAGTTCCAGCAGGAGAGGCCGTGGGTCAATGACCCTCACTTCTTCAAGCGCGTTAAGATCTCCGCACTCGCTCTCCTCAAGATGGTTGTGCACGCGCGCTCCGGTGGCACCATCGAAGTCATGGGTCTTATGCAGGGTAAGACCGACGGCGATGCGATTATTGTGATGGACGCCTTTGCTTTGCCGGTTGAAGGGACTGAAACAAGGGTTAATGCTCAGGCTGATGCTTATGAGTATATGGTTGATTATTCCCAAACCAACAAGCAGGTTATTATCTTATTTTTACTATTAATTTATTTGTTTTTTGGGTTTGCTTGTTTGATGAACTCCTTGAACCCTAATTTCAGATATTTTGTTTATTTTTATTTATTTGTTTGGCATCTGGGGGAAGTTCTTAGCCTTAGTTCTAGGGAAGCACCATTCTTGCCCTAAATCTGCATAATCCTGGTGTTCTGTTTTAGTTGTTCTTTATTTTTGCATAATTGTACTTCTCCTTTTGATTTATGTAATATTGGCAATGTGCAATTAGCTGTATTCTCTTTGATTATTTCATGAAACTAAAAACATGTTAAGGGAAACCAAGAATTGTGATCATTTAATATGAGATATCTATTTCTCCTCATTGCGAAAGAGTGCTTGTTTCATTATTTGATTTTGTAGGATTTATATAACGTTTTTGAAATTTGATTATGACAAATTAGATTGCTTTCCATTTAAAATTGTTGTCTAAAACAAGGTCTAGGCAGACGCCTCCCCCTAAATCTTGAAGGTCGCTTCACTTCCTTGTATTTTATCTAGGTTCTTAGCTGCTTCCCTAATCGGTTTTGAGTTGTTTGAGAGTTACACAAATACTTGGTAGATAAAACTGTAACCAACAGCTACAGAACTAGAAAAATGAAAATGACAGGTTCTGGAAATGGAAAAGAACAAAAAGACAATCATCATCCCTCTCCCTCTAGCTGCTACCCTATTCCAGCTAATATACTGAGCCCCCATCCTCTAATAGTTTGACAGGTGGCTATCAAGGACAGGACAGATGTCTATGAGCCTGGACAGGGAATGCCCTTCTCCTAACGGCTCCTAGCATATTCCATCCACCAAAATAATAAATATCTCATAACTAATTAACTATAATAATTTTCTGCAGCTTGGTTACAACTCCCTCCTGCTGAAACAATCCTTGTCTCAAGGATTGAAGTCTGGGTACTGCTTCATGATAACTTTTGCATCCTCCCAGGTGGCATCTTCTGGAATAGCATGGGACCATTTGAATAAGCATTTGTGGAACAGCTACATTATTCCTTTTTACCATTCGCTTGTTTAAAACCTTGACTTGGTATACCAAGAATTGACCTTCAGGGCCCATTGTAGGCAGTGTGGACGAAACAGGAACTTCCTTCCCAACCTTCTTTTTGAGTAGGCTCACATGAAAAACTGGGTGAACCAAGGTATCTGTAGGCAACTCCAATAGGTAAGCCACCTTCCCAATCTTCTTTAAAATCTTGTAAGGGCCATAATACTTGTGAGACAGCTTGAGGTGCTTCATGATAGCCACTGACAATTGTCTATAAGGCTGCAATTTCAGAAATACCCAATCCCCTTCCTGGAATTCTCTCTCTTGTCTCTTTTTATCCACAAATTGCTTGTACTTGTGTTGAGCCTGTGTGATAGCTTCCTTGAGAATATGGTTCATGGCCTCTCTTTGAATGGGGAAATTCTCCAAAATCTCCACTGAACTACCCCTGTCCTTAGGAATATTCATAACCCTGGGTTGTATGCCATATAGAGCCTCGTAGGGTGTCATTTTAATTGCACTGTGATAAGTAGTTTTGTACCACCATTCGGCTAAGGGAAGCCATTTTCACCATTGGAGAGGTCTTTGTGCAACCATAGCTCTGTGGTAGTGCTCAAGGCATCTATTCACTCTTTCGGTCTGACCATCCGTTTGTGGATGATATGCCGTGCTAAGTTGTAATTTAGTGCCCACCAATCTGAACAATTCTCGCCAAAAGTTGCTTACAAAGATTTTATCTCTGGCAGTAGTAATTGTTCTGGGTAACCCATGCAATTTGCAGATTTGATCAAGGAATACCTGAGCCAAGGAGGTAGCATTAATAGGATGAGTGAGTGCGATGAAGTGAGCACTCTTAATGAATCGGTCTACCACTACCAGTATAACATCCTTTCCCCCAGATTTTGGAAGTCCTTCAATGAAGTCCATACTCAAATCTTCCCAAATCTGCCCTGGAATTGGCAAGGGCTGTAGGCAACCAGGAGTCAACTGATTTTCCCCTTTTACCCGTTGACACACATCACTCTTTGACATGCTTGATTACGGGTGTCCTTAATCCAGGCCAGTAGAAAAAAAATGGAAATTTTCTTGAATGTAGATTCTTGGCCTGAATGTCCCCCAGTACTTCCACAGTTCCACCATGTAATTCCTTCAAGATTTGATCCCTTATTTCGCCTTGACCACCCACATAAATCTGTTTAACCCTCCTTATAATTCCATTTTGGAGATAGTATTCCTCGAAATGTGGCAATCTTGCAGCAATTGTTTGTATTATATCCTGGGCAGTAGCATCATCTTGGTAGCTCCCTTCTACTTCCTTCAGCCACAAAGGTTTTGCTGACCAATCATTTTGGAGTTCCCCATCTGCGTCCTTGTCATGCAGTCTTGATAAAGCATCTGCCACCACATTCTCTTTTCCCTTTTTATATATTATCTCATAGTCTAGTCCCAAGAGGTTGGCCAGCCATTTATGTTGAAAGGAAGTAGTTAATTTCTGCTCCAGCAAATACTTTAAACTTTGATGATCGGTTTTGATAATAAAATGGTTACCTTGCAAGTAGCATGCCCATTTTTGGACGGCCATTACTACTGCTAATTACTCCTTTTCATAGCTAGAGAGCAGCTGGTGTCTTTGGGATAAAGCTTTGCTCATATAGGCTAGAGGCCTTCCCTCACAAGAGTACTCAGATCAAAAGAAAGGGCTACCCCCACACCTTTTCCACAAGCATCCGTCTCGATCATAAAAGTTTTGGAAAAATCTGGAAGGGGTAAAACCAGGGTGGTGCTCATTGCCTCCTTAAGCTGTTGGAATGCCGTAGTGGCCTCCTCATTCCAAGAAAAACTCCCCTTTTTCAGCAGCTGCGTGAAAGGTTTGCTAATTCCTCCATAGTTTCTTACAAATCTCCTGTAGTACCTGGTCAGCCCCAAGAATCCTCTAAGTTGCTACTCCTTCCGGTGTTATAATGTGCCCCAAATACTCCAGGCTTTGCAAGGCAAAACTGCACTTGCTTTCTTTGGCAAACAGTCTGTGCTCCCTTATTGTCATCAAGGTTTCCTTCGAATTTTGTATGTGTGTCTCCAGTGATGGACTATAGATAAGTATATCATCAAAGAACACAAGAAGATGCTTCCTTAACTGACTTTGGAAAACATCATTCAGGAGAGATTGAAACGTACTCGGCCCATTTGTCAGCCCAAAGGGCATTACCTTGAACTCATACAGCCGATGATGAGTTCTAAATGCTGTTTTAGAAATATCTGATGGGGCCACTATGATCTGATGGTACCCAGATCTGAGATCTAACTTGGTGAACCACTTAGCTCCTTTTAATTCATCCAAGAGCTCCTCAATTATGGGTATGGGGTATTTGTTTTTAATGGTCATGTCATTAAGCCTTCTATAGTCCACACATAGCCCCCAAGTCCCATCTTTTATATGCACTAATATAATAGGGGAAGCATAAGGACTTGAACTAGGTTGTATGATACCAGATTCAAGCATGGCTGCTACCTGCCTTTCCACTTCCGTTTTATGGAAATGAGGAATTCTATAGACCCTTTGATTCACAGGTTGGCTCCCTTCCCTCAAAGGAATATGATAATCATGTCTTCTAATGGGAGGTAGCTCCTTAGGCTCCATGAAAACATCGTTAAAATCGTTAAGTACTTCAAGTATTCCTGCTGGTGTAGGAGTCACCGGAGAGTTCTGGGCTTCCAAAAAAAAACAAGTACCCATTAACCCCCTTAGATTTCCTACAAAGCTTATGCAACGCTTTGTTACTTATGATCTTAATCAATCCTTCTCTTTTAATTCCAGCTAATGTGATCATTTCTTCACCCCACTGGATGGTGATTGCCATGCTTTCAAAATCAAATGTCACTGGGTTATGTGTTCTTAACCAATCTACCTCCAGGACTGCATTGCACCCCATTAGCGGTAAAACTCGCAAGTTGGTATCCTCCATTTGAATCCATTGCATAATGATTGACTCACCAGCTTACCTCCATTGGCTACTGACACCACCAGTGGTTTGACGACTTCAACTTCAAGGTCAAACAACTTGAGAGTACCAGGGTCTATGAAACTGTGGGTAGACCCACTATCCACCAGAATATTGAGGTTCCTCTTTCCCACCTTTCTCTCTAACCTGATAGTGCTGGCAGCAGTAAAGCCATTAAGGGCATTTAATGAGATTTCTCCTTCCTCGCCCACTTTTTTCTGCATTTCTTCCTCTTCCAGCAGCACTTCACAGAATTCTCCCTTTTCACAGTTATCATCCTCTTCTTCCCCAGATAACATATAGAGCTTAACCTTGCATTCATGATTACATGAATAAGGCTCATCACAGTAAAAACAAATGCCCTTGACTCGTGCTTCATCCACCCGAGCCTTGGTTAACAAGGCTTTCCCTGACCTCCCCACATTATTGACACATGTAGGGGGTGATTTTGGTTTAGCCTCCACTGCCTTAGTGTCATAAGCTGGTTTAGTGGAAAAGGTACTAGGAGTTGCCCTCCACCCTGATGACTTGAATGGATTGGATGCTTTAATCTTAGCCTCCTCTCTTTTTGCTAATTGAACTGTGTATTCAATGGTTTTAGGCCTAAACTTTTTAACCTCCTCCTTGATTTTATCATGTAAACCACTGATAAAACTCAGGACAAAATATTCTTCTGTCAGTCCCCTTTGTCTAATGGCCACCTGAGCCTTGAGTTCCTCAAACTTATCCTGGTATTCTGCCACCGATGCTGTTTGCTTAAGTTTGTTAAAAAAGTCTTGCACATCCATCAGGGAAAAATCTTCGAATCTATTAATTACTTGTGAAAATAACTTCCATGGTAAATTCCCCTTTTCAGTTTGCACATACCTAAACCATGTGCTTGCCGTCCTTTCGAAGTTATTCCCAGCAATCTTAGTTTTCTTGATCTCATCCATGGGATACAAGTCTAAATACTGCTCTGCTCTCATTACCCACCCCCTGGGATCACCACCTTCAAACTAGGGGAATTCTAGCCTTGGAAAACTAGGAGTGAAGTTAGTGAAATAAGGGCTTTGGGAGTTATAAGATTGAGGAGAATTTTGTGAAGTATGGTGTCGGTGTGAAGTCCAGCCCTGATTATACGGTGGGACTTGGTTACAGGGTGGTATTGTAGGGAACAGAATCTTGTGAAGGTGGTAAGGAAAAGGGCTGTGAGGCATAGGCAGGGTTTGAAAAAGGAATTTGAGTGGAGAGTCCAATTTGTGTGGTGGGAGAAGGGGGAACAGAGATATGAGAAGTGGAGGGATTAGGAAGAGTTGTTGGAATGACACCATTTATAGATCCCAGCAAGTAGGAGGGTATGGGAAAACCAGGGGGGTGTTGTGGATTACTATACAAACCAAGAGTGGGATGGGGATTTACCTCTTCTACTTGAACTAGAGCTTCAGATCTGGTTTCCGTTTGAGGTGGAGGACTTGGTCCTTTAGAGCTCGATTGTTTATTGATCCCCAACAATAGCCCTTTTACATCCTCCAGGGTCTGATCCATAGCACCCAACCTCTGATCCATTTCCTCCCCCCTTACACTGATCTCCTCCTTGCTCTGAATCACCATTTCACTGATTTCCTTGAGCTTGCCTTCATTGATACCCACCCTCTCATCAAGATTTCTCAACCTTGTTCCATCTGCTATTGTTAACTAACACCCAGAGTCAAAGAACCACGTCTCTGATACCAAATTGTAACCAACAGCTACAGAACTAGAAAAATGAAATAGAGAAAATGGACTAAGCCTTGATTGATAATATGAAAGGAAAATTACAGCAGCTTAAAATGAAAATGACAGGTACTGTAAATGGAAAAGAACAAAAAGACAATCATCATCCCTCACCCTCTAGCTGCTACCCTATTCCAGCTAATGTACTGAGCCCCCATCCTCTAATAGCTTGACAGGTGGCTATCAAGGACAGGACAGATGTCTATGAGCCCGGACAGGGAATGTCCTCCTCCTAACAGCTCCTAGCATATTCCATCCACCACAATAATAATTATCTCATAATTAATTAACTCTAATAATTACTGCAGCTTGGTTACAAAAACTGATCAAAATATAACCAACCATCTCAACATTTCCTTGTAATGTTATTTCTAGTGTTACACCTTGGCATGTGTATCAGTATAAATTTCTAGTATGCAATTTCAATACTTAAGAAAATAAGCAAATAAAAATATCAACGAAGTTTAGGAGAAGACTAAGAGCCATGAAATCAACTACAAGCACCACTTAAATATGAGTTATTGAATCACAAAATCTCATGGTCTTCATGGTTGGCATAGTTTTATGTATTTTCTGAAGAGTACCTAGTTCTTCACAATTGCTAGTGGTTGCGAATAATTACATTCTTCCTTCAGCATTTATCTGTTGTCAAGTCATCAAGCATTTATGAAGTGCAGATTTCTTCTGTTGAGGATAGTAGAAAGATTTTGCTTGAAATTTGATACGTTTTTATGTTTATAGAAAATGGGAAATAAGTGTCTGCATTTGTTAGCAGTCACATATTTACACGCATTATGGGACCTACCTTCTCTCTCCACTCTTCTATATGAAGTTAAATTTTGTGACTGCTGATAAAAAAGTCACTTATTTCCCGCGGCCCCTTATGTTTATGTACTAACAAGTTATAGACTTTTGATTCCTGTACTTCTTCATTGGCATTACTTACTCTCTTAATCTTCTTCAAGTCTGAAAACTTTTTGGGATTGAGCCTTATTTAATTATGGATACTGTTGTGCATCAGTACTCCACTTAGATTCTCTATAAGCCTTATTTAAGTAAATGAACTAGTTGATGATATCCTTTAATAAATTATATGTGAATGAAATTCTCCCACCAGAGAAATTCCCAGAGCCAACTCCAGCTACAAAATGCCAATATCTGTAGTTAGCCATTCCTCTAGTTTGCCTCTCTAGCACGTCATTATCCCTGGACATGGTTGAGTACGTGTTTTTGTAAACTACCTATTCTGTCAACATGGTTATTGGGGCCAATCCTAGTAATTGATGAAACACTAATATCTTTGAATGACTCTTGGTCTTTGGAGAATATCAAATTAGGATATACCCTTAATTTTAATGTCTTGTGTTGCCTCTAGGAATTAGCTTCTGGGATAGTCATTAACCAAGTCCATAATCTATATGATAAATCAAAAGTTCATTGTGAGTTGTGACTTTGTGACATATAATATCTTGCTGAAAGGTATATTTATGCAAATACGATTCTCTCGTACATTCCTTTCTCATCTCTATATGTGACATGCCTCCATATATAAAGCAGTATTGTAAACAGTGTAGTTAATGGCATGTGGCACAACCATGAAAAAGAGCTGCGGCAAGTGGCATGACAAGCAGCGATAAAGAAAAAATTGTTAAAAATATGTAAAATTTTTACTATTTCAATTTTCAAAACATAAGCGACAATATTTCAACAACAATGTAAATTATGTCCTTGATAAAATTAAAATGCGTGTGATAGACTAATATTCCATGTAAATACCTAATTAGCTAAGCATGAAAAAAAACAGCAGAGTATACTATAATTACATAATTATATTTAAACAATACCATAGCATAATATACATAGTTATACTCGTATACTTTAAAAAATAAAACTATACTAATGCAATTAGCCAATTACCAATTACAAACTATATTTATGAACTCTTCAAAGTTATAAATGTCAAAAGTTAAAACCTTAACTTTAATATTAAAAGATTTAAAACTTTAATTTTTAAGTTCATTTTATATAACAGAGTTCAAAAGTTTGACCAGGATCCAGGTTAAGGTTATATAAGTATAAATCAGAGTATACTTTGAAGACGGGGATCAGAGGTCGATGAAAGAGGAAAGAAGTCGAGACTCAAGAGAGATGGAGATAGGTCGACGACTATGTCATTGCCGCTGCCTTTAGCGATGAGAAGTCGACAATTGATAGTGACGGTGATGAAATTCGATGTCGCAGCCTCCTCTGCTTCTCTTTGTCTTGGAATTCAAAGGGGTAAGCAATTGCTTTATAAGCATACCCAAATCGAATGCAGCTATGTTTTTAGGGATTTCTTTTTTTTTTTTTGTTGACTGGGTCTTCATCATTGACTGCGCCGTTGACTGTGGCCTTTGCGCCATGGCGTCACCGCCATCACCCTTGTTAAGAGACTTCAGAATGATGAAGGCGACGCGGCACATTGATTTTGCACTGTGCCATTTGCCATGGCGGCCCTTAACTACACTGGTTGTAAAACACGCCACGTGGACCTAGGTTGTTAGATGTCCTTTGAGTGCCTAACTCTTGAGCTGCCACCTAGGCGGTTGTCCTTGACAATGCAATATTTCTTTTCTATATCTGTAACGAATAATTGTCATTTTTAGCAAAAAGAGTAATAAATTACTATACATATTTAAGAAATCTTAATATAAGTAGCAGTCTTCCTTTATCGAAACAAAGTGACAACCTGTTTGAATTAAGAAAATAAATAATAACATAAATAACTCTCTTTCACTAAGAAAAATAATTGATCAACTCATAAGAAATATAAACTAACTCGTTGATTATTCAGTTTGTATTTTTTTTTAAATTTGGAATTTGATGTTTATACTAATATCAAGTTACTAACAAATGGCAATTAATATAAAAAATAAAATAGTGTAACTTCTAGAGTTTTATACACATTGGTTACTAGATCTTGTAGGTTATAAATAAATAAAGATAAAACTACATGATTGCAAAACAAGTTTTAAAAGAAATAAAAAAGAAAAGGAAAAAAGTGTTTTCTTTTTAAATTTTATGCTTAACACTAAAAATAATTGGGAACCAATATAAGAAACAATTAATTAATGCGATGCTGTAGTGTCCAATAAACATACTCTTTTTACTTTTTTCGAACATACAAGACCCAAGACCCAAATACCGTCTTACTCTCAGTTTGTTTTTTTTCCAAAATTTACCCTCCCTTCTATCCTCCATCTCTACTACTTCTAAGATTCAAAGACCCAAATACCCTCTTACTCTCAGTTTGTTCTTTTTCCAAAATTTGTCCTCCCTTCTATCCTCCATCTCTACCACTTCTAAGAGCCGCTTTGGATGGCTTTGTTTTGCCTAGTGCGTGTAGAGCCCATTCGCCATCCACCTAAGGCACCTGCTATCCAGTTAGTGTCATTCCTCATTTTAAGCTACATCTTCATGGTTGGGCAGGCGCCTACACCCAGGAAGGCGACAAGGCCATCTTTATAACAGTGATTATATGAATAACCTCCTTACTCCTATCCAGTTTAGAGTATGTAGTCTTTATGATTTATAATTGGGTAGCAATTGATGTAATTTGTGTTTTATTTAACTTTGGAATTTCATATATTTTTGTTTGACAGTAAGTTCTTATTTTTTTATTTGAACCATTTGGGTAGCTGTTTTTTAAAGTGAAGGTTAGGGTTTAATGTATCCTTTTAATTATACGTTATAAGTTCCCAAGATTATACATCCATCATTATTGATACCGGGAGTGTTGGAAGTTGAAATTTATTTAGTCATGTTGTTGACACTTGATAGATTCTACATGTATTTAGCTTAAAAAACTGAATTATAGTTACTTTCTCTGTCATTTTCAATTATTTGTGCAATTCATACTTACGTAGGTGGCCTACGTCAACCTCTACATGTATTTAGCTGCAAAAACTAGTTACCATTTTTGTTACTTCAATTATTTGGTGAATTCATAATTCAAGTTATGATTACAAAGTTAGAAATAATCTACTAAAAGTTGCATATCAAAAACTTGATTATGTCTTGTATTTTGATAAATTGCATGGCTCTTCGTGCTTCAACTCTATTATAAACTGATAGCTCTCAAATGTTTTAAAAATTCTAAGCCACTTTTGGTGTTTTTGTGTGATGGGGAAGGCGAGCAAAGATCAAAGGAGTCAGTTTCTTTATTTATTTAGAGATTTATTATTGTGGAGATTAATTTGATTAGTTATTATTGGTAGTATTTATTTATTACTAATAATAAGTAATTTAGTATTTTATGGTATCAGGCCCAATGGGCTTAGGGTTTTATTATTAGGGTTTGTTCCCTATAAATAAAGATGTACCCCCTACATTGTAATCAGACTTGGATTATTATTAAATTGAGAGTTTTCTCTATCATTGGTTGCAGTCAATGACTTTTCTCCCTTGTGCGGTTGGGAAACCTAGGGGTAGAGGTTCCTCTGTGGTCGAGCCTTCATAGTTTATCTTTTCATTGTTAATTTAGTTATTTCCCATTGTTTTTCTACTCTTGTCATACATCATTGTGCAAGTGCAAATATCAATATCTCTATCCTATTAGTCTTTACAGTAAAAATATTTCAAGCATTCATAAAAATGAAATGATTTTCATATTAAATTCGTATATGTGCATACGCTAGTTTATTAAGGTTCTTTGTTTGTTTACTTCCTAGTTTACATACTTATAGCTAGTTCAAATTTGTATCATTGACTTCGGTGGCATTAGCACTATTACACTAGTGAGACTGCTTTACTGAAAGTGTTCGTGTTCTGTATGTTTAAGAACACATACATAGAAGTATGTATATGTGCATCTGCAGTTTGGAAAGCTATGTTGAATGAGGAAATATCATAGTTGTTTAGGTTAGTGGATGTCTTTTGAACCTGAGTAAATCCTATGTTTACTTGAAATATTATGTTCTGTAGGCAGGACGGTTGGAAAATGTTGTTGGATGGTATCATTCTCATCCTGGTTATGGATGCTGGCTTTCTGGTATTGATGTTTCAACACAAATGCTCAATCAGCAATTTCAGGAGCCTTTCTTGGCAGTTGTCATTGATCCAACAAGGACAGTTTCAGCTGGAAAAGTTGAAATTGGGGCATTTAGGACGTATCCAGAAGGATATAAGCCACCAGATGATCCTGTTTCTGAATATCAAACTATCCCTTTAAACAAAATTGAAGACTTTGGAGTGCATTGTAAACAGGTGATTCTGGTTCTGTAATCTGATTATGCGTACTCTTAGTTTCGTGTACTGATATTTCTGAATCTCCATTGTAGTATTATTCTTTGGACATCACATATTTCAAGTCGTCTCTTGATTGCCACCTGTTGGATCTGCTATGGAATAAGTATTGGGTGAATACCCTTTCTTCTTCACCATTGCTTGGAAATGGAGATTATGTTGCAGGACAATTATCAGATCTCGGTATTTTTTGTAGTAGTTTCTTTGTATTGGCTTATACCATTCCTATTGTAGCAAGGGTTGTGACTAGGAGAAACCAGTAAAATATATATATATATATATATATATTTTTTTTTTTTTAACTTTGTGCAGCTGAAAAGCTTGAGCAAGCTGAAAATAATCTCTCTCATTCACGCTTTGTGCCCTTTATGGCAACTCCTCAAAGAAAGAAAGAGGTAAGTCAATCTCTCTAATCCATAATAATGCAGCCTTTTGTCCTATAATCCTATTGCTGATTTCAAAGTTGGCTGAGTAAAGTAGTAACTTGCAAAGATGCACTTAATATTTAGCAAACTCTAGCATTTCCCCCAGCCTTCCTCTTTTATTGCTGAGACCATTTACTGACGTCGTCCTTTCAGAAATAGATGTGAGCTCACATGTTTATTTGTTACAGTTCTTGTGTCTAACGGGTGTTGATTCATTCTAGTTTCCACTTTTGCATATTAAATTATGGGAGAAATGCATTGCCAAGAAGACCATGACTCTACAAATTTTTAATTTGTTATTTTTTTTAATGATATGATATCTTAGTTGTCTTTAGCTATGCTTTTTTTTAAACCTCTATACAAGAATGAGTTTATTTTGATATGATCGGATCAACTAGTTGAGATGGGGTCAAGGCTTGTAAGCAGGTATAATGAGATGTTCCCCACAGTATTATGATGTATGTTCTTATGTAGAACATTTTGACATAATTAAAGTTTTGATGCGTAATCGCAAATAGTAATTGCGAGAGGAGAAAAAGATTGAAGGGGAGGGGGGAGCTCCTCGACAACTTGCTTTTTTTTTTTTTGTTGCAGACTCAGGAAGGCAAGTTCTTGAGTGCCAATTAGTAATCAAAATGAGATTTCCAACAATAAAAACTTTGAACTGTTATATTTTGTCATTTATGCGTGGGCTTTAAGATGCTAGTCTGCGATACTCAACTTTTAGTTACCTGTGCCAACTCACAGCACTAAATCTTTTCCTGTGAGCACTGAAAGATGCCTTCATATATAATAATTATATTTGTTAAGATGTATGAAGCAGGGGTGCTTCTGTTTTTGGAGTATGGATAATCGGGTGTGGCAGGGTGCGTATGGTGTGCGGCATTTGGCATATCCTGGGGATTTTCCGTAGGGGTGCTTATGGGGGTGCTTCGACCATTCAAAATGTATATTAAAATGTCTAAAAACATGTCTTCGGCTACTTCTTTTGGGGGTGTTTTGTGTGTTTCAATTGTGTAATATATATGTTTAAGCTTCCTATATTAAATCTATATATTAGTGCTATTATACTGTTAATGTAGACTTGTAGCATCTCTTGTATTTTTGTCTATATTTTTAAAAGTGTTGTATTTTATATGTGCAAGGCCCACACACATATATGATACTCCTTATTAATTATACGACATATCCCCGTCGCACTCGAATCCCCATATATTGGAATTTCCTGAATCCTGTATCCCCATATCTCAGCACCAGCGCCGGCACCCTTGCTACTTAGGTTAAGATTAAGCTGCTTCACTGTTTTGGAAATATCTGAACAAGAGTTGATTCCGTACGCTATTTTATTAGTAGGCCCTTCTGTTCTATTACTTGCAGGAAGAATCTCAACTTGCCAAGATCACCCGTGATAGTGCAAAAATTACTGTTGAGCAGGTCCATGGTTTAATGTCACAGGTGACTTGCTGTCTTATCCAGAACATGCTGCTTTCAACAGTGTATTCCTTTTCAACAGTGTATTGCATCTTCTTAGCCATGCTTATTATTTTTTTCAGGTTATAAAGGACATTCTTTTCAACTCGGTTCATCGGTCCAGCAGATCTTGGACAGAGTCATCAGGTCCTGAACCTATGGTTGAAGCTTAATGTTGCCATCAGGTCCTGCACCTATGGTTGAATTGTGACGTTGAGCTATAGCAGTATTTTAGATATTGATGAATGCTTCTTTAGTCTTAAGTAATTCCCATTCTGAGGTATAGTGGTGGTTTTCTTTATTTATTATGGGTGACTTTCTTATGTGGTCATCGGCTTTACTTTATTAAGACCAAGATCTAGATTACTTTCTTTTGTTGGTTACACATCTACTTGAAATCAGGAAATGGCCGTGATGGCACTCACCATCTCAGTAGCTGTTGCTTTACTATATTGATCAAATGAGAGAAACGTTTTCCCCATTTTTATTCTTCTTGGTCGTTGAATTTATCATTGATACGTCAATTTCACGTACCTAGTGTTACTTTGGAAACCTTCAAAAGAAAATCCTTCAAGAATTGTGGGGCTCAGTCCTTTGGAAGATTCTCGGTGTGGCTTAGCAAAAGTTTTAGCTGTGATATGTGAATATTGTATCGTAAAATTATGTACTTGGTAATGTGTTATCTACCTTGTATAAATTTATACACACCACCTGGGACATAGGAGTCCTCATAGGATTAAGATGTGAGTCCTCGGATTAGGATGTGATTTCAGGTTGCCACTTCTGTTTCTACGATTCTTTAGATAGAGATTCTATTTTCTTCTATCTACTCATTATCTCAACCCTAAGATTTCTACCATTCTTTAGATAGAGATTTTATTTTCTTGACCTCTATCTACTTATTATCTCAACTCTATTTTAGGTTCATCAAATGTAAACCCATAAGTGATTACGAGTCTCTTTTATGAGACATTAATGCCCGACTAACATTTATTAGATTTAGGCCATATAGTTTTTGTATGGCATAAAGTTGGGTCGTCCCACTACTGATATTGCCTCAGTTGGACAATATTTTCTTCATATGTTTGTCAATGGTGGTGATCATTTATTTTGTTAGTCATATACTTCATTGTTTGTCCATGGAGATGTGTTAAATTTGTGTTCAAGCTCTTCTGGCTCACAGCTCCAAATGTAATTCCCATATGTTAGGCTTGTATGGACGGTAGAACTCATTTGGTTTTTATGACCCTTTAGGTAACGAATTCAGACCTGGCTTGTTGGCAAGTATTTCAGAAATGTCAGCCAGCGAAATGTTCGAATTAACTAGTCCATCTACAAAAGGTTGTTTTAAGTACATCACAAAAAGGGAAAGTGTTTTTTAAAATTGATGTCCAAATTATACACAATATATTCTTTTTGTATAAATAAATTACTCACTTTTCTTTACTTTTTGTCAGTATTTTTAGTAGCAACTTATTGGCTCTTATGGTATGTCCCTTAATGAAATAAGAATCCTTATGTGGGGGTGGTCGCAATAGTATCTACTGAATAGCTCCAAAAAGGATATTTGTTCCGGTCCCTAATTGAATTTCAGAATCCCTTTATCTTGAATTACAAATAATTAGGCGTCTAGACAATTACAATTACTGAAATTTAGGAGTTTGAAATATCACCCGAGCCCAAACAAAATACTTGCATGAATATGATATACGTTGTATGATAGATGGTATTATATATGACCAATGGCTAATGTCAGTGGACAGGAAGTTATGGTTGATGCATTTTCTCTATACATTGTTAGAACATCCGTTTTTATCTCTGGCACTGCAGATGAGATGGTGAATAAAATAGTTCGGATTGAAAGATATCTTCAGAAGAAAGTAAAAGAAAATCCGCTATACAAGTGTAAAGTTGTGCATGATAGTTGTGTAGATATATTATTTCTAGATATATGATATTTAATGAAAAGAGAGACTAAACTGAGAGGAGAGTTAAGAATGGAAAGATAATGAGAAAGACACTGACAAAATTAGTGTCATTCTCCTAGTTTAGATGCACAACGTTTCTTCTGTTTAATGTATTTTCTATTTCTATCACAAAAAAAAAAAAAAAAAAATTACAAAACATTGAGGTGCAAAAGGTGGAGATTTAATTTATACAAAACAAGTTCATCTGACCTAGTCCTTTGCTCATTTGTCATCAACTATCTCCTCATGATGTTTGAGTTTCAAACTTTGCAGATCAATAAAAAATACTACTTGACAGTTGATGAGTATATGATGTAAAAACAAATAATAATAAAGAAGCTAATTTTGCAAGGTTGTCGGCCAGCACGACTTCTTGTTTAGGAACTTTCCTCTAATCCCACGGAATTGCAGTGGCCAGAGCATTTGCCTGCACAGAGATATCAGAGAAGAGCAATTGTTAGTCCTTGGAAGAAAATATATCTTTTAAGTTCTTGGGCATCAGTGCATATCGATCGGTCGATTAGTAATGTGGTAAGCCGGTGCAATTTCGGGATTCCCATCGACACTTCCGAAAAGTGTGAAGTTAATCGTCTTGTGGGAATGAGTTGAAGGGATAAAACAAACCTAATCAACAAAAAAAAAAAAAAACCTCAATCAAGGCCCTAAATGATAACATTTTGGGTACATCATAGGCAAATATTGGACATGGGACGTCGAATGTAGACTATCAAGTAAACAATATTTAATAGAGGATAACCTTTGTGATCCGCATCCTACATGATAGTGGATAAGTGTTGCATGAAATAAATATATGAGATTGAGTATTGAGAATGCCCGTGAGCTTGTGTATGTAAATTTGTCGAGTACACACCTTCACTTGGAGGCGGGAGAGTACTCTCGTAAGTTGGGATCACGGAGAATAATTAAGGGAAGATTGGGGGACAAGGCACTCGTCACCAACATTTATTTCTTTATCCAACGTAACGACTAAGGGATTAGATTAGTAGACTAAGGCTTTGTTTGATAAAACTGAATAAAAATTGTTGAATAAATAAGTAAATTGAATGAATTAAAAATAAGTAAATAAGTAAGCTGACTGAATCTGAATACTAGTTTTCAATCTATTTGATAATATAGATTTCTAAATCATGTAAACAACATGATTTTTTAATTTTATCCTTCTAAACTAATTTTAACTAGTTTACTTAATCGTTCAAGTATAATTCTTATTTGAACTTACCATAAAGAAATAAAAATAAATTTCTTTATACTATTTATAATAAAAATATAAAATAACCAAAAAAAAATTAGTAATTTAAAACACAAAATATATATTCTCTTCTCATACGCATAAGAAGTTGGAAAATTGTTACCTCTACATTTTTTTATTACTTTCATCTGTAAGTCTCACTTTTTGTACATTAAATATTTATATTATGTCTATTAAAAATTGTATTTATGTGTGAAAATAACAAAAATGAGTAATAGTAGCAATTCTAAAAAATTATACCCACTAATAGTTTTTCTTCTTGCTCCTTTTGCAAATAGTTGTTATCTATATCTCATCATAAAATAACAAAATTAGGCAACTTCTTTTTTGGGTCAACCAAGAAAATAGGCAAATCAAATAATAATATATGAATATTACAACCTTAAATAACTTAAGTAGTCCAAACCCTTCTAGTACAAAGATACGCTGGCTTTGCATCATATTCGTTAGCTTACCGATTCAGCAATCTTTTTGGGCCGATTCGCTAAGATTCATTAAGCAATATTCCGCAAAATTAAACTTCAAACCAAACAAACTCAATGACTTATTCATTTAATTAAGTAATCATTCAGCCCATTAAATTGTTATTAAACAGAGCCTAAGTCATAGTTTTACACTCTAAAAAGTCGTAGACTTAATTAATCCCCTAAATTCATATAAATTTTATCATGCTATGATTTTTAGAATTTGACCTTATAATTTTTTTATTCTATCATTTACATGTCATATGTGAAGAAGTTGTTTCAGATAACTATGGGTGAGACAGAATCCATAGAGGAGCATTTGAATGAATTCAACATGATTATAAATCAGTTGGCTTCAGTGAAGTTGGAATTCGATGATAAAGTACTTGCTTTGTTGTTTTTGTGTTCCTTACTAGAGAGTTGTGATAATTTGGTCGTGGCAGTTAGCAATACAGTGACCAAAAAATTGATATTCAACGATGTGGTGAGTTGTATACTCAGTGATGAGATACGCAGAAAAAGTGTAAATAAATCGGGGTTAGGAATGATTTCAACTATTGAAAATGGAAGACAAAAAAACAGGGGTGGAAGTTCGAAGAACAGGAAATTGAAATGCAAAGAAAGTTCTAAGTCTAGAGGAAAATTAGATAAGAAGTCAGGCTACTCGAAGTGTGGAAAACAAGGCTACATTAAATGAAATTGCCCGAACGACAATGGTAACAAAGCGAAGAATTAGAGTGATGATGAAGCTAAGATGGTGAATATGGAAAAGGAACATGTATATGGAGATTTATGCTTGTCAGCCTCAGTAGATGGTAGTGGTGATTGATTTATTGATTCCAATTTCTTTATATCATTTTATGTCTAGTGATGATTGCTACCTAATTTTTGTTGCTAGTAATTTTTGAGGTATGTCAATTGACAATGGGGAAAAATGTAGAGTTGTCGGCAAAGGAATAATTCTATTTAAATTGCCATATGTGGGTAATTTGAAACTGAATGAAATGAGACACATTCTAGAGTTGAGGAAAAATCTCATATCCGTATCAAAACTTGATAAGGAAGGCTATACAATGAGTTTTGGAGGATAGTGGAAGATAACTAGAGATTCCTTAGTAGTGACGAAGGGTAATTTGAGAGATTCCATATATGTCCTGAATAGTACAAATGAAGCCTTCTGTTGACAACATCGAAGGATGAGACATGTTATAGCACCACAAACTTGGACATTTGAGTGAGAGTGGAATGCAATATCTCCACTCAAAATAGTTATTACCTGGTGTCAAGACAATTGACTTTGACTTCTGCGAGCATTGTGTGATGGGAAAGTAGAAGAGAGTTTAATTCCAAAAAGCATGAAAAGATGTGAAGCTTGAGAAACTAAAGCTGGTTTACTCATATGTTTGGGGACTTGCTCCAGAGAAATCCTATGGAGGAAATCCCTTAGTGAGAATGAAATAGGAAATAAGGTGAAAAGCCTAAAAACTGATAATGGGATGGAGTACCGGGAAGGTGGCTTCAAGGAGTTTTGTTCTGAGCATGGTATCTGGATTGTGTTTATAATCAGAAAAATATCATAGTTAAATGGAGTTGCTGAGAGGATGAACAAAACCATTTTAGAGAGGGCTAGGAGCATAACATGATGGTCTGCCTTATAAATTTTGGGGTGCAATTGTGGATACAATAGTTTTCTTAATCAATAGAAGCCCTACAAGTTCTTTGGATGGTGGGATTTTGAAGGAGAAATGGTCAGGAAATAGGTAAACTATTCACTTATCAGAACTTTTGGTTGTATTGTTTATGCATTTGATGACAAGACTAATAGTAAGAAGTTAGATATAAAGTCAGGGAAGTGTGCCTTCCTTGCGTACGGTGGTGAAGAGTATGGGTACCGTTTGTAAGATTATGAACGAAACAAGGTCATTCGGTCCTGTGATGTGTTATTCAATGAGAGGTACATATATAAGGATATACAACCAAGTGCTAAAGTAGATGGGAAAGAGTTTATTGAAGTTGATGATTTTGTAGAAGGGATAATTCCTAATGTGTATTCAGATAAAAGTGGCAATAATGAACCCGTTGGTGAGGCTACATGTGGAGATCATGATGATGGTGATAATCTTCAAGAAGATGAACTCATAACTCCTCTTAGAAGACCCATAAGATAGATTCGACGCCCTCAAAGGTATTCCCCTACCTTAAATTATGTCTTGTATACTGATGTCAGTGAACTAGAGTATTTTGAGGAAGAAATGCATGATAGTGCCAAGGTGAAGTGGTAGCTTGTCATTAAAAAGGAGATGGATTCTTTGAAAAAGAATCAAACTTGGGATTTGGTTAAGCTACCAATTGGGAAGAAGACATTATTTAACAAATGACCGTACAACATGAAGGAAGAGGCTAGGGGTAAGAAGTGATACAAAGCTAGACTTGTTGTGAAAGTGTATGCACATAAGAAAGTTGTTGACTTCAATGCAATATTTTCTTCTGTAATGAAGATGACCTCATTTAGAATATTGTTGAGTCTAGTAGTAGTTAAAAATTTACATCTTGAGCAACTAGATTTTAAAACAATGTTTATTTAGGGAAATTTGGATGAAAAAAAATCTATATAGGCCAACTAGAGAAATTTGAGGTTAAATGGAAGGGGAAAATGGTCTGCAGATTGAAAAATAACTTATATGGCCTCAAGCAAGCTCCTAGGCAATGGTATCTGAAGTTGGACATGTTTATGCAGGGACTCAAGTCCAAGAGATGTCACTCAGATCACCGTCTCTATTATCAGAGGTATTTTGATAGAGATTACATAATTCTTGCATTATATGTTGATGATATGCTTGTTGCTAAATCAAATATGCAGATAATTAACAGTTTCAAGAAAAGTTTGTCCAGGACTTTTAAGATGAATGACTTGGGGGAAGCAAAATAGATTCTTGGCATGCATATGAGGAGAGATAGAAATGATAAGAAGTTGTGGCTATCGTAGGAGCGTTATGTCGAGAAAATCTTGATATGATTCATCATGGAGAAGGCAAAGGTAGTGTCTACACCATTGGCGGGTCACTTCAAGCTCACAAAGGATATGTGTCCTTCAATAGATGAGGAGATGAGTACATGCGAAAAGTGTCGTACTCCTCCATGGTAAGGAGTTTGATGTATTTAATGGTGAGTATAAGGCCAGATATTGCACATGCTATCGGAGTTATCAACAAGTACATGGACAAACCATGAGAGAAATACTGGTACACAATATAATGGATATTGAGGTATCTCAGAAAAACCACTAGTAATTGTTTATGGTTTAGAGGTTCTAGTGTTGTTGTGCAGGGGTATGTTGATTCAAATCATATAGGAAATAAGGATAATGATAAGAGCAATACTAGTTATGTTTTTATAATGGGGAGGAACTACTGTGAGCTGGCATTCGAAGCTACAGAAGATAGTGACTTTATCAATCACAGAGGCATATTATGTTGCCGTCGCTGAAGCAAGCAAAGAGATTATTTGGCTTTAGATGTTTATGGAAGAGTTGGGTAAGAAGTAAAGTAATTGGGTACTATGGAGCGGTAGTCAGAGTGCAATTGATTTGGCAAAGAACCTAGTTTTTCATGCAAGGACGAAGCACATCTTTGTTGACAAGAGCCCAATTATGGTATCACTTCATTAGAGAAGTTGTGGAGGATGGGCAGTTTATCTTTGGGAAGATTGATGAGAGTAAAACTTTAGTTGATATTTTAACAAAGGTTGTTGACAGGGTGAAGTTGAGATTGTGCTCAACTTTGATTAACCTCAAGGGATGATTGGGGTTGTGGCAATGAATGAGTGAACTAGTGGTAAGGTGTGACGATTAGTCATTAAATGGGAGATTGTTGGTATGTGTAGTCTAATATCATCTTTGACTGTTCTCAGATTAGAAGGGATTGAAGAATGATTAGTTCATGCAAATTAATGCATTGTAATAGAAGGAACTTAGTAGTAGAAATCTAAATTGAATTTGGGACAAGTCGTGGACACGTTAATGAAATTGGCGCAAGGAGTGGGCAAGTCCTGTTAGAAGTTGGAATTTGTCTATCTGGACAAATTTGGATGGGAATTAGAGGATAAATGTGAAAATCAAGAAAATTGATCCTCTTTAGGATTTAAAACAACTAAGGACGATTTTCCTTTGATAAAATCTCTTTTTTACCATAACTCTTTATAGAATTGACTAAGAAGTTTGGTCTTTAATCAATCTATTTGAGAGATTTAGCTGTTATAAATTTCTTATGAGAGTTCTCCATACCTTTGAGAGCAAAGTGAGATTGTGTGCTTGTAACCTTCATCGTCTAGTAGATTGTTCGTCGCACATGGTTTTTTCTCCTTTTGCGATTGCGAAAAGTTTTTACCACATAAAATTATTGTGTTTGTGTGATTGTTCATTTTCATCATGATTAATTTTTTTGTCGGTTTCCGTTGCATTGTTAAATTCTTTAATAGTTAGAATCATGTCGTAAATGATAAGTGTAACTATCGGTGAAAATGATATACTATATCACAACTGTTTTATCTCATATCATAATTAAAATCAATAGCCTAATACAAATTTTAGCACTATGTAATTCTCTATTCACTCAGTAGGTATATTGAGACAATAGGTATATATGTACAGTAGATATACAAAGACAATAGATATATATGGAGAGTAAGCATATTGAGACAATAGGTTTATCTTGACAGTATGTACATCTTGACATTATGTATATATGGACATTATTTATATTGAGATAGTAGGTATATTGTGATGGCAAGTAAAGTTAGTATTAATATAATATGTTTCTAAAAGTGATATCTATCTGTCCATAAAATTTTGAATAGACTCACTATTTGTCCACACAATTTCAAATTGATATCTTAATATCATAATCCTAATAAATAATCTAAATGGCAATCACATTTATGTGTGTGTTGGATCAAAATTCAATTAGTCTTTTATTTGACTATATATAATTAGTGTTTCATAAAATATATTGTTACATTCCTAAGACTTTTTTTGCTTTATGTATAGGTTGACACATATTTATGAAAATAATTACAATCTAATTAACAAAAGATTAAGATGTTGATGTCAAAAAAGGGGAGAATGATCAAGGCAGAAGAAACAAAGAGAAATTATGATAAAGAAAGGACGAGAATTGTTAAAAATATTAACAGATTGATGGCTGGGCATTAAGGAACTGAAACAACAAAGCCATCACTATTAAGTTCATGTATAATTATGTTTTTACATGTTTTAATTCAATTCTAAGTAATTGTGTTATAAGGTTATGTTTTGATATTATCATCAAACCTTGATTTATGTTTATCATTGATAAACATAAATAGGGGGAGATTGTTAGGAATTATAGCAATTGATGATGATGTACAAACTTAGAATTGTTAGATTTGTAATTGTACAAGTATCTGAAGTAATGCATTACGAGAAACTACTATCAGAGTCTACAAGGACTGCATTTGGAGAGTTCAACAAAAGTCAAAGTTGGTTAAGCAAAATTAGCCTATCGGAGACTAAAATTTTAGCCTATCAGAGACTAAGGTTTGTACTACCAAAGACTATTGTTGAAGCTATTAGAGACTAAGGAAAAGACTATCTATTGCACCGAAGTAGTCTTGAGAAGGTTTGACTGTTGCCAAAGTTATTTGGCTAACGCCAAACTCAACATTACTCAATGCCAAAGTCATTTTGACTGTCGCCAAAGTTATTTGCCTATCGCCAAAGTCGTCGGGCAAATCAACAACAACGCCAAACTCAAAATGACTATCGCCAAAGTCATCAGAAAATTCTTTATCGCTGAAGTCAAGTGAAGCCCCAAAATTACTCATTGCCAAAGTCGTCGAGTAATTTACTCTAGCGCCAAAGTGGTTGAGCATCAGTGGATAAATTGTGAAGTGCCAAAGTGGTCGGGCATCAGGGGATAAGTTTCTCGGCATCAGGGGATAGGTTTTTCGTCATCAAGGGATGGATTTCTCGGCATCAGAGACTGTCCATCAGGGGATAAAATGATCAGAGCCTAAAGATGACATATGGAATGATACATGACTGAGTTTACAAATCCACTGACTCAAGTTTAAAGGTGGTGAAATTAAAATATAAATGTTGGTCCAATAAGGAGAGATTAACTATCAAAGAAGTTTCAAGGAGATAAGTTATACATTGCAGGTGTGAACACTGATAAAGTAAAATATTGAGATAAGTCATACTTATACACTAGCATGCGTATATAGCTCCTGGTGTGAAAACTGCCAAGATAACTTATAGAACTTGAAGGAGGAAAATTTGGAAGCTAGTCCAATCAAAAACCAAGAAGCTCATAGAGATAACTTATCATGGGAACTCCAAGAGGAAATTAAGGGAGTTGGTGTGTTGATACACCAAAGATGTTACATAACAAGTTGGCATGCAAGGAAGGTCATGCAAAAAGAAGAAGTTATATGATAGAGGTCAAGAGAGCTATGTCTATAAATAGAGACATGGAGAAACTGAGAAAATACACTGAGAGATTGAGATAACAGACATCATATGATTACTGAAATACACAATATTTCTGTAAACTACAAGTGCGAGGACCCAAAAATGAAATAGGAATAAAATATAAATAGAATTAATTCCTATGAGGTATGAATTTTAAATGCATGAGTTTTATGTCAATATGATGTCTAAAATTCAATGATTTCAATTCCTTTGTAAAACCATCAAAGGGATATGAATATATTAATCTCAAAACTTATATGAGATTAATTTAATCAAGCATGAACAAAGATTGATTTAATGAACAAAGATATTATTAAGCTTGCTTAGAGAAGGGGACTGTTGTGGGTAATCAAAGGATTACGTGTATTATGTTTGATTAGTAAGCTGCATATATGTCAACAATTGATAAAGATGGAACTGCATGTGTGCCAGTAGTTGGTAAGGATTAAGCTGCATATGTGTTAGCAAGCTGATAAGGATTGAGCTACATGTGTGTCAAAAATTGCTTAATAATATGTCGGCTATTATAAGTGATTAAATAATATTTTGATAGCTGCTACACCAACCAAACTAGCCAATCACATCACACCAAGGACATAATCCTAGCCAACGACTGAGAATTATTTTCAAAATGATCCAATTGCTTTAGTTGATTGGCAAGTACTATAAATACATCACTCGAGGTGTAATCCTAGCCCCACTTCCAAAAATTCTCTCTACCCGACACCTACATAAATTTTATTTTTACCTTTCAAGGGCAGGACTAGTATTCTAAATTCCTTCTTTAAAGCTTAAAAAGGTAAGTGCTTTATACCAATCATATGCTCTATTCTGTTTTGATTTTTGTCCTTAATCATTTATATCATATTGTAAAGGACTTTGTTTACACCCTTCAAAAAGTTACCACTTTAACCGAGAGATTATGAGTTAATCTCCGACAGTATATAAATTAGTCTCTGATAGTATAAAATAATCCCCGAGAGATTATACATTAGTCTCTGATGAGTAATGAATGCTAGTCTCCGAGGAGTAAATTATGTTTAGTCTCCGAGAGACAAAAATACTAGTCACCGATGAGTTTGGTGCTGAACAACTTATCCACCGATGAGTTTGGTGACATCCAAGATAGTTTGGTGGTAATCAAACGGATTACCAACCAGTTTGGTGATGAATAATTTATCCCCTGATGACTGAGAGTCATCCCTTGATGACTGTAGTTTATTCCCTAACGGGTAGTTTATCCCCTGACGGGTGAATTATCCCCTGATGAGTAAATTTCATCCCTTAATGGATATCCCCTGACAGTAATGCACATCCCCTGATGACCGAAAGTTATCCCCTGATGGACCAAAATTTATCCCCTAATGAATAATATGGATATTTAACAGTCTGAAAAATTCCTCATGCTTATTTGAATTAAAAATCTCAATTTCCAACACACCAAATGATTAAATTAAAACATCAAGAGATAAGAAGTGCACAGACATCACAGACATCACATATGTACATACTAACATTTATATTAAAGCATAGATTCTCATGCACAGTAAACATATATATGTTTTTTACAGAAGTATTTCACCCAGCAAGTGAATTAAGTTAGCTCAACTAAAGGATAAAGGCAAGTATATTCTCACTCTTCTGCTTATTTTTGTTAAGCGTGTGATCAATTGATTCGACATGTGTACAAGGTTATGACCTTTCTGTTTTGTTTTCCCAGTGAGATGCCGAGAACTTGTAGAAGGGGGGTTGAATACAAGTTCTTTGAATACTTTTCGAATTTCTTGTTCTTTAAGAAATTAAACTTTCTTGCGAAATATAAAGAACAAAAACTCAAATCAATTTATAACCAATTGCTATATTGATTTCACAACTGATTACAAATTCTAACAATCATAATAAATATGATCATCAGCTTCTTTTCTATTCTGTATAGGAAAAGATACAAAACTATGAAAAACTTATACAACTTCAAAATATAATTCTCTGTAAACCTAATTACAGCTTCTCTAACAACTGAATTACTATTGACTCAGTTCCTATTCTGAATAAAATTCACCTTCCTTATTCGAATCAAATACAATCTTTCCTTTTTGATAGGAACAGATTTCTGGTTAGTTTCCTTACCAGCTACGTCTTCAATAATATCTTGCTTTACGTGGAAGACATTCCTTTTTAATTCGAACTCTGTATCTTTTAGAAAATAAATCACGATTAGTCCTTAATGCTTCATCTTTAGTCTCTGGTGACGTCATTATTAGTTTCTGGTGCTTTTAGTCCCTGATGACGTCAGATTATGTAATCTCCGATAGAGTTATTTAGTCTCTGATGCTTTAAGCCTTAGTCTCCGATGACGTCAGCTTAGTCTCTGATGCTTTTAACTTTAGTCTCTGATGACGTAAGCTTTAGTCTCCGACTTCTTTAGACTTAGTCTCTGATGACGTAAGCCTTAGTCTCCGATAGGCAAAACTAGTCTCCGATAGATAAAAAACCTTTAGTCTCTGACCAGTTTTCCTAGTCTCCGACAAGCCTTTTTGTGAACCCAACGGATCAAATACACACTTTGACTTTCTGAAGCTTCGATACACCATTCCAGCAGTTACTTACAAATAAAAAATAATTATATCTCTTTACAAAGAATAAACAAATTACAATCAAAGAGATAACTGCTAGCTACAAAACTTCAGTGTTACTAATTAACACTTTCTATACATTTGTATTCTAAGTAATCTAAAGACAATCATCATCAAATGTTCTAGAACCTAACAATCTCTCCCTAATTATGAATATCAAAATGATAAGCATAATTTCAAGGTTGATGATGATGTCAAAACTTAACATTACAATTACTTAGAAAAAGAATAAAGAATTTCTAACTACAAATGTATTCTGAACTAAGATCTTCGATCTGTTGTTCAGCTTCCACCAAGACTCAGGTTTAAATCCTATAAGTCTGGCTTCAAAAAATAAAAATTACAACTTAATTAACAACCAACATACCTCCAACTTCAACAACTTCATCTTTTGCTTTTCTTCAACACATCCAACCTTTCTATCAACAGTTTTCTCAGAATAATCTCCATCTCATCTTCAGCATCTTTGAGTAGACTAATAAATCCTTCAATATGTCTCTCATTGACATTGTTGATATCTCTATTGTAATTGAAGAAGACTTTCTCTCCATGGAAAGTCTCATACCAAAATCCTAGAGGTTTAGGATTAGCTTGCGGCACTGTATCCACCTTATGTTTCACCTTCATTACCTTTTGAATCTGGCTTCGAAGATCCATGTTGAGATCAGAAGTTTCAAATACTACAGTCAGCAACCATTCCAGGATTTTCTTTAGTTTGTCCCTCCAAGGCTGGCTTCTCAAATTTCAAAGACTCTCTATCCTTCAAAAAGACATGAAGAAGTTCTTTGTTGTTCTTTCCCTTGATCAGATCTATCTTCTTAGTACTTTTCTTCAGGGCTTTTATTATTTCATTAGCACTAGTCATTTCAACTTTGTAAGACTTCTTTGATGAAACTGTTTGTGGCTTTGTTGGTCCATGCACAGCCACCAAAGCAGTCTCAGTTGACCTTGGAGGATTGTGAGAAGTAGGCTTCTTGATAGTTGCCCTGGTTACAGGTTTCTTTGCAGATTCCTGAACCAAGGGTTGCCTCCTCGATTTCTTTTCAGCCTTTTCCATCTCTTTATTCTTCTTTTTGGTTATGGCTACTTTCTGTGCACTTGACCTTCTTGATCAAAGTCTCTTCTTCTTTGCCTCCTCCTCCTCCTTTGCTGCTGCCATATCCTCCTCCTCTTGAAGTTTCTGAGCTAATAGTGCATCAGATTCTATTAGCTTTTGTTCTTGAGGATAAACTAACTCCACTTTCCCATCCACTATCAGTTCAACTGGAGTGGGAAAGTGAGCAGTCTTCATAGCATCCCCCATCAGCTTAGGCTGTCCTGGTTGAGCAGATTTTGATTTCTTTAGCTCCTCAACCAAAACACCCTTGCCTTTGTCTTTCATTGTTGGGGCTTTTGCAGTGGAAGGAGGAGATGTTGTTGTTGTTATTGTTGTTGTTGGAAGTTGTGTTGTTGTTGTTAACTTTGTTGTTGCTGCTTGAAGATCAGAATGTTTCTTTAAGATCCTGTCCATCATTGCTTGCAATTCTGCATCAAGGACAGGACCAGATTTTGGTTTTTGGACAGGAGCATGTTGTTTGAATTGACCACTCTCCCCCTTTTTGACATCAGCATCTTTAGGGTGAGAGGAGGTGGCCAAATGGGGAAATGCCTGCATCAGGAGTTGCTCCATTCTGTCTTGTTTTTGGATCAGGAGTTGGATATTGGCTTCTAGGGCTTGAAGTCGACTGTCAGTCTTGGACTTGTCTTTGATAAGTGTATCAATGGCAGTAATAGTCCTCCTTGGCAAGTGTCCTTCATAGCACCTTCTGATTTTTTCTGTCTCCAACTCCATCCTTTCCTCCATTCTTTTCACTGCACCATTTATTCCAGTAACCAAGTAGTGGTGAAACTTTGTGTGTTTCTTATCCACCTTGGTTACTTCTTCAAGAATATCTTTGACTGAAGGTGCAGAGGCAGTTGACCCTATGTTGGTCACATAATCCTGCCTCAATTGGGCGGCTGCATCCTCCAGTGTGTTGGAATAGGTTGCATCCAACCATTCATCAATATTTGTTTCTGGAGCTTCTTCATGCACAGGTTCATCTGCAAGCCTAGTCTTCAATGCAGAAAGGTGGTCTTGTCTTTGTTGTAGACCATATAAAACTTCAAAATCAGCATTAGACATTTCTGATATCACATGTAATGTTGCATCCCCTGTGCTTGAAATGTTCTCAGTTTCTTCTGTTTGGATATTTGTGGAGGGAGAAGAAGAAACATGAGCTTCTTGTGAGCTTGTATCAATAGGTTGTAAAAATATACCTGCTGAGAATTTCTCTCTTTTATTTTGTTCAAGGATCTCATCCTTGCTCACACCCTCTCCTTTTGCCTGGGGTTGGGCACTCAGCTTCTCATGCTCTCCTTTTTCCAAGCTATCTAAAGCTTGACTCTCAAGTATGTGTATATTCTCTCCTTTTTCCAGGTCAAGAGCCTGACTCTCACTATTTATTCTCACATCCTCACTCATTTGGATGGGGACACTCTGTCCTACAGAAGTGGGGGTTGGAGAAGTAGATGTGACTGCATGGATAGGGGGTTCCCTTTGTGTATTTTGGGCTAGGGATCTATCCATGGAATATGTTTGAGAGCTTGTCTTGAGTAAGGGCTCCTCTTGGGAAAAATCAAGAGAATTTAAATTTAAATGTGTAATATCAAAAGAATCAAGTATGGGGTAAGAAAGAGAAGAATGTACAGTGTGGAGTGTTGGCTGTTTCTCAGACATTGAAAATTGAGGAACATCAAGTGTTGACTCTGTATGTGCACTCCTTGTGTCACTCTTTTCTTGTATTTTCTCTCTTTGGATTTCCTCTTGTTGGTGAACAAGAGGTTGTGCAGACTCTGTACAGTGTGTTCTTGGTTGGGAACTTTCTTCAATGTCAACATCTTTTTGGGAGGATGGTGACAGTTCACTATTTTTCCTTATAACCTCCATTGCTTGTTGGGAAGCAATGGATTGCTTTTGGCTAAAGGTTATTAATCTCTTCTTTCTCTGAAGTGGTACTTCAGCTTCCTGCTCTCCCTCATCCTCACTTACTCCCTCAATTATTTTTCTTTTTATTGTGAGCTTCTTGGCTGTCTTTGTTTTTACAACCATAGTCTTTTGGGAAACTGTGGTGAGGGCTAGAAATTGTTGTTGTTAAGTGGTTGGAGGATTAATAGGGTTTTGGCTTTCAATATCCTCAAAGAATTGCAAAGAATAAAGGGTTGGAAGCCTGTCAATGAGAATAGCTCTCATGACAGGAGGAAAAAATAAAGGAACCTTTACCTTGGCAGATTTATGCTTCACATCAGTAAAAATTATTTTACTCTGCAAAACAGTTGGTACAACTTGCAATCCAGTAATATTAAGGTTAGGGATTAGATAATAAGCAATCATCATCAAAAACCTAGCATAATAAATTTTATTTTTGTTACCAGATTTCAGTTTTACCAAAAGATTTTGCAGAATTAAAAGCCCAATGTTGAGATGTCTATCATACAACACACTAAAAGCAATTTGTTGTGTGAGTGTAGTGATAGCATCATAGCCACTGCATTTTGAAGTAAATGCTTTAGTTATTATATCAAAGAACAGTGACCACTCTTGCCTTAGATGGGGTCGTGTAATAGACCCAACAGAACTAATTTCAGCAGTATAATGTAAATTTTTAAACATTGAAATTAGTTCTTCATCAGAGGCAGGGGAGTCAAAGTTTTCATAGATTGGCAAGTGTAAAGCATTATTAACTACGGTATGATCTATATTATAAACAGAGTTTGCATACCTGAAACTTACCACAGGAGAATCAGTATTCTCATCCTGGATGGTAGCAGTAGACCAGACAGCCGTGAGAACCTCAGCGGCTTGGACAGGAGCTTCATAAATGGCATACGTGAGTGTGGAGTTTTGAAGAAAATCCACAAAAGGGTGGTACTGGGCTTCAAATTCATGCTTGTTAGCCACCCCTGCATGGTTAGTCTTGATGATGTCAAAGTCTCCAAACTTGAAAGTAACTATTTTAGCGGCCATTAGAAGAGATCTGTGAACTTTGAAGAAACTTGAAATAGGGTTAGATTGCAGAATATTTGTAGAGAGAAAATAATTTCAAAGCTTTGATAGATTGTGATTGCAAAAATGTTTGATTTTACTTTTAGCAAAGTATGAGAAACGTTTGCAATTCTAAAGATGGTGAACCGTTTTTCGATCGTGGGTAGGATAACTACCAGATTACCCTCGATCGGAGATTGCCCTAATCTCTGATAGGATCACTCATAAGAGACTAGACCCGATTAGTCTCTGATAGTTCATTTTGATTGAGTCAGAGACTAACCAAAAACGACGTCGGGGACTAATGTAGTCTCTGATAGTTCAATTTTTTAATTCAGTCAAAGACTAATTAAAAACAACTGTCGGGGACTAGTTAGTCTCCGATAGTTCATGTTTTAATTAAGTCGGGGACTAATTAAAAACTACTGTTGAGGACTAGTTAGTCTCCGATAGTTCAAGTTTTAATTAAGTCGGGGACTAATTAAAAACAACTGTCAGGGACTAGTTAGTCTCCGATAGTTCAAGTTTTAATTAAGTCGGGGACTAATTAAAACACTATCAGGGACTAAGATAGTCTCTTTCTTAAGCTTTCAAAATATTTCCAACAATCAAGTTTAATGATTATTAGCTTCAAAAATTCTGTTTAGTTAAAAAAAAAAAGCTACATTCCAGAAATTAAATTCTAGCTTCAAATATTCTGTTCACAAAGAACAACTTCAATCCAGAAATTTAATTCTAGCTTCATTCCAGAAATTAAATTCTAGCTTCTAAAATTCTGTTCACAAAGAACAGCTTCAATCCAGAAATTTAATTCTAGCTTCATTCCAGAAATTAAATTCTAGCTTCTAAAATTCTGTTCACAAAGAACAGCTTCAATCTAGAAATTTAATTCTAGCTTCTAAAATTTTGTTCACAAAGAACAGCTTCAATCCAGAAATTTAATTCTAGCTTCTAAAATTCTGTTCACAAAGAACAGCTTCAATCTAGAAATTTAATTCTAACTTCTAAAATTTTGTTCACAAAGAACAGCTTCAATCCAGAAATTTAATTCTAGCTTCATACAACTAAACAACTTGTTTTCAAAAATTAATCAATTTTAGAGGCATAATTCAACATTCCTAATTTAGAAACTAATCTAGAAAAGGTAGATTCATCTAAAGGTTTTGTGAATATGTCTGCAAGTTGTTTATCAGTTGTTACCCAGTGTAATTCGATATTACCTTCACTTAAATGTTCTCTTATGAAGTGATATCTAATATCTATGTGTTTTGTTCTTGAATGTTGCACTGGATTTTCTGTTATTGCTATGGCACTAGTATTATCACAATAGATAGGAATTTTGGATAATGACATACCATAATCTAGGAGTTGATTCTTGATCCATAGGATTTGAGCACAACAACTCCCAGCTGCGATGTATTCAGCTTCTGCTGTTGAAGTAGAAATTGAATTTTGTTTCTTGCTAAACCAAGAAATAAGTCTGCCTCCAAGAAGTTGGCAGCTACCACTTGTGCTTTTCCTATCAGACTTGTTGTCAAATTTTCCTTTTGTTTCTGATGAGTCTCTCAGTACAAAGCATTTACAACCAAACACATGTAAAAACTTGAGAGTTGGTTTTCTCCCAGTCATTAATTCATAAGGTGTTTTGTTGTATGTTTTGTTTATCAAGGATCTATTCTGTGTAAAGCAAGCAGTGCTTATAGCTTCCTCCCAAAAATATGTGGGAAGCTTAGCCTCTTGTAACATAGTCCTCGCTGCTTCAATAAGGGTTCTATTTTTTCTCTCAACAACTCCATTTTGTTGAGGGGTTCTTGGAGCTGAGAATTGATGAGTTATTCCTTTTTCAGTGTAGAATTCAATAACTTGGGAATTCATGAATTCTGTTCCTCTATCACTCCTTATCACCCTTACTGTTTTTCCTGACTCAGTTTCTATCTTTTTGATATGATCAATTATCAACTGAGCAGCTTCATTTTTTTTATGGAGGTACTTTACCCAAGTATTCCTCGTGTGATCATCCCCAATAAGCAAAGCATATCTATTTCTTAAGATTGACATCACATTCACTTGACCAGATAAATCCATGTGCAGCAACTGCAAAGGGTCAATGATTGATGTTGCTGGTTTGCTTTTGAATGACACACTTCTTTGTTTCCCTTTCTAGCATGAATCACACAATCGCTGTCACAATTGTAACATCTTATTTTCTTTAAGTCGAAGGTGACTTTTTGACCTTCACGTTTAGGGTTAGGCTTCCTTGATGATTTTCTTCCTTTCCTGCTGGCCCTAAATTTCTTGAATTGTTTGACCATGAATGCCATAAATTCCTCCATGTCATCATCAGAGTTCAGTTCATCTTCCTGATCAGTCCAGCTAGCATCGGAAGATTCCTCATCAAGCTTCTCTTGAGACTTACTTGTCTCAACCATCAACGCAGCTCCTTTATCTCTGCCATGCATGCGTTGTCGTTGCTCTACTTCAAGTTCATATGTCTTTAAATTCCCGTAGAGCCTGTCTAGTGTGAGTATGTCCAAGTCATGAGCCTCTCTTATGGCTGTTGTTTTTGGATCCCAACTTGGAGGAAGAGATCTCATGAACTTGGTATTGACATCCTCATTGTCATAGGACTTTCCAAGTATTTTCAAATCATTGAGCAAAGTGTTGAACCTATCATAAACTGATGTTATTGGTTCACCAGGCTTTGCTTGAAAGAACTCATATTGTTGTGTCAACAATGACATTTTGTTCTTTTGGACTTGGTCAGTTCCTTCACACAGGACTTTGATGGTGTCCCAGATTTGCTTCGATGTAGTGCAATTTATGATGTTTGTGAACATATTTTTATCAATTCCATTATAAAGTATGTTTATCACCTTAGCATCCTTTAACACTTGCAACTTGTCTTCGTTTGTATAATCACATTCTGGAGCAAGTTCAAAGTGTTCTGCAACAACAGATCCATCGACAGTTTTAGCAGGAATAAATTTCTTGGATAGATAGGGACCCTTCTAAATCCTATCAATATAATCTGGATCTGTTGCTCTCAAGTGCATGTACATCTTTTGCTTCCACATTGGATATTCTTCTCATTTAAGAATAGGGATTCTAGTACAACCATCACGACTTCCCACATACGCCATTATGCTAGAGCTGCTTGCTTCATCATTGGCCATCTCTTGGAACATATTAATTGACTAAATTCAATTAAAGGCTCTGATACCAATTGTTTTCCCAGTGAGATGCCGAGAACTTGTAGAAGGGGGGTTGAATACAAGTTCTTTGAATACTTTTTGAATTTCTTGTTCTTTAAGAAATTAAACTTTCTTGCGGAATATAAAGAACAAAAACTCAAATCAATTTATAAACAATTGCTATATTGATTTCACAACTGATTACAAATTCTAACAATCATAATAAATATGATCATCAGCTTCTTTTCTATTCTGTATAGGAAAAGATACAAAACTATGAAAAACCTATACAGCTTCAAAATACAATTCTCTGTAAACCTAATTACAGCTTCTCTAACAACTGAATTACTATTGACTCAGTTCCTATTCTGAATAAAATTCACCTTCCTTATTCGAATCAAATACAATCTTTCCTTTTTGATAGGAACAGATTTCTGGTTAGTTTCCTTACCAGCTACGTCTTCAATAATATCTTGCTTTTCGTGGAAGACATTCCTTTTTAATTCGAACTCTGTATCTTTCAGGAAATAAATCACGATTAGTCCCTGATGCTTCATCTTTAGTCTATGGTGACGTCATTATTAGTCTCTGGTGCTTTTAGTCCCTGATGACGTCAGATTATGTAATCTCCGATAGAGTTATTTAGTCTCTGATGCTTTAAGCCTTAGTCTCCGATGACATCAACTTAGTCTCTGATGCTTTTAACTTTAGTCTCTGTTGACGTAAGCTTTAGTCTCCGACTTCTTTAGACTTAGTCTTTGATGACGTAAGCCTTAGTCTCCGATAGATAAAAAATCTTTAGTCTCTGACCAGTTTTCCTAGTCTCCGACAAGCCTTTTTGTGAACCCAACGGATCAAATACACACTTTGACTTTCTGAAGCTTCGATACACCATTCCAGCAGTTACTTATAAATAAAAAATAATTATATCTCTTTACAAAGAATAAACAAATTACAATCAAAGAGATAATTGCTAGCTACAAAACTTTAGTGTTACTAATTAACACTTTCTATACATTTGTATTCTAAGTAATCTAAAGACAATCATCATTAAATGTTCTAAAATCTAACATGTTTAGATTTTCTTGTAAATCAGATTGCTATGCCTTAATTTTCGCTAGTATGCTATGAGGGAGAATGCATGGATATAACTGAGCCTTTGTTTATCAGTTATTTTTCAATCTTATATTTGTGCTAACGTATGAGAATGTTTCCAGTTAAGACATGCAAGATGGTTAAGTGAGGATCGAAGAGTTTGAAACCTCAAAGTCAAAGATATTTTCTAAAGTGCTAGAGGTTTTGACATTGAATCCGTCATACCTCACAAATAGTTTGAGCCTTTGTTGTGCTTTAAACCCACCACGCATGATTATATGCTTGCTGAGCATAAATCGCTCATCCATGTTGTTGTTAATTGTTTTACGGGTGTTAAAAGTAAAGGTAAGATATACGCGCATAAGGTTATGGTAACTTAACTGTGGATAAAGATGAGGAGAAACAGAGGATAGAAGAGCACAATTGAAGTCTTAAATTACGCTGTTGTAATAGCTTAGTTTTCGTTGCAAGATTTATACTCTGAATTTTGTAGAAATGTACTATTAATTACTTTAGTACATTAATGTTGTATGGATAAGATGTTGACTGTTTCCTGTTACTGATGGTGCCCGAGTTCCGTGTGGGATTTCTGGGGTCGTTACAATAAGAATATATCTCAGTAAATCAAACACATCTCAGATTAATAGCAAATGTAATTATATTACAAAAAGTGTAGCAAGTTTTCATAAACTTGAGAGAAGCTAGAAATTATTTTTCTAGAGTGCAGCTATTATTTTAAACAGAGATTGTTTGCAACTGTTAATCATTACCAGAGAAAATTTTAAGGATTCAAACTGATTAACAATACAAATTCATATTGCTGATTGATATTCATATCTTTCAATTTTTTTTACTGTTTCACTTGTTATATTTTTTCAGTAAAGTTATTATAACTGTTCTTAAGTTTTAAATTGTGCTAAACAATTTAATTCAAAGAAAAATTAGAAATTGTATTCAAACCCCTCTTCTACAATTACTCCATGGGACAAAGAATTAGTAATTCTAATTTTATGGTAGTAATTTAAACTAGATGGTGCACATCAAATCTTTGTCAAACTGAATAATAATTATTTTCCAAAACATGCATCGGTCAATAATAAACCTATTTTTCATATAATTTTTAAATTTTTTATTATAATTTTCTTATATTATCATTATTTGCGCATTTAAGATAAATTTCATTAAAAAAATTCAACTCATTGATAAAAATCTAAATAAAATATACAACCTTAACTGCAAAAACTAGATATATAAATTTTCTTCTTTTAGAATGATAGTATATTTCATTGTTATGAAGATAAGACATCGTATAAGCTCAACAAATTTGGCACCTCTCGTACATTATTCCAACGGTTCCTCTCAAGACACTTTAAATCTACATTATTTTACATAATTTTAAATATATGAATGGATAGAATATTAAAAAAAAGAAAAAGAAAGATAGTATACCAATTTTCTTACAATTTGGCCACATAACATAGATTCTTTAATTTAACAAGTGAAAAATTATTAAATCTAACTCATTAAACTATACTTCTTCCATCCTTGAAAGGTTCATGTGTCTTAAGGTTAGTATACCTTCTTATTTTTTGATATTCTCTTTATCTGTCTGGTTAAAATTGCGTAAATGAATTTAAACTTAAAGATATAAATTGTATTGAAAAAAATTATGAAAATCATGTAATGGATTGTGTTAGATCCCAAAGGGAAAAATAGTAAAGGGGGTTGAATATGATTTTTTTAAATTAAAATTTTGATTAAGAAAACTTAGTAGGTTAAAAAAACTTCTTGCTCTAAATAAGTTTTATTAATTTTGAAAATAATTAGCAGTGGAATTTAAGAAAACAACCCATAACAAAGTTCAAAATGGCTTATAAGTAGAGTTATCAGTAAAATCCTCGCTAAAGAGATTTAGCAGGAAATAAGCAAATGGGAAAGATGAGTAGGCAAATAAAGCAATAATAGAAAATAAAGAGCAAAGACTTTATAGTGGTTCGGCTAAACCTACTCTGTTGTTCTTCTCTTTCACTTGAGAAGAGATCCACTAAATTCACACATAATACAAAGGACAGTAAGCCCTTGCTTACAAATGGTCACTTAGAACTTAATCACAAAAACTATCACTAAATAAAGGTAAATGAAAATAATGTTGTTATCTTCAGCATAAAAGCTCTTTGCTGAACATATAAGATAACACTTGTTCAAGTACTTGTGTGGAGCCTTACTGAAGATATAAATTCGTCAAATGTCAATGTGTTTTTTGGTAGTGCACCAGTCATAAATGAAATTTAATATCTCTATTTATACTCCTCTAAAAATATATTCATTGAAACTTTTTAAATAGATCCATTTAGGGAGTTGTAATTGCTTTACAATGACTTGTTCTTTTTCAATTATCTAACATTTGGTAAAAACCATAGTCACTATTTTATCTTCTTGTGAGAACCCGAAAATTTTAAATGTATTTTATGATAAGAAATAATTTTATTTTGTGTTATTTTATTTTTGCATGGAGGTTAGCCTTTTTAAATATGAATGATGAATTCATATCTACAATGAAATCTTTTTTTTGATGATGTAATATCCATAATTATGAGGTTAAGTTCCTTAAAAAGGTATTAAAAAGGGGACTAACAAATCCCATATAAGATTATATTAAACAGCATGGAGGAAGAGGAGAGGGTTACGTAAGATTAATGATTACGTGTTTAATTAAGAACTGTTTAGGTGGCTAAGTCTTCATGCATGTAGGACAGCAGCTGTTTGTTGTTAAGAAGTCATGATGAACATCCGTTTTACCGTCCAAATTAACCAATCATTTTATTCTAAAGCTTAATCTTAGCTTACTGCTCTCGAACTCTATAAATACCTCATTTGAGATGAAATTTTAATTCCTTTACTAAAATTTCTATTTTAAGAGTTCGTTTAAACTAATCCCCTCCATAAATTTCCAAGTTCTTCTTTTGGAAAATTATTCTCAGACAGCTTTGATTTTACCCTTAAGAACGAAGCAGGTAAGAACCTGATACTCTACTTAGTTTCTTTCGAGCATAGCATCAAAGATTCATGCTAAGATTATATTCTTTTGCATTTTCATGAGTCATCCTAGGCTGAGTTTGTTCATGATAAGCCTTCCATTGTAGCAAAAACAAGCTCTGATATTAGACTCTAACAAGATAATTCTAATCCTGATGAGTTAGTGTTAATCTCTGATGAGATATTGTTAGTCTCTGATGAGATATTGTTAATCTCTGATGAGATATTGTTAATCTCTGATGAGATGTTGTTAGTCTCTGATGATGATGTCACCCTTAGTCTCCCACAGGCTAAGTTTAGTCTCTGATGACGTCAGCCTTAGTCTCCGACAGGCTAAGTTTAGTCTCTGATGACGTCAGCCTTAGTCTCTGACAGGCTAAGTTTAGTCTCTGATGACGTCAGCCTTAGTCTCCGATAGGCTAAGTTTAGTCTCTGATGACGTCATCCTTAGTCTCCGATAGGCTAAGTCTAAATCTCTGATGACGTCATCCGTAGTCTCCGATGGGCAAAATATGTTAGTCTCTGATGGCTAAGGATATCAGTCCCTGATGAGTTTAATAATGGGAAAATTATTCCCCGATGCACAGTCTGTCATCAAGTCTATAAAAACATTATTTTCTTAAAATGATTTCATGATATTATTATGCCAGATTTAAGACAGTAAAGTCTAAGGATATCACATACACATTTTCTTTCATAAATTCTTATTAAGGTATTAAAATATTACTTACATAATTTACAGAATCTTTCACTCATCAGTAAGTTGAATTTGAACCCTTGTTGCAAAGGACCGAGGCAAGTATATTCTTACTCTTATGTTTATTTCAGTTAAGCGCATGATCAATTAATTCGACATGCGTACAAAATTATGACATTTATATCTAACTTTCCTTGTGAAACAGAATGCTATGCTTTAAATTCCGCTAGCATGACATGAATGAAAGTGCATGGATATAAAGAAGCTTTGCTTTATCAGCTATTTCTTTTACATATTATATCTGTGCAATAAATGGGAATGCTATGTTCCTTGAATGGTTATGCCACATGAAGGGCTAGAGGAAAGGAAAGGTGTTGATTTGTTCTTCACCTGACCTAGAGGAATTTTATGTGACTACGTACGCTCACACAAGGAGGGATCAGTTAGGCCAGCTGTATACCGCATGGTTAGCAGATCCAACGGGTTTAGCCCCCGATGGATATTTTTACTTCAAGAAAGTTATGCTTTGTTTTAAGAAGGATTACACAATTGTTTATCATCAGTAATCCTAAAGATTCCTTAAAGATTTCTGAGGCATTAGTATTGATTCACCAAGCCTCTTAACAGAATTGAATCCTTTGAAACATTCCAGATTTGCTCTCCCAAATTGTTTATATACTTGCTGGGCGTAAATCGCTCATTCTTGTTGAATTTTAATGTTTTGCAGGGCAGAATATTAAGGCTGAGCCCTCTGATAAGGGGAAGGCAAAGATGATCGGTTACTGAGTTCGGCTACCCCTTCGTAGTGCCGATAAGGAAGGAAGGAGGAAAGATGTGTGAAAAAGTGATGTTTTGTATTATAATATAGAGATAGAATAGCTTCCGCTGAAGATGTAATATTTTGGGTTGTAATAACTCTTTAATAATGTTTTCTTACAGTAATTATTTTATGAATGGATGTGTGGTTATCTTTTCCTTCTTTTGACGAAGCCCTGATCCAGTGAGGGATTTTGGGGTAAAACAATGGTGCAATAATATCATTATTCATATTAAATGTGCAATAATAAGCTAGAATGCATTAACAATCTCCCCAAATTGTGTTGGGGGTAAAACAATGGTGGAAATGAAATCAATCTATAATAAAAATGTAAACGACAATTGCACAAGACAACGAATTTAACATGGTTCGATTGTACCGCATTCCACAAGCCACACAAATATTATTCATTCAATCTTAGGGTTTTACAATTACAACAGAATATTTATAGAGAAAGAGACTGGGCTAAACTCCATACGTAGGCATGGGCCTAAATTACAATTTTAGATCGAATGTTGGAAAATGTCGATCCAGGCAACCATCAGACTCTATATATTCAACAATCTCCCACTTGGAGATGGATCACATCTTCACACTCACTTATTTAACTCTAGTAAACCCCAAACTCCATCAAACAACGCTATTTGTGCATCGCCTTCTCAACAATTAGTTCTGAAGGCTAGTTGAAGCTATGCAAAGCTTCAACTTCTCTTTGGTAACCACCTTGGTTAACATATCTATAGGATTCCTTGAACCAAGGATTTTCTTCAAGTACAAAGTACCATCACTAATCAATTCTCTAGTAAACTGATATCTCAACTGGATATGCTTTATCCTAGCATAAAAAACAGGATTCTTCACAAGATGAATGACACTCTGACTGTCGTTGTATAAAGCACCGTCTTCCTATTTCTTGCCCAACTCCTCAAGAAAATTCTTCGATCAAATCATTTCCTTACCAGCTTCTGAAATACCCATGTACTCTGTTTTCATAGTTGAAAGAGCAACACTCTTTTGGAGCCGACACATCTAACTAACTATTGTGCCACCCAAAGTGAAAATATACCCTATAGTACTCTTTCTTGTATCCAAACAACCACACAAATCTGCATCGAAGAATCCTTCCAAGATAACATCTTTCCTATGGAAACATACTGCAACCTTAGAAGTACCTTTCAAGTAGTGTAGCAGCCACTAATATGCTTCCCAATGTTCTCTCCCTGGATTAGATATGGATCTGCTAAGAACTCCCACTACATGAGCAATGTTAGGCCTCATGCACACCATATCATACATCAAACTACCAACTGCAGATGCATACGGAACATTAGCCATATATTTTTTGTCTTCATTCGTGTGAGGTGACTGCTTCTTTGTGAGATTAAAGTGAGTTCCCAAAAGAGTACTTCTGATCTTAGCATCCTAGAGGTTAAACTTATTTAACACCTTCCCAATGTACTTCACTTGGGACAATTTTAAAGTACCTTCATCTCTATCCCTGATGATGCTCATACCAAGTATCTTCTTTGAGGCACCCAAATCTTTCATCTCAAACTCTACATACATTTGTCTCTTCAACCTATTGATTTCCTTCATGTTGGATCCTACAATCAATATGCCATCAATGTACAACAACAATATAATATAAGATGAATCAAACTGCTGAATATAGCAACAATGATCCATTGTACACCTCGTGTACCCGCTCCTCATCATAAACCTGTGAAACTTTAAATATCACTATCGTGGTGCTTGCTTCAAACCATACAAGCTCTTTTTCAGCTTGCAAATCATGTCCTCTTTCCCAACTATCTTAAATGCATCTAGCTATACCATGTAGATGTCCTCCTCAAGATCACCATGTAAGAATGCGGTCTTAATATCTAGCTACTCTAGATGTAAGTCCTCTGTAGCCACAATACCCAAAACAGGTCTAATAGTAGTCATCTTGACAACCGGAGAAAAAAAAAATCATTTTAGTCAACACCCTTTTTCTGCTAAAAACCCTTTACCACTAACCTTGCCTTGTACCTCTTACTGCCATCAAGTTCTTCTTTAATCTTGAACACACACTTATTCTACAAAGCCTTCTTTCTTGCTGGTAACTCAGTCACTGACCAAGTCTCATTCTTCTCAAGAGAACCCATCTCCTCATTTATGGCTAACTCCCACTTAAATGACTCATCCATTTGCATTGCCTCATGACTATAAGGCTCACCATCCTTAGTTAAAAGCAAATGATAAGCTAAAGGACATAATCTTTGTAGCGGTTATGGAACTCTACTAGATCTTCTTACTACATTATCTGGAGTAACTGGAGCTGCCTCCTTAACATCTTTGTTTGCCAAACTCCTATTGTTTCCTACAAGAATATCCTCTGTAATATCTTCTAACAAAACTTGTTCTTTAGCAACTTGTTTCTCTATAGTCTTAGAATATACTGTAAGCTTATCCTTATACATTGCATTCTCATTGAAAGTGACATCCCTACTTCTAATGACTTTCCTGTTCGACTCATCCCAGAAATGGTACCCCATTTCATTTAAACCATAGCTAATAAAAACATACTTCTTTGCTTTTGGATCAAGCTTGTCCCTATCAGAATCTTTAACACGCACATAAGAAACACAACCAAAAACTTTCAAGTATGAAAGATTTACTTCTTTTCCCTACCACTCCTCCTCAGGAATCTTGAAGCCCAAAGGAACTAAGCGTCCTCTGTTAATGAGATATCTTATTGTACTAACTGTATCTGCCCAAAAAATCTTTGGAAGTCCAACATGTATGTTTGTCCGGTGGAGTAATTGTGAAGGGGGAAGGGGGGGTGTTTAATAGAACTACTAACTTTTCTTTGAATTAAACTGTTTAATATAGTTTAAAACTTTTAGAAACAGTTAAAACAACTTTACTGAAAAGATATAACATATGAAACAGTAAAACAAATTGCAAGATATGAATATTAATCTACAATATGTATATTTATTATAAATCAATTTGAATTTTTACAATTCTTTTTGATAGTGATTACCAGCTGTAGACAATCTCTGTTTAAAATAACAGCTGTACTCTAGAAAAATGATTTCTAGCTTCTCTCAAGTTTCTGAAAACTTGCTACACTCAAGTTATGAAAAACTTGTTTCTCTCTAAGATAATAAGAATACTTGTGTTTCTTTTTATCTCAGTGTGTGATGTTATATCTCGATCTATTATCTCAGTTGCTCCATGTCTCTATTTATTAACATAGCTTCCTTGTTCTCCAAGCTTCTTCAGTGAGTTGCCTCCAAAAATATCTCTGATTTTCTTTGGTAATTGCAGCTTTGTCACATAACTTCTTCTTTTTGTATGATTTTTCTTGCACGCCGACCTGTTATGTAACATCTCTAGTGTATCAGCACACCAACTCCTTTTTTTCCTCTTGGAGTTCCCATGATAAATTATCTCTGCAGTGAATAACTTAGCTCTACGAGCTTCCTGGTTTTTGATTGGACCAGCTTCCATATTTTTCTTCCTTCAAGTTTCTATAAGATATCTCTGCAGTTTTCACTCCAACAGCTATATACGCATGCTAGTGCATAAGTATGACTTTTCTCCATATCAGTGTTCACACCTACAATGTATAACTTATCTCCTTAAAGCTTCTTTAGTAGCCAATCTCTCTTTATTGGACCACCATCTATATTTTATAATGCATTAGAGTGTTTTTGCCCTAGTCTCTGGTAGCTTAAACATTAGTCTCCGATGAATAAACACATAATCTCTGAAAGACATAGTCTCCAATGAACAAAAACTTAGTCTTGGATGAACAAAAACTTGGTCTCTGATGAATGAAAACTTGGTCTCTGATGAACGAAAACTTGGTCTCTGATGAACGAAAACTTGGTCTCTGATGAACGAAAACTTGGTCTCTGATGAATGAAAACTTGGTCTCAGATGAACGAAAACTTGGTCTCGAATGAACGAAAACATAGTCTTGGATGAACGAAAACTTAGTCTCTGATGAACGAAAACTTAGTTTCTGATGAACGAAAACTTAGTCTCTGATGAACGAAAACTTAGTCTCCGATGAACAATTTGTTGGGTTTCGACAAATAAAACGCAGTAGAATAAAAAAAACAATTTAAAACAAAACGAAACCTTAACCCGAGGATACATGCAAAAAAATTTAATACAGATGGTTTAAGATTTTACCGAATCTGAAGCAGAATCTGAAGCTTTGATGAGGGTGTTGAACGTCTCCGAATCTTTAACGCAATCCAACTGGACGGCGCCTCTATGGTATCTAGTAATACATCACTGTTACCCAAGTAATAATAAAATCATTGATTCGACGCAACCTTTTCATGACCAATGTTTCATTGTAATTTAATCCTTTTAACCTTGATATCTAAGATTAAATTCAAGGCATGGATGTGTCATCCTCTTCACAATCTAATCTCAGTTTTCTTGATCAATGAGTAGACTATATGAAACAAATCTCTATTTGAGCATGGTCATACATTTCATAGTCTCACTCAATCAAGAGGCCTATAGATATCACCCCTAATTTATAGGAGGGTTAAATTCCATCTACATCATTCCCATTTCTCACATAACTCATGATGCATCCAACAATCACCTTTATTGTCCACCCGGTTAAAGGTGATTATTGGTAATGTCAAAACACATACTTCCTTATGTAGAAATGTCATCACTTCAGGTCGTACGACCATTACTGTGACAACCCCAAAATCCCTTAATGGATCAGAGCTTCGTCAAAAGAAGAAAAAGATAATCATACATCCATTCATAGCATAAATACTGGAGAAGGGCAGTATTAGAGACTTATTACAACCCAAGAATAATACAATTACAGCGAAAGCTATTACATCATCTTTAATTACAAACCAAAATCAACACTACTTCTAATATCTTCCTCCCTTCCTTCATATCTTCCTTCCTTCCTTCCTCAGTCTTATCAAAAGAGTAAATAACTTAGTAGTTTATCATCTTTGCTTTCCCCTTATCAGAGGGTTCAGCCTTAGCGTTCTGTCCTGCAAGACATTAAAATTCAACATGGGTGAGCGATTTACGCCCAACAAGTATATGCACATCAAAGAAGTATATAAGCAATTTAAAAGAATGTATCTGGAACATCGAAGGAAGTTCAAGTCTGTTTATGAGGCTTGGTGAAACAATGCCAAGGCCTCAAAAACCTTCAAAGATCATTGAGGATTCACTGATGATACACAACATGTGATCCTCCTTGAAGAAAGACAGGTATACACCTGAGCATAACTTTCTCAAAATATCCATCGGGGGCTAAACCCATGGATCTGCTAACCATACAGTACACAGCTGGCCAAACTGGACTGCATGATCCCTCTTGTGTGGACTACGTAGTCACTTAACATTTCTCTAGGTCAGGTGAAGAACACATCAACACCTTTCCCTTCCTCTTGCCAACCATGTGGCATAACCCCTTTAAGGGACATCATTCTCATTCATTTGCACAGATATAAGATTGTAACATAGCTGAAATTCAAAGCTCATTTATATCCATGAATCATCATTCATATCATGCTAGTGGAATTTAAAGCATAGCATGCTTATTCATAAAAAAAAAACAATTGAAGCATAATTCAAGCCTTGCACGCATATCGAATCAAATGATAATGCGTTAAACTGAAATAAACATCAAATTGAATGTATATACTTGCATCAACTTGCAATTAAACATGAGATTGTGAATATACTTGCCTCGGTCCTTTGCAATCAATCAAATTTAATTTACTCGTGAGTGGAAAATTCTGTAAGAATATACATATCACAAGATGAATTTAATATATTGGTTAAAGTATGAGAGAAAATGCACATGTGATGTCCTTAACTTTTAATGTCTCAATTTGATATAAAAGTTGTTGAGGTTGAGAAATCAATTAAAACATCTTAAAATAATTTAAGAAAATAATATTTTATAGTTTCAAAAACAAACTGTGCATCAGGGAATTACTTCACTTTAACTCATCGGAGACTACGGATGATGTCATTAGGGACTAAACTTAGCCTGTCGGAGACTAAGGCTGACGTCATCAGATACTAAACTTAGCCTGTCGGAGACTAAGGCTGATTTCATCAGAGACTAAACTTAGCCTGTCGAAGACTAAGGCTGACGTCATCAGAGACTAAACTTAGCCTGTCAGAGACTAAGGCTGACGTCATCAGAGACTAAACTTAGCCTGTCGGAGACTAAGGCTAAGACTTGTCTCAGATACAGTAGTGTCTTCCTCACTCCTCCAAGGGTGGTGTTCGTAACCATAACCATACTTAGGTCAAAACTCATCATTCTCTCAGTGATACATAACATTTTCTATGGTCTGCATGCCATCCTAGACACGGTTTAGGGTTCAAACTCAGGTTGAAGAATACTCAAGTATGGGGTTGTAACTACTGACAAAAGAATGTTTTGGTAGTTAAAGGTTTATCTACCAGGTGGTTGTCAACATTTTTACACTCATCTTGGGTAGCTTTTGAAATAAATGACATTAACTTCGGACGTTAAAACATGCATCAAGTCATACTTTTGGAAATAAATGAACAAGGTATTAAACGTGGTATGTATGACCGAACAATAGTGTAAGAAATAGAGCAGGACTTTAATGAAATGCTCTTACCTCCTTGGTGGCAAGAAAGAGTTAAAAGCTCTAGTTGTTCTTCCAAAAAGGACAGTTGTTTAGAGAGTAAGTTTGGATTTGGTGGTACACCGTATAGAAGTTTATGAAAGTGGGGCAAGGGTTGTACCAACATGATATATATATGTCACCTGTTTAGCAACAAGGGCCGTCGGATTTATTTGATATAAGTCGTTGGCTATGAAAAGAAAAGAAGTGACTAATGAGAAAAAGGTTGGTTGCAACGGCTGCTAGTACCCATCGGTCGTTTATCATAGCCCATTCTATGGTACTGATGGAGGTGATGCACATTAAATGCTATTGTCTCCCCGCAGTAGGTTTTAAAATAAAAATGGGTACTGTAGCTAATCTTGTTCACACTTGGTGAGCCCTTTCCCGCGTGAACACACCCTCTCACAAGACAATTCTTGAATGCAATAACCTTTTAAATACTTGAGCTTCAAAATACATTTAAAATCTTTTGGACATCACATTGTCATTGAATTTTTTATAAGAAAATATAATTTCATTATTTATAACCAATAAGGAAATAAACCTTCATGCAGAAAATAAAATAAATCTCATAATCAAAATCTCATTAAGATTTTTGGGTTCTCACAATTACATCATTGTCACTATGAGAATTACTTATGACACATAGCATAATACTCCATGTAGAATTCTCATGGTGGGTCTGTCCAGTACGTTGTTCTCTAACATGGTACCTATGCATCAACTTAATATATCTCGTATATATTTATAACCAATGAGATGTGGCCATCAATCAATCCATATACTAGTCTCAATGTATTATTGTTGTCCCACTAACAATAATACTCGACTAGGGACATTTAAGAATAATGATATATACAACATCAACTTATATGATCTCATATTCAAGTCACATACTTGAATCCATATAATTAATATCATTCTTCTAAGGACATTTATTATGTTAACATTTATATAATGCAGTAAATTAAACATAATAAAAAAATTATCATTTAACCAAAATATAACATAAATATAGTGTCACAATCATTACATAATTGATCACTAGGGCATACAGTCCAACACAATTTTGCTTGACCAACTTTGACTTTTGTTGAATTCTCCAAATGCATTCCTTATAGTCTCTTGTGGTCTCATGTAGTCTCTAATGATAGTATTTGATAGAACACTACTGTAGGTACTTGTACAATTACAAAATCTAACAATTCTAAGTTTATACATCATCATCAAATGCTATAATTCCTAACAATCTCCCCCTATTTATGATTTATCAAAGATAAGCATAAATCAAGGTTTGATGATGATGTCAAAACACTAACCTTATAACACCATTACTTAGTATTGAACTTAAACATTTAAAACATAATTGTACATGATGAACTTAACAGTGATGGTTTTGATGTTTTAGTTCCTCAATGCCCAGCCATCAATCTGTTAATCATCTTTAACAAATCTCCCCCTATCCTTATCAGAATTACTTTGTTTCCCCTACCTTTGATCATTCTCCCCTTTTTTGACATTAGCATCTTAATGTTGGAAGGTAGAGATCACCAGATTAGGTTGACTAGTAGGAAGAAATGTTTGAGCTTTGTTTGAAGATCATTGATTATGAAGTGTTGGAGCTTCATGTTGTACTTTCTTTTATCAATGTTTCAAAAACATTTTGTGAGTACAGTTACACTTGATCTCTGTGTGATAAAATATTATGATATTAAGTGTGTTGCTGCATCATCCAATAATTTTGTGTTGCTTGCATCCAACCAAACAATCACAAGATCTTCTCTCGGTATCCTCTGATATTTAATCAGAATTGGGGATTAGAGAATAAATGAGCTGCAAAGGTAGTGAGTGAAACAATTTCTCTCTATTCTTTTCTTCAAGGATCTCATCCTTGCTCACACCCTCTCCTTTTACCTAACTTTTACAAGTCAACCTCTCACAGTTATTTTCCAAAAAAAACATTTTTCTTTTAATTTCTTTTTCCTCACCTTTTTTCAGACACAAGGTTTGACTCTCATTTTGAATTCTCACAGGCTCACGAAATATAAAATTTTCCTGTTGTGGGTGACTTGGAGTGGTGTAGAAAATATGAAGTAAGTGTTTTGTATTAGTGGATGTTTGATAAAATACAATTGTATTATCCACTAATGAGTTGAGAGCTGCTATTTGTGTTTTAGCTTTAAGAATGGGCTTTTTTGATGATTGAAGTATCAAAAAATCTGAAACCAATGGAATTAAGAAATTTTCCATTGCTTCTTAAGAAATATCAAAGAGAGAAGAAGAATTAATAAGGGTAGAATTTTGAATATTGGCTACTCCTCTTGAGAGAAAAGAGAAACATCAACGTGAGACCCTGTGTGTGCATTAAATGACAGGTTGATCATTGATCAGAGCCTATTTCTTCTTCTTTTTCTGAAAGGTATTTATAGATGTGATCATTGTAGACTCAAATACCTGTGTCCTTGGAGGTGGACTATATTCAATAGATACATCCTTTTGAGAGGTTGCACCTAGAGATGTGTTTTTTCCCTTGATATCCTTTTGAGAGTATGTTAAGTAGTTTCCAAGGGTTCTCATTGTTCCTTATTTCTTCCTCATAACTTCCTCTAAATGTTTACCCTCCCCTTCAGCTATTGCTGATTGTGATTGTTTTCTTTTGACAACCTTTATCTTTTGAGAGATAGAGGAGGTGACTTTTGATATAGACTTGTTTTTAGAGGGTTTTGCTACTTGGGTAGGAGTTGGATCACTACTAACATCCTTCATTGTAGGACAACTAGAAGAAATAAAGAATAATATAGTAGAGAGTTAAGATAATACCTGAATCAACTATGACAAGATCCTTAAATAGATGAAGAATATTAAACATAGGGAATCCTGCATAGTATATTAGTTTCTCTACTATTTATAATTAGTAGTTAATTATCTATTGACAGTTAAACTGTTGTAGGATAATTAGCCACTGCTGCATTATCATTAGTTAATAATTTCTTTTAAAAAGAAATTATTAACTAATGTTTCTCAGTATGATTATTTGTTGATCAATAAATTTTGTCAAAAGATAACTGCTACTGGATCATTCAAATGTTAATTAGTCTCAAGTAATTAAGTTATCAGAAAATGATTAACTACTACTGCAATTCAGACTTGCACAAAATTTTCAGAGAATCTTATTCACCAAAATTGAGCATACCTAGCTCACTTACCAACCTATTAAAGGTGGCTTTATCCAATGGTTTGGTGAATATGTCTGCAAGTTTTTTCTCTATTGGAACAAAATGAAGTTCCACTGTACCATTCATCACATGTTCCTGATGAAGTGGTATCTGATGTCTATGTGATTTGTCCTAGAGTGTTGCACATGATTCTCTGTAATGGAAACGGCACTGGTGTTGTCACAATTAATAGGAATTTGATTATATATCATACCATAGTCCATTAGTTGATTTTTCATCAATAAGATTTGAGTACAACAACTCCCACCAGCAATGTATTCTACTTCAGCTATTGAGGTTGACACAGAATACTGTTTCTTGTTAAACCGTGACACTAGTTTGCTTACAAGAAATTGACAGCTTCCTATTGTGCTTTTCCTATCTAATTTGCACCTTGCATAATCAACATCTGAATATCCTATTAGATCAAATCCAGAATCTCTAGGATACCAAATTCCAAGATTTGAAGTACCTTTGAGATATCTGAATATTCTTTTAACTGCAATCAGATGAGATTCTCTAGGATCTGATTGGAATCTAGCACATAAACAAGTTGAAAACATTATATCAGGTCTACTTGCAGTGAGATATAAAAGAGAGCCTATCATGCCTCTATAACTTGAAACATCAACCTTTTTACCAATTGAGTCTTTTCCAAGTCTAGTGGCTATTGACATGGGAGTTTTAGCAGTTGCAACATCTTGTAAATGAAATTTCTTTAAAAGGTCTTTTAAATATTTTGTTTGACTAATGAAAATTCCACTAGTGGTTTATTTAACTTGTAAACCTAAAAATAAAGTTAATTCACCCATCATGCTCATCTCATAGCTACTTTGCATAAGCTTAGAAAACTTAGAGCATAAGCTCTCATTAGTAAACCAAATATAATATCATCAACATAGACTTGAACAAGTATTGATTCACCAGCATGTTTTCTATGAAATAAAGATTTATCTATGATACCTCTAGTGAATTTATTTTCAATTAAAAACTGAGATAGAGTATCATACCATGCTCTAGGTGCTTGTTTAAGTCCATAGAGTGCTTTGTCTAATCTGTAAACATGATTGGAAAACTTCTGATCTTCAAAGCCAGGAGGTTGCTGGACATACACCTCTTCTTGTATTTTCCCATTCAAAAAAGCACTATTTACATCCATCTGGTAACACTGCAAGGAATATCCTAATTGCTTCCAATCTTGCTACTGGTACAAAGGTTTCATTATAGTCAATCCCTTCTTGTGAATAACCTTGTGCAACCAGTCTAACCTTATGCCTTGTCATTGTACCAGCTTCATCCAACTTGTTTTTGAAGATCCATTTAGTACGAATGATTGATTTATTCTTTGGTTTTGGTACTAGTCTCCAGACTTTATTTCTTTCAAACTAATTAAGTTCCTCTTGCATAGATATTTCCCAATCAACATCTTGTAATGCCTCCTCAACCTTTTTAGGTTCAATCTTTGATAGAAAGTTGAGGTATAGGCATTCATTCTGAGTAGCACTTCTTGTTGACACACCTTTAGTTGGATCTCCTATTATTTGCTTCATAGGATGATCTCTTGTCCATTTTATTTGTGGAGGAAAACTTCTTGAAGAAGAAGCTTCTTGATTATAATTTCTTTCATGGTGTTCAGTGCTCTCAGCTTCATTAAAAACTCCCCCTAAATTAGTGCTCAGGTCAGGGCTTAAGCTTTCCCTTAATGGTGCATTCCCTGATGGAGTATCCCCTGATAGAGTATTTCCTGAATTGTTGTCCAATAGATTTATTCTATCCATTGAAGGGGCTTCTAGATGACTTAAATTGTCATCAGAAATTACTAGATTTTTTATTGATTTGCACACATCAACTTCATCATCTAATAAGTCAATTTCAGAATCTGTTGACTCATTTTCATTTTCAAACCTTAGTTTATCATAGCTTCCTTCTGCATTATCATGTATTCCTTTAATCTTTTTATCATCAAAGGCTACATGTACTAATTCCATAACAATGTGGAGTCTAAGGTTGTAAACTCTATATGATGTGCTTGTTAATGAATATCCTAGGAAAATTGGCTCATCAGCTTTGACATCAAATTTTCCTAGGTTTTTCCCTTGATTCTTGAGAACAAAGCATCTGCAACCAAACACATGAAAAAACTTTAAGTGTGGGTTTTCTACCTGTCATGAGCTCATAAGGAGTCTTTTGATGAGCTTTCACTATCACTGATATGTTCTAAGTGAAACAAGTAGTAAAGATAGCTTTAGCCCAGAAGTAGGTAGGTAACTTAGCTTCTTCAACCATGGTTCTTATAGCTTCAATCAAGGTCCTATATTTTTTTTTTCAACAACTTCATTTTGTTGAGGAGTTCCAGGAGCTGAAAAGGAATGTGAGATGCCTTTTTCCACACAAAACATCTTCACTATTGAATTCTTGAATTTAGTCCCATTGTCAGTCCTTAAGGCCTTGACTTTCTCTCCAGCTTCAAGTTCTATCCTTTTAATGTGATCATTGATTAGCTAGGGAGCTTCATCCTTGGTATGTAGATACTTAACCTATGAGTATCTTGAGTATTCATCAACAATTACAAATGCATTCTTTTTCTTGGATATAGACTTCACATTAATAGGACCAAATAAATCCATATGTATTAGATGAATTGGTCTTGTTATTGATGATGCTTCTTTACTTTTGAAGGAAATTTTTCTTTTATTTTCCTTTCTGACAAGATTCACAAAGACCATCTTGAGAAAATTCAAGTTGTGGTAATCCTGTCACTAATCCTTTTCTCACTAAACTATTTATAGTCTTGAAGTTTACGTGAGACAGCTTCTTGTGCCATAGCCAACTTTCATCTGTTGATGCTTTGCTGTAAAAACATGTGAATTGTCCTTGAGTAGAAGTCAGCTATGTATACATTTTCTTTTCTGACTCCAGACAATGTAACATCTCCAGTTTTTTTGTTTTTATAAGACATTATTCGTCCTTAAAAACAACTTGATAGCCTTTGTCACAAAACTGACTAACACTGAGTAGATTGTGCATTAGGCCATCAACCAGAGCTACATCTTTAATGATGACATTTTCATAAACTACTTTGCCATATCCCATAGTGTATCCAATGATGTCATCTCCAAATGATACTTTCGGGCCAGCTTTCTCCTTAAACTGTGAGAGCAGGGACTTATTTCTAATCATGTGTTTTGAACAACCACTATCCAAGTACCACAACTGCTGATTCTTCTTGTCATGCACACACATGTAAACTAGTTAGATCTTAACAGTTTTAACAGGGACTTATTTCTAGTCATGTGTTTTGATTTAACAGTTTTAATCACATGTTTACACTTGGTCATTGGTTGTGTATTCTTTTTCTTTTCTTTCCTCTTTTTAGGAGGTGAAAGATCCACCTTGGTCCTAGGCAACTCGTGAACAACCTTTGATCTTTGAGGAGATATTCTCCTTATGTTATTATGAACATTAGGTATAGAGGGATAAGCATAATAACAGTTTTCACATGCATTGCAAACATATGATGGATGTCTAACGTTACCACAATTATGACATGGCATATATTGAGGTGGTGCAATGTATGGACAAAGAGGTGCATATGAAATAGGAGGAGCATGCATGTTATCAGTAATTTTTGTGCATTTAAAAGTAAGGTGGTTGGAGTTCCCACACTTGGTGCATGTCTTCTTAGGTGCATTAGGTATTTGTGCATAATTATTATATTTATTAATACCTAATTTACCATTCCTGTTTTTCTTAGGCTCGGATATTGGACTGCTTTTTAGCTTTTCTATTAATTGTTTGTCAGAAAGCAAACCAACATTCTTAGTAGCCTTATTCTCTATCCCAGGTTCCAAAGTTTTCTTTATAGAAGTAGAATTTACAACTTTAGAACTCTCACCTTTTTCAATCTCAGCAGGTTTAACAAATTTGATTGGTTTTAATTTTCCTGTTGTTTTAGGCTTTGTGCTAGCTTCTGATTCTTTATCTTTATCAGTGGTGATAAGTTGTTCACCAACTGATACAACAATGGCATATCTGAGTGTCCTAATACGCCTTTTGATTAGGAATTTGTGAATTTAAAAGATCCTGCACTTTGTGTGAGGATTGTGTCCATTGTTTTATTTTATCTTGTTCAGCCTCGAGTTTTCAACTAGATAAGCTTCTCTTTCAAGGCATTATCAAGATGTCTCTTAGCATTAAGAGCTTCAGTTTTGGCCTTTTCTAAAATTAACAAATCAGATTCTAATAAAGTACTTCACTCAGAAATAGCATTATTGGTCTCAGTAATCCTATTGTTTTCTTTAGTAAGAGATCTGAAACTAGCATGCAAGTCATAAAACTCTTTGGCCATTTCTTGAATGGTAGCATCACATTCATTTTTAAAAATTGAAGAGATATTGAAGTTATGTACCTTAGTTGGTGATAAGTTCTGTGATTCAGTTTCTCCTTCAGAATTGCTTGAGGACTTAGCCATTAAAGCCAAATTTACAATCTCTTCCTCGGTATCAGATTCATCTGAATCCACCCAGTCTTTGCCTTCAGCTATAAATGACTTTCCCTTTTTTCTTGAGAAGATCAAAGTACTTCTTTTGTAATCTACTTAATCATCCTTGAAATCTTTCTTCTTCTCAGCTTTGGTCTTCTTGCATTCACTAGAAAATTGACCAAACTCATTACAATTATAACACCTTATTTTTGATTTGTCAATCATGGTTGATTGACTTGGCTTGACAATAGTAAATGTTGATGTTGATGAGTATTTCCTGAACTTTCTCCTTTTTGAAACCTCAGGTTTTTAAATTTCCTAGAAATGTAGGCCAGACTTTCATTAATCTTATCTAGCTCCTCAGGTGTATAACTCCTAACTTCATTTTCATCAGTGTCACTGCCTTCTTCCTCATCATTGGAATCTTCTTTCTCAATGGAAACCTTTATGTGTCCACCAAGCTTCTTTTTCTTTGGCTCTGCAATTAGTGCAACAGATCTATCTTTTGAGTGTTGCTTATTCCATTGCCAGATTTCCAACTCATAGGTCTTCAAGTTTCCATATATCTCATCCAGTGTTAGAAGAGCTAGATCTTTGTTAACTTCTCTGATTGCAATAGTCTTTGGATCCCAATGTCTAGGAAAAGCTCTCAGAAATTTGTGATTCACTTGAAGCACAGAATACTCCTGGCCATAGGTAAATAAATCATTAATTAATTGGATGAATCTCTCACATAGATCATCAAAAGATTGACCATCTTTGGTAGTAAACAACTCATATTGTTGAATTAGCAGGAATTGCTTGTTTAGCTTAATTTGGTCATTCCCTTCACATAGGACAGTGAGCTTGTCTCAAACCTCCTTAGATGTTTTGCACTTCAATGCTTTGTATAGCATGTTGTTACCAAGTGCTATGATAAGGATATCTTTGACCTTCTTATCCTTGGTAGCGTCCTCCTTTTCTGATTGAGTAAATTCTTTTGGATTTTTTGCTTCATATTTGTTTGGTGCAGTAACTCCATCAGAAGTAATGCCAGGTACAAGCTTCTTTATTTCTGGAGGACCTTTTTTAATAATCTCCAGGTATTGGTCATCTTTTGCATCAAGATAACTTAAGATCCTTTGTTTCCAGAATGAGTATTCACCCTTCTTGAGTTGTGGAACTCTGGTGTTGTCCTTCGAATTACTCATGCTCATGATCTCTAGATTGAATTAATCTAGAAAGACTATGATACCAATTGTTTATCCCGTGGAGTACTTGCAGAGGGGGGGAGGGGTTGGGGTTGAATAGAATTACTAACTTTTCTTTGAATTAAACTGTTTAATACAGTTTAAAACTTTTAGGAACAGTTAAAACAACTTTACTGAAAAGATATAACATATGAAACAGTAAAGCAAATTGCAAGATATGAATATTAATCTACAATATGTATATTTATTATAAATCAATTTGAATCTTTACAATTCTTTCTGGTAGTGATTACCAGCTGCAGACAATCTCTGTTTAAAATAACAGCTGCACTCTAAAAAAATGATTTCTAGTTTCTCTTAAGTTTCTGAAAACTTGTTACACTCAAGTTATGAAAAACTTGTTTCTCTCTAAGATAATAAGAATACTTGTGTTTTTTTTTATCTCAGTGTGTGATGTTATATCTCGATCTATTATCTCAGCTGCTCCATGTCTCTATTTATAGACATAGCTTCTTTGTTCTCTAAGCTTCTTCAGTGAGTTGCCTATCTCTGATTTTCTTTGGTAATTGCAGCTCTATCACATAACTTCTTCTTTTTGCATGATTTTCCTTACACGCCGACCTATATCTAACATCTCTGGTGTATCAGTACACCAACTCCCTTTTTTCCTCTTGGAGTTCCCATGATAAGTTATCTCTGCAGTGAATAACTTAGCTCTATGAGCTTCCTGGTTTTTAATTGGACCAACTTCCATATTTTCTTCCTTCAAGTTTCTATAAGATATCTCTGCAGTTTTCACTCCAACAGCTATATACGCATGCTAGTGCATAAATATGACTTTTCTCCATCTCAATGTTCACACCTGCAGTGTGTAACTTATCTCCTTCAAACTTCTTTAGTAGCCAATCTCTCCTTATTGGACCACCATCTATATTTTATAATGCATTGGAGTGTCTTTACCTTAGTCTCTGGTAGCTTCAACATTAGTCTCTGATGAATAAACACTTAATCTCTGAAACACATAGTCTCCAATGAACAAAAATTTAGTCTCCGATGAACAAAAACTTAGTCTCAGATGAACAAAAACTTAGTCTCGGATGAACAAAAACTTAGTCTCTGATGAACGAAAACTTGGTCTCTGATGAACGAAAACTTGGTCTCTGATGAACGAAAACTTAGTCTCCGATGAACAATTTTGCTTGACCAACTTTAAGTTTTGTTGAATTCTCCAAAAGCATTCCTTGTAGTCTCTTATGGTCTCCTGCAGTCTCTGATGGTAGTATTTGATATAACACTATTGCAGGTACTTGTACAATTACAAAATCTAACAATTGTAAGTTTATACATCATCTTCAAATGCTATAATTCCTAACAATGTATTCTCATACTCTTAGCCCTCTCATTCAAACTCCTATTAATGCACTCTTCAACTCCATTTAGCTGTGGTGTATCAGGAATAGTCTTTATCATTCTAATCTTGTGCTCTACACAATAGGCTTTAAATTCACCCCTGCTGTATTCACCCACATTGTCTTCAAGCTCTTGATTCCTTACCATGTCTGGTTCTCAACTTCTACCTTCCACTTCTTAAAAATATTGAAAACATCATATTTATTTTTCAGAAAGTAAACCCATACCTTTTAGTGGAATCATCAATATAGGTGGCATTGTAGCGTGATCCTCCCAATGAAGCAACCAATTTCTATTTGTACACATCTGTATAAACTAGCTTTCACTTCTCAGTCTTGGGTGCATTCCCTAAGTTTGTAAAAGTAACTCGTTTCTGCTTCTTAATCACACATGGTTCACAGAATCCAACTTCCACGTTCTTCAATTCTGGAATCTTACCCTTATAAGCTAGCAATTTCATACCCTTCTCACTCATATGCCTAAGTCTTTGGTCCCAACAAATTGAAGGACCAACACCATCAATGACTGCATTAGCCTCGTCACTTGAGTTTTCAATAATATAAAGACTTTGCTTCTTATCACCACAAGCAACAACTAGACTCCCCTTCACAACCTTCCATTGTCTGTCTCTGAAGATAACACGATACCCTTCCTTATCTAACTGACCCACAGAGATCAACATCTTCTTGAGTCCACTAATGTACCTCGCATCTTTCAACATCCAGATTGTTCCAGGATAGGTTTTGAGATTGATATCTCCTACGCTTGCAACATCTAAAGTCTCGTCATCTGCAAGACAAACTTTACCAAAATTTCCAATTCTAAAATTTAACATCAAATCCTTGCAAGGGGTAGCATGGAATGATGCACCAGAATATGTGACAACCCCAAAATCCTATAGAACACTTGGGTACCATCAGTAGAGGGAAAAACAGACAACATCACATCGATACAACATTTGCACTAAAATTTAGTAGTACATCCTTACTAAAATTTTAGAATGTTAACCTGTAGTGGAAGCTAAACTATTATAATAGTTTTAACTATTTTTCCTTAGGTGCTCCTCGTAAGCTAAGGTCTAGTCATCCTTTCCTTTCATTTGCTAGAGTGGTACAACATTTAACTCATGCCCTGAAAATCATAAACTATGCAAGAATGAGCGATTTACACTCAGAAAATATATAATCACAGAGGAAAGAAAATAAACTTTCTGAATTGGCTAAAAATATGGTACAGTTCTGTTTTGGTGAGGTTTGGGTGAAACAATACCGTAACCTCAGAGTTCTTATAAAATTCTAAGGATCTCTAATGATAATACAATCATGCGATCCTTCTTGAATAAAATGACCTCTTACCCATTGGGGGCTAAACCCGTTAGATCTAATAACCATATCGTAAATCAATGGGCCAGACTATACAGCATGGTCCCTAAGTGAACTACGTAGGTCAAGTGACAGAACACATCAACACCTTCCCTTTCATCTTGCAAACTACGTGGCATGTTCCACATTTTAAGGAACATAACAGTCTCATTCATTTGCAAAGATATAACATTAAAGAATAACTGATGAATCAAAGCCTAGTTATATCCATGCACATTCATTTATATCATGCAAGCAGAAATGAAAGCATAACATTCTGATTTACAAAGAAATTGAAACATAAAAGTCATAACCTTATACGCATGTTGAATCAATTGATCATGTGTTTAATTGAAATAAGCATAAGAGTGAGTATATACTTGTCTTTGTCCTTGGCTGAGCTAATTTAATTCACTTGTTTGGCGAAATACCTCTATAAAACATGTATGTTGACATAAATGATGTTTCAGTTAATCATTTGTTATCTTTTGATGTTTCAATTAATCATTTGTTATCTTTTGATGTTTCAATTAATCATTTCTTATATCTTTTGATTTTAACTTAAATGAGTCTAAGAGAATTTTTTTTTTCAAATTGTTATTTAGTCACTTGCATACTTCCATATAATTCGTTTGAGTTATTGGAAATATGTATGTTAATTATTTATAAAACTTAGTTTAGGTGAATTTATAAATAATTGGGAATTATCAATTTATCAGGATTATTTTTAAAGAATTCCTTAATTATTTGTGACAAAATAATATTTTGTATTTTAAGGATAGACTATGCATTAGTGGATAGCCATCGAGGCATAAAACTGGTCATCGGGGATTAAAATGACCATCAAGGGATGCGAATTGGCCATCAGTGGATGCAACATGGCCATTAAGGAATGACCATCAGGGGATAAGTTCATCAAGGGATGAATATTTGTTCATTACCAAACTCAATGCTAACGCCAAACTATAAATTTTACAAAGCACCAAACTCATCACCATAGTCGTCGATAATGCTTTAACATCTAACTCTTGGACAGTAGTGCCAAAGTCATCGCCAAACTCATCGATAATCCATTTGACTACTGCTAAAGTAACTTGGCCTACACCAAAGTATACCTCATCAGTGGATAACTACATCAGGTGATAATTTTACCGTCATGGGATAATTTACTTATCAGTGGATAATTATCCTTCGATGACCAAATTAACCCATTAGTGAATAATTATCCTTTGATGTCTTGCAGTCTTGTTTTTTTGTATCTTTGTTCCAAAGTTGAAATATGTTTGTTTCAACTTTATAAATAATTATTTATGTTGTACATGGACATCAACATGGTTATTATTTCTTTTATACACTCACTCACACACACACATACACACAGTTGTGAAAACACCAGTGCAATTTCCATGGTTGTAGAGTTTAGTAGTTCTTGCAACTTTATATTCTATCCTTAAAGAGATTAGGAGGGAAAACTTAAGTCTTTATCTTTACAGATACTGCTAAACTCATGGAAACTCTGGTGGTCTAAGACATAAGCATGGTGTTTTTACCCAATTTTTAAGTGTTGATATAAAAGCTGTTTGGAAGTTAACACAGTTTGTATAGTTGGTCTTCTTCCATATTTGTTATTCTTTTCTTTTACAACTTTTAGCATGCACAACTAATAACTTCTGATGTTATGTGCACATTTTAAAACCTGCTTGTGCAAGGGAGTAAAAAAAGTATTTTATATATGACATGAATAAAACAAAATAGAATAGAACAGAGCATTAGATTGGTATAAAGCTCTTACCTCTTTAAGCTTTAAAGAAGGAATTAGAATACTCGTGTTGTTCTTGAAAAAGACAAATGCTCTTGAAAAGGAAGAATGAAATTTATGTGGGTGTCAGATAAAGAGAATTTTTGGGAGTGAGGCTAGGATCGTACCTCAGGTGATGTATTTATAATACTTGTCAATCAACTGGATCATTTTGATGAATAATTATCAGCCATTGGTTGGATTAGCTAGAAATATGTTTTTGGAATGGTGTGATTGACTAACTTGGCTAGTGTAGCTGCTACCTTAATATCAACCAATTACTTACATTAGCCGACATTTAGTTGGACATAAAACTTTCTATTAATGGTGTCCTTGCTTAACAAGTTTCCTTTTAAAAAAAATATATATACACATGCATAACCATGTTGGTAACCATGGTTAAACTACACAGTTAAGTTGGCTTATCAGTGGATACATTGTATGTAACCAACTTCTTGAAATATTGTGGTTACATTATCAGCTCACATTAGTCTTTGGTCAGAAATTCGCACTGTCGTTTTATTCTATAGTGTTTTCCCCAAGTTTCTATTTCCTTTTTGTTCACACTTGATTAAAGTAATCATTTAGAGATTGTGATTAATATATTCATATTACTTTGGTAGATTACTTATTATAATAATCGATTTTTGGACATCACATAGACTCATGCATTAAATATTCATACATCTTAGGAATTACTCCTATTTACATTTTATCCCTATTTCCAAAACTCTGGGTCCTCACATCCTTCCCCCTTTAAAAGAAGTTTCATCTTCGAAACTTAACTATTGAAAAAGATGGGGATACTTTTGCATCAATGTCTCTTCCAGTTCCTATGTTGCTTCCTCCACATTATGATTTCTCCATAGCACTTTTATAGAAGGGATCTCTTTGTTCCTAAAAATCTTAACTTGTCGATCTAAAAGTTGAACTGGGAGCTCCTCATAGTTTAAATCAAGTTGTAACTCTATTGGATAATAATCTATAATTTCGTTATGATTAGCTTTATACAGACGTAAAATAGATACGTGAAATACATCGTGAATGTGTTCCAAGGCTGGTAGTAGTGTCAACTGATATGTTACTTCACCTATTTTCCTCAAGACTTCGAATGGTCCCACATATCAGGGGCTCAACTTTCCCTTCTTGCCAAAATGTGCCACCTCTTTCCAGGGTGAAACCTTTAGCGATAAATAAACTCCCTTCTCAAGAGTCTGGTCCTTCCTATGTTGGTCAGCATTTTGCTTCTATCTGTCTTGCATTGCTTTCATTCTCTTTCTGATTATGGTGATCGCATTCTCCGTTTGCTAAATCAAGTCAGTTCTTTCGAGCTTCCTCTCTCCAACTTCATTCCAGTAAAGTGAAATGCGACACTTCCTACCGTAAAGTGCTTCAAATGGTGTCATACCAATATTGGCATGGTAGCTATTATTATAGGCAAACTCTATCAAAGGTAGATGGTTTTCCCAATGCCCTTTGAAGTTAAACACATAAGCTCGTAACATATCTTCCAGTGTTTGGAGTGTGCGTTCCGATTGGTCGTCTGACTGAGGGTGATATGCAGTGCTCATATCTAGTCTTCTCCCCAAGTAGTCTTGGAAGCTCTTCCAAAATATAAATGTAAATCTTGGATCACAATCAGAAACAATGGAGATAGGTACTCTATGTTGACTGACAATCTCCTTAACATAAAGATTCACCAATTGCTTCATCTTGTTGTATCCTTAATTGCAAGAAAATGTGGCGATTTGGTGAGTCAGTCAATTATGACCTAGATGGCATTCAATCCTCCCAAGGTTTTGGGCAATCCTACCGCAAAGTCCATCGTAATCAATTCTCACTTCCACTCGGGAATTTCTAATGGTTGAAGTAGTCCACTTGGTTTATGATGTTCAGCTTTTACACGTTGACACGTCAAGCATCTACTTACCTATTCAGGGATTTCTCTCTTCATGTTAGGCCACCAAAAGTTCTGCTTCAGATCTTGATACATTTTGGTGCCTCCGAGTTAATGGAAAACTTTGAATTATGAGCTTCATGTAGAAGTTCTTGCTTCAATTCTGTACTAAGGGGAATCCATATACGATTTCTATATCATAGCAATCCATCAACATAGATATGGCATTTTTCTTTCTCTCGTCGAATTAATTTGTCTCTTGCTTCACAGTGTTCCTCCTGAGAACCTTTGATGATGCCATGTAGTTGAGGTTCAGCCTAAACTTCTTCTTCTACTCCCTTTCTTTCAGTCATGGTAATGACCTTAAGTTGTAGGCTTTCCAAGTCTCTCCTAATTTCTTCTTGAATGATCATTGTATTGAGCCTTTCACGATGACTCAATGCATCTGCAACTATATTCGCCTTTCCAGGATGATAATTGATAGAACAATCATAATCTTTGATTAATTCTAACCATCGCCTTTGTTGCATATTGAACTCTTTCTATGTGAATATGTATTTTAAGCTCTTGTGGTCGGTATATATTTCACATTTCTCTCCATAAAAGTAATGCCTCAAGAGTTTCAATGCAAAAACAATAGATGCCAACTCCAAATCGTGAGTTGGGTATTGCTTCTCATAATCCTTCAGTTGTCTTGAAGCGTAGGTGATTACTTTTCCATGTTGCATTAACACAGCTCTAAGTCCTTGCTTAGAAGCCTCAATGTAGCTTATAAACTATGCCTTATTGTTGGCAATGACAAAATTGGTGTGGTTGTGGCCTCTCATTCTGTTCTTGAAATCTCTTTCTCAATCAAGAGTCCAAGTAAATATTGTGGTCTTCTTGGTTAGATTTGTCAGAGGTATAGCTAACTTTGAGAAATTTTTAACAAATCTTCGATAGTATCTAGCTAAGCCAAGAAAACTCCTAACTTTAGTCGGGGTTGTCGGCTGGGGCCATTTCGTGATTGCTTCTATCCTACTTGGATCCATAACACTCCATTTTCATTGATCACATGACCAAGAAATTTCACTTCGTTCAGCCAGAATTTACATTTAGAGAATTTGGCATAAAGTTGCTTCTTCCTAAGGATTTCAAAAACAACCCTTAGGTGTTCCTCGTGCTCCTCTGCTATCTTTGAGTATATTAGAAAGTCATCGATAAATGCAATGACGAACTTTTCAAGAAAAGGTTTGAATACGTGGTTCATCAAATCCATAAACGTTGCTGGTGCGTTTGTCAAACCAAAGGGCATTACAAGAAATTCGTAATGGCCATATCTAGTTCGAAATACAGTCTTAGGGTTGTCTTCAGCCTTAATCTTTAACTGATGATAACCAGATCGGAGATCAATCTTTGAGAAATATTTTTTCTCCTTTGAGTTGGTCGAACAAGTCGTCGATCCTTGGCAGGGGGTACTTATTCTTGATGGTGACCTTGTTGAGTTCTCGATAATCTATACAAAGTCTCATCGAGCCATCCTTCTTGTTCACGAACAATACGGGGTCTCCCCAAGGAGATACACTTGGTCTGATTAGGCCTCAGTCCAGCAATTCCTGCAGTTGTGCCATAAGCTCCTTCAGTTCAAATAGTGTCATGCGGTATGGAGCTTTGGAAATTGGGGCAATGCCCAGTACTAAGTCAATTCCAAAGTCCACTTCACGATCTGGCGGTAGTCCTGGTAGTTCTTTAGGAAACACATCAGGAAAGACATTCACAATTGGTATTTTCTCAATTTTCACTCTTTCTTTCCTGGTGTAATGGACATATGCCAAGAATGCTTCACAACCCTTGCGAATCATCCTCTTTTCTTGGATTATGGTCAAGAACGACGATGATTTAACCATTTTGGTGCCATGAAACCATACTTTTGCTTTCTTCGAGGTACACAAAACAACCCACTTCCTCCTACAGTCAATGTTGGCTTGGTATTTGCATAACCAGTCCATTGCCAAGATAACATTGAATTATCCCAATGGAAAAGGAATTAAGTCAGCAAGAAATTCATAGTGGTTTATCTTGATACTACAGTTAGGGTATACATGGTAGATATTCACTCTTTCGTGATTGGCGACAATCACTTCTAGTAGCTTAGTTAAACATTCAAATAAGACAAACATAGCTAAGCGTCGAGAAATAAAGCTTCGAGTGGTGCCAAAATCAAACAAAACATGTGCAGGTAATGAGTTAACAAGTAGTGTACATGTTACGACGTCGTTTAAAGCCATTGTATCTTAAACTATCATGTTGTAAGTCCTAGCTTGTAGTCGAATCGGTATAGTGTTAGCTCCGGTTAAAGCTGATTTACCTCCCCCTTTCTTTTGTGGGTAGTTTGGTGACATATGTCCTTCGGCTCTGCAGGTATAGTAGGTTCTCACATAGGACAACTGCTTTGGTGGTTGTTGTGGTAGTCTTGTCTAGAGTGGGATAGCATTGGTGTTCTAAGTAGGAAAGTTAAAAGACAAGTGCCCAGGTTGGTGACACCTATAACATACATTATTTCCTCTTAGGCATGGAGTTGTGTCGTGGTTCTTTCCACAGTTGACACAGGTAGCTCCCTTTTTCACATTCACAATTATGGAATTGTCATTCCACTTCCTCTAATTATTATAGTTATTTTTGCCTTTTTCCTCAATTCTCATGTTGGCATTATCTCTCTTGCCACTCTGGTGATCTCTCTTTTTGTTCTCCCAGTTGAAATCTTGAATAGTCTTGCTGCTCCTTTATGCAATTCTTGCTTTTTCAACAACTGCAACAAAGGTTTCCAATTGAAATGTTGCTACTTGTCTCAAAATCCAAGGGTTAAACCTTCGGGTCTTCCTCTTTCCTCATTAGCTCTGCGAAATTGGTTTCATACTCATCTATTGACATCTGGCCTTGTTTCAGATTCAAGAATTCTAGTTCCATAGCATTGGAGTTGCTCAGGGAATAATACTTCTTGTTGAACGTTTCTGAGAACCACTGCTAAATGGACTAAGTGCTTGTGTTCTTTGTTACTTCCCTCTTGGACAGCTCCATTTGCTTAGTGCCTGCCCACCAGTGACTTGCCTCATCTTTTAACATGTAAGAGGCAAACTTAGTTTGGCATGTTGCTGGTACATCCACAATTTCAAAAACCTTTTCTAGCTCGATCAGCCAATTCAAGGCTACAACAGGTCCTCATTTCCCATCGAAGCTTGGAGATTTAACATTGGTGAAATCTCTAAATGCAGGCTTGTCTTCAAGAAGACGTAATGGTTAGGGTGGTAATGGAGTGGCTTGAGTAGCTGACATGGCCGTTTGGAATAGTTGAAAGAACTGAGCCATTTGGTTCCCTAGGGAATACGTCATTATTCACGTCGTTCTCGTTCGCAACAATGTTGTGAGATTAAGCATTGTTATATTCGGCTTCTTCACTATCCTTCCTTGTATTATTATTACCTCCTTCTACAGTATTTCTTGAGACATAATCCTCGACTAATAAGGTGTCATTGAAAAATCCTGCATTGTTATTCCCAAGGTTCTGATTTGGGTCTATGTTCCCCCCACCCACCCCCCCCCCCCCCCCACCCCCCCCCACCCCCCGAAGTGGTCCTCGTTACTTCATTGGGTAGGGCATTCTTTTTTGGCCTACCAAGTCTTCTTGGCATGGTTTGTATAATTAACAAATATTAGAAATCATTCCTCCTTGCTTTGTAGGTGCAGAATTTATAACTCATCATTTCATTTCTTGTTTTTTTGTATAATTTTTAGTATAGAGCAAATCCTTATTATCTTCTAGTATCCTCAACCCTTTACTATTCCAATCATAGAGCTAGATTTCTAAAGTCCTCTATTTCTCTATCTAAGGTATCCCTATTTCTAGCATATTATATTCAAAAGATCCAAAAAGCACCGTGGCACTTCTTGAAGTATGAATGTCGAATCTTGGGTGATGTTTCTCACGAAACACTTCCGACTGGACTCTGCTATGATACCAACTGTGACATCCCCAAAATCCTATACAAGACTTGGGTACCATTAGTAGAGCGAAAACAGACAACATCACATCCGTACAACATTTGCACTAAAATTTAGTAGTACATCCTTAAAAAACTTTTAGAAGTTAACTTGCAGCGGAAGCTAAACTATTACAACAGTTTTAACTATTTTTCCTTAGGTGCTCCTCGTAAGCTAAGGTTCAATCATCCCTTCCTTTGCTAGAGTCGTACAACATTTAACTCATGCCCTAAAAATCATAAACTATACAAGAATGAGCGATTTACACTCAGCAAATATATAATCACCGAAGAAAAGAAAATAAACTTTCTGAATTTGCTAAAAATATGGTATAGTTATGTTTTGGTGAAGTTTAGGTGAAACAATACTGTAACCTCAGAGGTCTTATAAAGTTCTAAGGATCTCTGATGGTAATACAACCATGTGATCCTTCTTGAATAAAATGATCTCTTATCCATCGAGGGCTAAACCCGTTGGATCTGCTAACCATACCGTAATCAGTGGGCCAGACTGTACAACATGGTCCCTTAGTGAACTACGTAGTCATAATAAATCTTCTAGGTCAGGTGACAAAACACATCAACACCTTCCCTTTCCTATTAACCACATGGCATGTTCCACATTTTAAGGAACATAACAGTCCCGTTCATTTGCACATATATAACATTAAAGAATAACTGATGAATCAACCTCATAGTGTTTTTACCCAATTTTTAAGTGTTGATATGAAAGCAGTTTGGAAGTTAACACAGTTTGTATAGTTGGTATTCTTCCATATTTCTTATTCTTTTCTTTTACAACTTTAGCATGCACAACTAATAACTTCTGATGTTATGTGCACATTTTAAAACCTTCTTGTGGAAGTAAGTAAAAAAAGTATTTTAATCTGACATGAATAAAACAAGGAAAAACATAACAGAACAGAGCATTAAATTGGTATAAAGCTCTTGTGTCTTTAAGCTTTAAAAAAGGAATTAGAATACTCGTGTTGCTCTTAATAAAGACAAATGCTCTTGAAAAGGAAGAATGAAATTTATGTGGGTGTCAGATAGAGAGAATTTTTGGGAGTGAGGCTAGGATCGTACCTCAGGTGATGTATTTATAATACTTGTCAATCAAATGGATCATTTTGATGAATAATTATCAATCATTGGCTGGATTAGCTAGAAATATGTTTTTGGAAAGGTGTGATTGGCTAGCTTGGTCGGTGTAGCTGCTACCTTAATATCAACCAATTACTTACATTAGTCGACATTTAGTTGGACAGAAAACTTTCTCTTGTTGGTGTCCTTGCTTAACAAGTTTCCTTTTAAAAAAAAATATATACACATGCATAACCATGTTGGTAACCATGGTTAGACTACACAGTTAAGTTGGCTTATCAGTGGTTACAATGTACGTAACCAACTTCTTGAAATATTGTGGTTCCATTATCAGCTCACATTAGTCCTTGGTCAGAAATTCACACTACTGTTTTATTCTGTAGTGTTTTCCCCAAGTTTCTATTTCCTTTTTGTTCACATTTGATTAAAATAATCGTTTAGAGATTGTTATTAATATATTCATATTACTTTTGTGGATTACTTATTATAATAATTGATTTTTGGACATCACATAGACTCATGCATTAAATATTCATACATCCTAGGAATTACTCTTATTTACATTTTATCCCTATTTCCAAAATTATGGGTCCTCACAAAATCCATAACCCAGGATTTAACAGGATACTCAACACAACACAACAAATCAGCTCATCATCAATAACTTCTTCCACAGTGTTAACTAAGTTATCCTCTTTTTTCTTTGCTTTAGGGACTGTAGGAGTCGTACACTTATTCCTAAAGTGTCTAGTCTTTTGACAATTCCAGCACACAATATCTTTTCGATTCTTGGACTGCCCTCTCTTCCTGGACTTTGATCTGTTACGCCCTTGATTCTGCCCCTTCATAGATTTTATGCCTCTACTTTCCGTACTCAACAAGAACTCAATGATTTTCCATGATTTTTCTTAGGAATATCTTTTTCAAGAATCGAATCATGAACATTAACTTAATAGTCTCAGACGAACTACTAACTGTTGTAACAAACCTTGACCAAGTGTCAGACAATGAGGACAACAACAACAAGGCATGTACTTCATCATCGAATTAAAGCCATTCATATAATCAGCAATAGAATCACCTTCTTTCATCCTCGTATTAACTAAAAGACGAATCAAATATACCTTATTAGCAGCAGAGGGCTTCTTATACAAATTTGATAACGCCTTAATCAGTCCATATGTGGTCTTCTCACCAACGATGCTATAAGTAATGTTCTATGCCAACGTCAATCGCACCACACCCAGAGCCTGCCTATCCAATAAGTCGTAATCTTTTTGACTCATCAATTTTGGCTTCTTCTCCTCCAATGATTCGTGTAACTTTTTCTAATACAAATAATCCTCTATTTGCATCTTCCAGAATCTGTAATCCATCCCATCAAACTTGTCAATCTTTATCTTCCCATTGTCTGCCATCGCTCCCACTTGTCACTAACTTGGCTTTGATACCAATTGTTGGGGAAAAACAATGATGGAAACGAAATCAAGCTATAATAAGAAGATAAACGATAATTAAACAAGATAATGAATTTAACGTGCTTCGGTTTAGCCACAAAAATATTATTCATTCAATCTTAGGGTTTTACAATTATAAGAGAATATTTATAGAGAAATAGATTGTGCTAAACTCTATACGCAGGCCTGTGCCTAAATTATAATTTTAGACCAAATGCAGGCAACTGTCAATCCAGGAAACCATCAAACTCCACATACTCAACAAATTGATGATGTCAAATCGAGTTATTTTGATTACCAAAATAAGCAAACTGTTCATTCCATTTTAGTTATTGAAAAATAATTACAAGCACTAATTTGTCAAAAAGAAAATTAAGTACATAGGAATATTCACTAATGTTGTTCTTCAGTCATCTGTGTTGGTTCCTCTTCTTTGTTTTTATTTTGCGGTTGATCTTATTGGTGTGACTCGTCCTAGAATTTCAACAGTTCTTCCATCCTTTTTGCTTAATTTTCCTCATTCTTCCTCTTTTGAAGTTCTTTATCCTTCTTCTTTCTTTCAATGTCTTTCCTTTTTCTATGTGTAATCTTTTTCATTTTGCTGATCCTTTAGCTTTTTCATATCCAACTCATACAACTTTGCTTTAGATTCAGACTCTATTATACTGGCAAACAACTTCAAGCTTTCAGCAAGGCATAAAGTCTTGTTTATAATTTCCATCTCTTCTAAAGCAATTTGTAGTTGAATATACAGAGAAGGATTGAGAATTTGTACAATAGAATTAGGAATGGATTTGGAAATTCTTCGTTTAGTAGAAGAAGGAACAACAGAAGGAGTTGAGGCACCAAGAGGGATGATTGTTTGTTGTTGTAACTGGTCTCTCTCCCTTTTTTTTTTGATATCATCAGCCATTATGGGGAGAAAGTCTATCAAATTTTTGATTGTCAATAAGATAAGTTCCCACTTACGTTCAATTTTAGAGAGGCATTCTTCGAGAGTAACATCCTTTTCAGTAGAGGTAGACGCAATAGTAAGAAGGATAGCATAAAGCGTTCTTTAAGGCACCTTCAAAATCAATAAAGAGTTCCTGGTGCTTGTGTTTCTTGTGGTGGTGTTTCTTTTTGGTTGGCTCATTAGCGAAAACTAATCTTGTTAGTAATCTTCCTTTGAGGGCAGCAGTAGCTAGGATGTCTTACAAAAATCATTATTCTAGCACAAGTGCCATCAGCAAGGATGTATACATCAATATGTAGTGAACATCAGCAAGGATTTAAAAAGGGCTCATCAATAGAAACATCTCTCAGCAACTTGTTGAAGTACTTCTACATGTGTCTTGGTTGATATTTGGAGATCATCACATCAAGTCAGAGATGATCTACAAGGTTATCCTATTAGTGTATGCATATACCTAAGGCAAAAATAAGATAAAGTCAACAAAATCAATTTCTAGCATGAACTTACTTCGCAACAGAAAGTGAGAGTCAACAAGAATTGTGTTAGCTCATTGTTGCTGGACTAAACTCTGATAAAAGTCACCAAACTAAATTTCGATAGAAAGCATACAATTGGAGTTCTTACTCAATTCTTTCATATAAGGTTATTATGCCTTATTAGAACATCAAATCCCAAATCTTTTCATTATATCAACTATCTCCATGTTAAGTATCTTGCTATCTTTTCATGGTCTTCATTTATGAGATCAATATCCCCTTTAGCGACCAATTTCTCATTAACTCCAACCAAGGATGCTATTTGGTATCAATAAGCTTTTGCCTTACTGACTTGACTTTTGATTTTTCTCTTTACTCAAACATTTGTTTGTACAAGTCAATAGGAATTTTTGAATTAGGCTCATCATCAGCCTTGATATCATCAACATCCCTCGTTTCATCTTGTTCCACTTAAGTTTGTTCCTCCCCTCATCAAGTAGCGAGATGTCAACATCAACTCCACTAGGTCCTTCCCAAACCATTTGGTTGGCAATATACACATCAACATCGATTCGTAAGGTCTCTTCTTATTTTCTCATCAAAGTCTTAATAGACTTTATATACTTATGCTCCATATTCCTATAAATTGGAATGTCTTCATCACTATTTTCATTGCTACTATCTTCTTTTGTGACAACTCTCTTTCTTTTGCCCTTGACAATAGGGGATTTCCTTGGTTGTTGATGTCCTTCCCTAATGAGAACATGAGGAAGACTTGGTCTTCTTATAAACTCTTCCTTTGTAACTGGTTCCTTCTTCAGTAGGAAAGCCATTTGGTATTAGTAAGTTTTTGTTCCCAAGTGATCTCTACATCAGTAGGTTCATTCTTTTTCTCTCTAGGCTTGATTAATGGAGTATCAACAAACCCCAACACTTTTGTTGATCACTTCAATGGGAGTTGTGACATCAACAATAGTTGATGTTTGTTCAGTAACATTTTCAATTGGGGGTGTTGGTTGATGTGTTCCAAACACATCTCTTGGTGTGATTGCATCAATTTCATTGAAAACTTCATCTAGTGATCTCTTATCGCAAGGAGGGTGTAGTAGCTTTCTCACCAGATGATGTATCAGTAACTTTGAGATTGTGTATTTATTGCTTTGGTAAAAGCATTGATGTGGGAATTAAATTGATTTTTCATCCATAGGATTTGAGCATAGCAACTTCTTATTGATATATACTCTGCATTAACAATGGAAGTTGATATTAAATTATTTTTTTTGCTTAACCATGAGACCAATCTTTCTCCTAAATGCTGACACATTCCACTAGTACTTTTTGACCAATCTTGCATCCAGAAAAGTTTGCATCTGAGTATCCGCAAGATTGAAGTTTGATTCTTTGGTATATCATATTCATAAATTTGGTGTACCTTAAAGATATCTAAAAATCCTTTTTAGAGAAGCTAAGTAAGATTCTTTAGAGTTAGCTTGAAAATGATCACAAACACAAGTGGTAGAAATTATATCAGGTGTACTGGCAGTTAAATATAACAATGATTCGATCATACCTCTATAGTTCATTATGTGTACAAATTAACCTTATCCATCTTTATCTAATTTTGCTGTTAAGTCCATGAGAGTTTGCATAGAACTTATTGATTACATTCCATACTTCTTAAGTCGGTCCTTTAATACTATTTTTGTTATGCTTAACTTGAAGTCCTAAGAAAAAGTTGAGTTCCCCCATCATGCTCATCTCAAATTTACTCTACATAAACTTAGCAAACCTTGCACAAAGTTTTTCATCAGCAGAACCAAATATAATATTGTCTACAAATATTTGTACTAGTCACCTTGCACGAAGTCATTTTGGTATCCAGCAAGCTTTGAGTCTAAAGAGGTTAGTACCCTTGGGAATCTCATACGTTTTGGGTTTGAGAGACCCAATAGTATTATAAGAGTCCATAAGACAAAAGGAAGTTATGTGGACAACTCTATGGCAATGATATCATCTCAAATGCAACATGTTGTGATGTGTGTTTTGCTTACATCTTCTCTTTGGTTGAGGTTGTCTCCCGTGCTTACTCCTAGCATATTCCCTGCTAAATTCTGAATTCTTAGCATGGTTGTTATGATAAGGGGGAATATAATTTTTGTTGAACTTACCACCATTGGTTTGTTGACATATTCACGACTATGCTTATTGTAACGATCAAAAGAGAATTTGTAGTTTAACAAGATAACATTTCTATTACCCTTGGAAAGAGCAAAAAGATCAAACTCTATTAAGTGAATTGAGATTGTTTAGATGATGGATTCAATTTCACTTTCTCCACTACAGCTCTCACCAAGATCTTCGCAAGTTTCAAATACAATGTCCACTCAATCTAGCAAGCTTTTTTAGATTTTCAACAAAACACAAGAATTAGAGAATGACATGTTCCTCAAGTTAGGAGGCTAACTTAGACTGCCTTTCTTGAGAATCTCTGAGATGTTTGCTAAGAGAGCTCCTCTCATCATCTACTAATTTGAACTCTAATTTCTCTATTTACACATCCTCAAATTTAAGTAAAAGTTTGGAGTTCTCACTTTTGAGTTAAGAAGACTTTGCATAAGCATGTGTCAGCAATCTTCTATAACGATGAGACTGAGATGCAACATACTTAAGTAAAGAACATAACTCGGCTTCCAAAAGTCCAAGAGAATCAAAATCGAATACCGCAGAAAGATTAAAGTACTTGTTGGGTTCGGTTTCCCTTCCACTAAGCAAAGATTGGCAATTTCAGTTGCAAAGTCTTCTAATTCACCCTCGTTGTTATTCCAAAACTTTTTAGTAATGAGACACTTTTCCTTCTTGGTATTCTTCTGGTAATACTTTTTCTTGTAATAATGTTTACCCTTGCTCTCTTTTTTTTAGCAGTAGGTATCTTCTCATCTCTTGCTGATTTTGTATAATTAACAACATAACGGTCAACTTCTTTCAACTGTAGCAAAGGTCCTTTAATGGATCCTTTTTGTTGTTTTCTCATGCCTTCATAAAGTTACCTTGATCATTTCTGAAGAACCTTCTGAACTTCATTACTAGCATCGCTATATATTTATCACTATTAGTAGAGTTAGAATATGATTCTACTTGCTTTGAATCAAAAGCTTTTAGAGTTACTCCTTTATCTTTCCTTCTAGGTTTTGACTCTTTAGGCTATTTTCATTTCATAGGCCAACATATTTTCATACAATTGTTGAAAATCAATGTTGTAAAGATTCATTAATTCCTTCACAATAGTGATTTTAAGATATCATTCTCTTGGAAGTGACCTCATAAACTTCAAGATGACATCCTTCTTATCATAGGTTTTTTTATAAGCTCGAAGGTTTTGTAGCACCACATCAAATCTTTCATATATAGTAGTAAAATTTTTATCTTGCTATAGAGTGAACATCTCATATTGTTGTATAAGCACGTATTGCTTATTTTCTCTGACCTCTATAGTTCTTTCATCGAGTATGAGAATTGCATCACATACTTCCTTAGCAGTGGTGCAATTGAAGATTTTTTTTTTAACATTTATTCACCTAGGGCCATGGAGAGTATGTTCAGTGCTTTCTTGTTACATCCGACAAGCTTTTTATCTTCGTCAGTCCATTCTTTTCTTGGTTTTGGTATCATCTTATTAGGATCAGTAATGTCTATTTTCTTAGGAAGATATGGTCCATACTTGACAGTTTCAAATAGTCCTCATCGATAGCATTCTTGTACATCTGTATTCTTAACTTTCAATTAACAAATTTATCTCTAGTACACATGAAGGGTTTACCACCAAAATCACTTCTTAAAGCCAACTCTATGGGCTCTCTCAAGTTATAAAGCCTAGCAAAAAGTGTACGACCTGGATACCACTTGTTAAGTCTCAAAGGAAAAAAAATACTATAATTTGGTTTGAATATGAGTTTTCAAAATTAAATTCTTACTTGAGAAAACGAAGCACGTTAGGAAAACTTCTTGCTTAAAAATATATCTTGCTTAACTTTGAAAAGAGTTGGCAAATGAATTAAGTTCAAAACGGCTTATAAGTAAAGTTACCATTAAAGTTCTTGCTAAAATATTTAGTAAGGAATAAGCAAATGAAAAAGATGAGTAAGTAGATAAAATAATGATGAGTAGAAAATAAAGAGTAGATATTTTTATAGTGGTTCAACTAAGGCGTCTTTTACTTGTGAAAGGATCTACTAAATGTACACAGAATACAAAAAGGCAATGAGTCTTTGCTTACAAGTGGTCATTTAGACCTTAGTCACATCAACTATCACTAAGCAAAGGTAAATGGAAATATTGTTTATCAACTCTAAGTTTAAAAACTCCTTGTTGAGCAGATAAAATAACACTTGTTCAGGTTCTTGTGTTCAGTCTTGCTGAAAATATAAATATGTCAGATGTTAGAGCGTTTCTTGGTAGTTCATCGGTCATAAATGAAATTTATGAGTTCTATTTATACTCCTAAAAAATGTATCTATTGGGATTTTTGAAATAGATGCATTGAGGAGTTATACTTGCTTGACAATAACTTGTTTCCAGCTGTCTAGCACTTAGTCAAAAATATAGTTGTTATTTTTCTTCAAGTGCTTTTCAAAAATCTTCTAGAAGTTGGTTAAGTAAGGTTTCCAAAGTTATATTTTTCTGATAAAAATTTGCTTACTCAGCATTTGATCAAGAGTGTTGCTAACAATGTCTTGTTGAAATTAATTTCTTGCTTATTTCCTTTCTAAACGAAGAAGTCCTTTAAAAGAATATGATGATATTCTACTTTAAAAAAAAAATCTAACTTAAGTCAAAGCAGGGTTTTCTAATTATTTGTTGCTTATGAAACTTGGTGATCAAAAGGCTAGAGTACTTGCTAAGATTTGCTAAGTAAATATCATTCTTTACATTAAATATGTAATAATTAATAGTGATGCATTAACGGATGGAAGCGTAATTCTCGGCGTAAAACTCCCCGCTTGGGGTAAGAGGTCTATTATGTGCCCAAGAGATAGATTTATTTATTACAACCACTAGGTTTTTTAGTAATATTAAGAATTCTAAGTATCTATTATAATGAGAGGAAAATTTAAACCCTAATTTATTATCAAAGAAAGATAAACCCTAATTTATTAGCAAATGCGCGACCACCATTAGTTGCGAATCACGTATACAAACACTTATAGACAATTACAAGCCAAAAGGGAGGTGTGTGTGTGGGGGGGTGGGGTGGCGGGGGTGGCGGGGTTGCATTGGATTCTACTACTAATATAATAAGTACGTAGTTATCATCCCTCCATTTCTTGTTTGTTTTTCCTTTCTAATGGTATATTTTAATTAATATTATATGATTTAGCCAAAACATTGTTTCCAACAACATTTCACCTAATGACAAATTTGCCTAAACTCACATCCGGACATGGAACTTTTTTATTTTCATATTTTATTCGTTTTGCGAATTAATTTGTTCGCTAGGACACTACCAGTACCAAATAGACAATAATAAAGTAAACACATTCAAGTAAGACATCTGACAATGTTTAGATCACACCAACAAATATAAATTTTGGAATTTTCATACTTTCTTTTAGAGTCAAGACACAATTTGGCATGCTTATGCCTGACTGTTCGGTACTTTCTTTGTTCTAAAATTAATAAATATAAGTTTATATGAAATATATTTATAAATTTTTAAAATTTAAAATTAAAGTGAAATTTTTTACTTTTAATAAATTTAAAATGAATATTATAAAATATGTGAAAAATACTCTGAAATTTAAAATTTTATATTTTAATATTTTTTAAAATTCATATTACAAATAAAATTATAATATTCACAAATAATATTATAATAAAAAAATATATATCCCTAGTTTTGAAATGAAATGAAAGAAATATAATTCTTCCGTCTTCAAATAAAGACTGTCACTAAAAGTTATACTACAAGTCATTCATTTGTTAATAGTTGACATGAATAAAACTAATAAAACAACAGTTGGAGGATGTTCATTTATAATTTTTAGATATTTTACTTTGTTAAGCGACTTAGACTAAGTTCTTTATTTTATTATTTTTCTTAATTTTCTTTTACTAAGCTTCAATTATATATTTTTTTGTATATAAAAAGTCAAAAAAAGATTTTATCTAAAATTTTCTAAATAAGTGTCTAAATTAACTTTATCACCATTCTAACTCGATTCAACATTTAATAAAACGGTTTTATTAAAATCACTTATCCAATTAAAATTTTATTTGTAAAAGACAACCTATTATCACTTATCCAATTAAAATTTAATAAAATCACTTATCACTTATTTAGTTAAAATATAATTTGTAATCAACTACAATTCTAAATTGTAGAATTCTAAATTTTTAACTTTTTATTGTAATAAAATTTTATGAAAATATGTACTAAAATATATAATTATGAGAAACTATGTAAAAAACCTTCTTAAACATACATTCAAATAATCTAAAAAAATCTTATAAAAAATTAAAAATGAAAAAACTAACTAAATCGACGAGTCAAACATTATTACTATTTACTATAATTAAAATTATATAAATTAGTTTAACTTTTATAATTAGTTTATATAAATATATAAATATGAAAAATAGAACTCCTACTTAGCATGGGTAAAAAAACTAGTATTTCTTTGTACATAGAAAGCCAAACAAAAATTTTATCTAAAATCTCCTAAATATGTATTAAAATTAATTTCATGGTCATTTAACTCGATTCTAACATTCAATAAAATTGATCATGAAAGAGTTATGAAAAGTCAAATCAAGATTTTATCCTTAAAAATTATTCAATTTTATTTTAATTTCGTTCAATATAACTTATCATTTTTTCAATTAAAATTTAATTTTTAATCAACTGCAATTTTTATGTAATAAAATCAATTTATTTAGAGTTTTAAATTTTTAAATTTTTTATTGCAATAAAATTTTATTAAAACTTGTACTAAAATAATGATAACAAATATTTATACAAATTATAAACAATTATAAAAACAATTTGAATTTTAAAAGTTTATACAAATATATAACTATAAGAAATATAGAATCCGTGTTTTTCATGGGTAACGAAACTAGTTTCATTGATCGGCAGAATTGTAAATTGAATCAAATAATTTGAACTTGATTCGATCTTAACTCAATAATTAGTCGATTTAATTGTGATTTCATACAATAATACGTAAACAAATCATATATGAAACTAAATTTAAAGGTTCTATTAGTTAAACGAATAAATCTTTGTATAATGAGGCTCATTTAATTTAATTTAGTTCGTAAATAGTCCAATTATTGTAATTATATATATTAAAATATATATATACACACACATACACGCACATCTATATTAAAAAGATATCGAACTCTTAAAAACTAGAATGTATTTTCGTCACATTTTTTATGAAAAAAGAATCCACGAAAGAAAATTTTACTGTGACACTAGAATTATAATTAAAATAGAATTGTGAATGTATATGTTGTCACACTCATTAGATTAGTGTGTGTGTATATATATATATAGAATTTTGAAATCAATTATGTCTCAATGGATTATTTAATTATGATATATGTTGATAATTTACTCTTAAACATATGGTTATACGTAGAATTAATCATAAAATATGAAATATATTAATAATGAAAGAAACATTTGAAATCAGATTCATAACTTTAAGTAGTTTGAATGAATGTTCATGAATATTTGGTAAATAATTTAGATTTTATTAAGTAAAATCTAAGATTGACATTTTTAGTTTAAATAAATTAGTATTCACTCCTACTAATCTCGTTTATACCCTCTAATGATTGGACAAGGAAAAGATAAACAATAAATATACGGGGAAAGAAAATCGATCATTTTACAAAGGAACCTAGTAATGAAAAAGAATAGCGATAAGCTTTTGGAGATTTATATATATATATATATATATATAAAGGGGAAGAAAAATCTAAAACATGCCTTAGGTAAGTTGGCTAAGGTTACTTAATAAAACGACGTAGTTTTAATTTTGTATCATATTTTCTTTTAATTATAGTATTTTTTAAAATAAGAAATAAAACCCTATGAATGGCTATTGAATCCTAAATTACGTCGTTTTATTTCTTATATATAAGTTGTAATGACATTTTTTTCAATATTTTTAAGAAATTCAACTACATGATATATATAAGAAATAGGCAGCAAGATATTTCTTATATGTAGGGTGTAATGTGATTGTTTTTAATGTTTTTAAGAAATTTAACTTTATGGATGAATAAAATATAAAAAAAGATAAATGTGTATGATATTTTATAATTTTAATGATGCATAGAGTAAGTTTTAAAACTATATAAAATTATACAAAAATTTACTCACAAAACATTGTTTAACTTATATTATTGAAAAAACTATGATGCATACCATAAAAACAGTTAAAATTTTACATACTCTATTATTTATCAAGATTATTTTTATTTATACAGTTACATTTTTCAAAAATATTAAAAAATTGTTAAAAATTACTACAACCTATAATTAGAAAATAGGCTGCAACATATATTGCGTCCCTATATATATTATTTATTATTATTGTAGTTTTTTCTAAACCTCTGAAAAAAAGTATGAAAAAATTGGCTTGAATGGTACAATTCCCGATCCATAAATAGATGACTCACTTGTTATTCAGTATAATAAAGAAGGATGTTGTCCTTTGGAACTACTCCCTCCATTTCAAAACTAGATCGATATAAGTTTTAACTTTTTCTGAGTTACAAGAAAATATATTATATTTTAAAATTGACGTAATCTACAAAAGTTTTAATTACAAATTATATTATAATCAACAATTTTTATTATAAATTTTATAATTTGATAAATGATCAAGTAAAATGAACTTAATTGATATTAATATAAAGTTTAATATGATATAATTTGATTTAAACAATAAAAAACAGACGAGAGTAGTTCCGATCTCAAATTTGACTCGTCTTTATTCTTAAATTTAATGGTGAAAAAGTACTAGAAGATAGTGAGTGAATTTCTATAAGATAATTTTCTATATAACAAAAAGAAATTCAAATTATATCATTTATCAATTTTATTTTAAAAGCATGGAAAGTATGACTTAATAAAACTATGACCTACCGCAAGAATGGATGGAGCAACATATCTTGACTCATATTGCATAATCAAATTATAAAATGGGAAAAGGCTGCCGTAGTGCCATTGTGGAAGTTAGGTTGAAGTTGCCCAATAACATCTATCTAATATCAATGGCAATAGGGTTTGTGGTCCTCGTGGAGCAAACATACTGTATATTCGTACTAGCAAACATACTGATCCAAAATTTTAAAATAAAAATTGTGGCAGTAATGATAAATGTTACTACTCTATTTTTAATTCAAAATTCCATGGTGTAATATTTGTTAGTCGATCTCGATTTGGCACAAAACTCCCAATCATGAATGTTGCAGAAATTTAAAAAGAAATGAAATGGATTAATATCACTTTTAAGCATTATTGGCAGTAAACTTAAAAAAAAATTGAATGATTATTGATCTAAATATAATTTTAGCTTTCAATCATTTTCTTAGATTTAGTCGACGGTTGTTATTTTTTGATAACGTGACACTAAGTTCACATAATTTAACCCATTAAACTTTTTTAAAAAATAATTTGACCACAAAAATTATTATAATTTATAAAATAAGTCATTATGTTAATTTCAGTTGGCATAGCATAAAAAATATTATCAAAACTTAATATGAAAATACATGCTGCGATAAGTCGATTGATAAAAAAAATAGAAAGATTTAAAAAATTACATATTATTATGATATGTAAAAAATTAAAAATCGTAAAAAACCATAATAAGATAGTCGTTTTATATCTAAACTTGAAATTATAGGCAATTCGCTTAAGGAAAAAATTAAAAATATTAAAGAACTATAAATATTAATAACAAAAATAAAAATGATATTGATTGCGAGAATTTTAGTTAATTAATTGATTTCTCTAATTATTTATTATGATATAAATCAAATTAACTAAATTAATACTAAAATAAGAGTTGTAAAAATATATAAATAAACTAATTGCTAGCTAACAATTAGAAAGATCTACTTAAAGAAATAAAGATAAATTATTGATATATTAACACAACTTAAATAACAAATATTAAATTGAGTATTTTCTAATATTAATATATATGTGTGTGTAGTGGTTTTGATTAGTGTTTGAATTTCTTGTAAAAAGTAGGTGATATGTGTGTGTTATTATTCAAATAATTTTATTGTTTTTATAAATAACTTTTGATTTTGTTAACGATATTTTAGCTTACTTTTTAAAGTTGATTCTGTATAATCCTAATGTTAGATATAAAATGACAATTTCATTATGATTTTTTAACGATTTTATATCTCATAAATATCATAATAATGTACATTTTTTTTTCATGTCAGCATTAATATTGCGTCATCTGAGTAATATATAGATGGAATAACCTATTTTATAAATTATAATAAATTTGGTGGTTAAATATTTTTTTTTAAAATTCAGTGGGGTAGACCTTAAAAGTGATATGCTAATTTAGTATTACGTTATTAGAAAGATAAGTTAATTTAGTGTTACATTATTAGAAAAATAACGATTGTCCATTAATTTTAATAGAACAATCGAAATTAAAATTATATTTAGTTCAATGGTTACAATACCATTTCTGACTTTTCATATATTGGTTAAAAATATTGATTATCTAATAATTATAAAGTTATTTGTAAAAGAAGTTTAAGGAATTTGAAAAATTCACGTGCTAGATTATTTTGTCATTCATTTTCAATCGATATATATTATTTTTATAGTATCTTTTAATCTGTATATTTATATTTTTCCCATAAATAATGAACACAACATAAAACAAGTGAATATAATTAAGAAAATGAATTTTAATTTAAAATTTTCTTCAATATTATAAATTATACATAATATAATGAACATAACATAAAACAAGTGAATTCTTTTATATGTTAAATATTTTATTTTTATTTAATAAATAAAAAATTTAGCATATGATATGTATTTAAGTCGAGACCCCTTTTGGTGAAAATATTAAATTCCCTCGTAAAAATAATAAAATTTTTCTTACTTTTACCGATAATTGTTTTAGTTAAAATCACTTGTATTTAGTATTTTTCTATTTTTTTCAGTTGTCCTTTAATTTTTATTTATCTAATTTTTGGTGAATTTTATTTAATCTTTTTAAAATAATAATCAAAAATATTTTATATGAAAATTATTATGAATAAAAATAAAAATTAAAGAAAATATTTAACATATATAAATATTTAATTGAAATGATGTGAAAAAAGTAAAACGACAAAAGAAAATAAAAACGGGGGAGTACATTTTAGCGGGTCAACAGTTCTCTCCACCTTTGGAAACAGAGCCAACTTGACAACTTCTCTCTCTCTCTCTGTCTCACTTTGTTTCAGAGTTCGTTGCTTTGTTTTTATTCGTCCGTACTTTAATTCCTTTTTCCCCTTGAAATTAAAAATTGGAGATGGTTGATGACTTCATGGTTTGTGTTGATCGCATAATAACATCAGGAGCTTGCTGTGAATCAGTTAATGAAAGAAATAATAGCCTTTTGACAGGTGGTCAACAAGTGGAAGTTGGCAAAGACATGTCTTCTTTAAAGAAAATTGAAATGGGGTTTCTGACAAAAACTGAGAAAAATGGAGAAGTGGGTTGTTCAAAGCTGGTAAGAGAGTGTAGGATTTGTCAAGAAGAAGATGAAGAACATAATATGGAGGCTCCTTGTGCTTGTAATGGCACTCTCAAGGTCTTCACTTTTCTTCTTTATACATGTGTGTGTATTTATGTCTTCATATTTTATTTTCTTCTGCTTTTCTTGGAAATTCAAGACGTGTATTGCTTTCTTTTTCTTAAAGCGGTTTTGGGTTTTGGATACTTGTGGCAATATTTTCAAGGAAACGAACCTCTCTTTTTCACTGTAGTTCATATTTTTGTTGTTCTTTAAATATGCGAATCTTTATCTTCTTTTTTTAAAATTTTTTCAAGGCATGTTTTTCTCACTTAGTTACTAATGTTTCACCTTTGGTTGCACCCCTTTTCCACAAATTTTGGCTCTTCCTATGGTGTTTCTGGAATTCTGGGTGTGTTGTAAGGGAATTGACTTCATGTGATGTATAGTAAGGGAATTTTATACATAATCCATCGTTTCTTTATTTCCCCACTCTTCGTAATTTTATGATCCTTGTCTTTTATTCAATTTTTCCTTTATGTTCATCCATTCAATTCTTATTTTCCTTATTTCCCCACTCTTCGTAATTTTGTGATCTTGTCTTTTATTTCAATTTTTTCTTTATGTTCATCCATTCAATTCTTATATCATTTCATTCTATCCGACCAAATAACCCTGATGGCTGCATTACATTCCCTCCTCTTGTGATACATTAAATATATTGGACCTCCCAAATTATTAAAATAAAAAATAATTTTCAAGAATTACTATACCGCTTCTTAAAAATTAAAATTTGATTAGGTTTAGTAGTTCAAACAACTATAATTATATCAATTAACTACAAGATTATACCTTTTGTTTAACAATACCAGTTTCTTGTGAAGAATTTGCAAATATTAAGAATATGCAATTTTTCCATATGTGTCACGATAACTAAATAATGGTTAGAGTGTACATAATTTTGGTTCATTTATTTAAAAAAAAACCTTGTTTTACAGTTGGGATTCTGGGAATTTTTCTAGACCAATTAAGTACTGATCTACCATAAGTTGAAATGTGTCAGGTCAAGTTTTATTATTCAGTAAACTTGCTACATATTTCTAATCTGAAAACAAGAGAGGTTTTTAGAACTTTATATTTCTAGTCTTAGAATAAAGGGTGTAATTTATTGAATATATTGTAGTCACATACCCCAATGTCATCTGGCCTATAGACTGTTATAAGCAAGAGTGAAGAGTATTATGGCATGAGATTCTAGAGCACCTGGTGTTTGTTTATTTGTTTAAATCTTGAGATCATGAGCTCCAGTTCTTTTTTTCTTTTTTTCCCTGAAAACAAATCTTGAGCTCCTTTAGTCACTGTTTCAGAGCATGATGTGGACAGGTATAGTGGTTTGCACAGTATGTTTTCATAGTGGTATTACGTAGAGTCTTCATGTCACATAACTCTCTATTTGTTTTCATAGTATGAATGTTGTTTTAAATGATCTTGTGAATATTCCTTTCATGTTATCCTCAGAGTGGTTGATTAAGTAATTTTGGCATGCTAATAAAATTTTGTAACTTGACAATCGATGAGCCTTTTTATAGTATCTCATTTATAGAAGTGGGATTCTTTTTGTCGAACTTCCTTTCTTATTCAAATAGAGATGTTTGCTTGGATGAGAGCGAGTGACATTACTCAGTGTTCTTGTGGCTCATTGTCACATGCCCCTTATCAGAAGTACTGGTCCTTTTATTTACTTATTTGTTATACATTTTCTGTGAAATAGAAAGAAATTAATTTGAGATACCTTAAAGTTGGTGACTAAATTCTTCTTTTATGTTTTATTTTTTTAATTGATTTTTAAATAGCCTTTGTTGCTTGGGATCCATGCTTATCGTTCAAGGATAAAAACTTTTTGTCTTATAATTTTCATTGCCTATCATTATTCAGTCAGATATGTTATTGTGGTTATGCATTACCATTGATATATCGCTTTTCTTTTTCGTATCCTGTTAAATTTCAAAATATTGATAGGTTGGAGAATTGTGGTTTATATGATACAGTGTTTTCGTTTTTCCACTTTTATATGATATGGTGCTGGCTTCCAGTTCGCTCATAGGAAGTGCGTTCAGAGATGGTGCAACAAAAAAGGTGGTATAACTTGCGAAATCTGCAATCAGGTTTGAGGTTTTACACATGTTTAGTTTTTGTATACCGAATTTTATAATAGACTGACTCTTATAATGTGTGCAATTCTTTTTGGTAGAATTTTACACCAAATTATGCTTCCCCTCCAGCAAAAAGCAAACCTGATGTTATGGCAATCGATATCAGTATCAGGTAACTAAATGGAGGATTGCTCGCTTATACTGATGTTATGACACTTTTCTTTTTCGGAATTGCATAAAATTTTAACTTTCATCTCCTAGGTATATTGTAGGAAATATTAAAAGTTTGAACATGTAGGACCACACTTTAGGGTCTTAGAAGAATCAGATTTGGATTTCTTCTTAATAGAAGAAGATACTCTACAATTCTTCACCCTCCATTTGCATGCAGGACCCGAAATTGCTCATATCTCATCTTCTGATATCCAGCTAAGACTTTAAAGTATAAACAATGGGTTATACCATAGGAAGTCGATTGCTATACAAAAAGTACTTGAACACCCTCAATCCACCTGCTGATTTTACTGTAGATCTCTGTATGTGAACTGTTTGATCATTTTTCAATTTTTAACCGACTGGCTGATTATAGGCTTTGTTTCATTAATAAGAATTTGGTGACTAAAAAGTCACTTTGGGCTAAAACATAGCCTAAAGCCCTAAAGTATACTGGAGTAGCAATTGAACATTTGAGTAGCACATGGTCTACAGTAGTGCAAGTGTTAAAACTAAAATGCATTACTCAAATATCTGTCGATACAGTAGCGCAAGTGTTTGACTAGAATGCGTTATTCAAATTTCTAATTAGTTTTTTTTTCAGATACAGTTTACAATATGCGTAACTGTATTGTCTAAAATTAAATAAAGATGTATCATATTTTGATATAAAATGGGCCAAATTGAATTTCAAAAGTCAAATGATGATATATTTTCTATCAATATTTTATTGCTCTTAGCTTTATCCTTGTGACTTACTAGGAGCATAGCCATCAAAGTTAGCAAGAAGATCAGTAGAATATGTGCTTTTGATATTTATGGCAGGGTATGACCTTGAACGGTCATCAACTAAATATTGATCCTCTTTTCTTTTCCTTGGATTGGTTTTCTCTAGTAAAGTAATTTCTGTAAAGAATCTCGGATACAGTTTAGAAAGTATTAAGGCACCTCTAGACTAGTCAATAAAGTGTATAAAGAACAGCATGTGTCTCAGTGTCTCCTAAAATTATTACTTATTCCAGTTGCGCTGTTGGTGAGGAAAATTGCCACCAATGAGAAGTTTTCTCGTTGGTTTCTGCATATAATTATAGTCTATAGCTTTGAGTTGAAATCCTTTCAGAACAATTCTCGTAAAGATCTATGTTAGATGGACTCTTCTAAATTTCAGAAAAACCAATGTTGACATGACATGGATACAGGATGGGTATGGGAAGGCTGTGCAGAGAGCAGCAATATTTGAGGATAATGATGAAAAATGTTTTAGAAGTAGGCATCTCCATGTCTGGTCCTTTTAAGGATACTTCTAGGGGTCACCAAGTCCATGTAACCAGCTAACAGTAGTATATGAAAGTAGAAGCTAATTATCAAACGATAAAAAGTTCTTGTGCCCATTCTGAATTGTATGTTAGAGCTATTTCCTAGAATCACCAATTGAAAGTATAGAAGTCAATGATCCTGGCCTAAGTTTTATAACATTTGTACCAATTTGTCCAGGGCCTAGTTGAGAGTTTGCAATTAGAGCATACATTTTAACTTTACAGTTGTGCTCGTGCCCCTAAATGCTTGTGAAATCCAGGCTTGGGACAAGCTTCACTTTTTTTTTCCCTCTTTTCTTTTTTCCAGTCAGCTTTATATGAAGCATTGTAAGCCAATTGTCATATGTTAGGTTGTTAAGGAGAATAAGTGGACACTATTATTCTTAAAACCTAGAAGCAGCAAGGTCCTTTAGTTGGATTTTCATGGTAAGGATCAGAGCTAACCTTAGACTTATGGCCCTGTTTGTTTCAACTTAAATTTTGGATATTCTAAATACTTGCAATGTAATTTGCTTATTTGCACTATCGAAATTTAGAATCTAAGTCAGGCCCGGGTTTCCTGAGTTTTGATAATATCACGTCCAAATATGAGATGAAATGCTTATTACTTAGCATACGTAGATAACTTGATATCCTAATGATATTCACTCACCAATTCAGTTGAGCTGCACTAAACAACTATGTTTCATCTCTTCTCCAAGCTTTTTGGGTTGCCACGTGTTCCTTGTGGTTTTGAGTCTTTCAATGAGAACAACTGAGTAATAAACACTTGTATATTTCAGAGAGCTTGAAACAGTGGATGAAACATAGTTTGGAACAGCCTAACTGAATTCCTCACTCAGTGGACCTTATAATTATTGCATTGCTGCAAATAATGAGCTTTACAACATTCAACTATCATTCACAAGATTCTCCTTTCATAAAACTTGTTTCTGAATTGCATTTCCCCCTTTTGTGTTTTTCTTCAGGCAAGCATATCCTAATTTTATGGCTTTTGCTACATCTGAGCGTCAATTCCGGGTATCTCAATATCAAGATTATGCTGATGCAAGTGGTGGAAGTATTTCGTGCTTCCGCAATGTTGCTATCATTGTAAGCATGCTGTATAATAGAGCTTGAAAATTCCATCAACGTTTGTCTATGATCTTAGATTGAGAATTTGGCTTTTCTAATTGTGGCAGTTGATGCTAATATTGCTTATACATCAAGCACTGACTGTAACAAGAGAATTGGGGATGGTGCAGGAATCATTGACATTCTTTAATGTAGGTCCAAATTGATGCCTTTACATGAATGAACATGTATTACATGCCTTTACATGAATGCCCATCTACTCTCTTCGCCCTGTTTGTTAGAGTTTAAATTTTAGAAATTTTATATTCTGACCGTGTAATTTACACTATAAGAATCTAGAATTTCTAAAATTTAAATTGAAATAAATGGGGTCTCTCTCTCCCATGTGATTGCAAGTGCATCTAAATTGATGAATTTCAATTTCAGGTTTCTCTTTTTCAGGTGGCTGGTTTTCTTCTTCCATGCTATGTGTTGGCCCGATCATGGTACATTTTCCAAAGCCGATGGAGGAGGCAGGTTAGCTAAATCTCTGCTCTCTATATCTCTCTTTGCATTTTCTAGTTAATAGATTGTTTCTAATACTCCCTCCATTTCAAACCGTGATCAATTTGAATAAAATGTATATTATGAAATTGTTTTTTATTTTTGAATTAAAAAATATTGATTTCACTTCCCTTTTTTTCCCTTTCATTTTCTTTTGGAACCTTGAGATATAACTTATAATGTGGAACAAGATGGTGTATCTATATGTGAATAGGATACTTGACTCTTGAGTTCTAGCAAGAATTATTTACGCCAAGAATAAATAGTTACTCCCTCAATTCCAAATTTATAGATGAGTGTCTATTCAAATTACGCGAGAAACTAGAGATACATTTGAAAACAAACTATTATATTAAAGTTAAATCAAATACTATTAAGCCAGTACTATCGCAATTTTTGTTATTATGTATGCAAAAATAATGATTTATTAAATGTCATTACTAAATATAGGAAAGGAATAAGTAGAAAATAGAATGAATTCTTGCCTTCTCAGTCATTTGAGCTTCTGTTTAACTGAAAGAGCTCATAATGTAGAGATAAGAATCACTCAAAATCTCCAAATATCAATAAAACATAACTACTACTGATCGAGGAACGTATAGGGAGTGAGAAATGCAATATCTACTTGAAAAGCTATAGAACGAATGGAAGTTCTTCATTTAATGACTCAAAAATAAAGCCGCTTAACTATCTTCCATTTTTATTTGATTTATTGTTACACATAAGTAATACTTGAACTAATCAAAGTATTAAGTTTATATCTGTGGAGGTTAACATTTTATTATTATTATTATTATCTTTTTTGTTTGCTAAGTGTAGGTAAACGAAATTCTAATACTTTAGAATCCGATTTGAAAATTTTTGTTCTTAGAAGATGTTATTCACATGGAGTGCAAATATGGATATAAGCAAATTTTATATTCATAATATCCGAATCCATTTTCAGTGGTTATTAATACAAAAGTTTACTCAATAAGCATATTATTGAAGAAAATATTATTGAATTTTTTACAGTTATTACAATGAATTATGGTTTAAACTAATTGTGATTTTATTACACGATAACCATTGCTACTACTCTATTAGTATAGAATTTATTGGTTGGTTGAAATTCTTTTTTTATTTTTGTTTTAAATATTTAGTATGTATCTCATGTGTTACTTGTCGAAATATCTGATATTCTTGTATAATCCACAGTAAACAGAGATACAAATATGCCTGTAATTATATATGCTTGGAATCTTGGATTGCTTGTCTGGAATGTTACTATGACCCCGTTTGTTTCTCAGCTTAAATTTTGGAGATTTTTGATTATGACAATATAAATTACGCTTATAATAGTGTAAATTACACTATCAGACTTTAAAATCTCCAAAATTTAAACTGGAACAAGATAACATATGTAATAAGATTTATTACTTTTTTCAGTGTTGAAGACACTTCAATGCCTGATCAAAACCATCCTTCCTGGCAGAGGCAGGTTTCTTATATTAATACATAATTGACAAGCTGTTTTTATATGTAGTCCTCTCTCATTTTGTATTTAAACTATGAGGTTTGTCATTCTCAGAAATTATAAAGCAATTAATGAAACAAGTTGCTAATACTTTGGGATATATAACCATAAACTTGACAAGGAAATGTAAAATGGGAATATCAAGTTCATTAGGCTTAATTTCTGCATTTTGGTTTTTCTTATGTTTTTATAATTTGAATATCACTGTTTTTCTCTTTCAATCTTATTAAGTTAGTATCGCTGCAAATAACATTTTTCCAATAGAATTGGTGCTGGTTGCAAAGATTTTCAAAATTGTCTTAGGTCTACTACTAATATTTTTTTAATTTCTAAATTAGAACTTAATATCATATGATGCATCTCGAGATGTCCATGTAATTGACTATTTGGTTGTTCAAAGATTGATAACAAAAGGAAAATTAGGAGGCATAAAATATTTTCCATATGTATGTGTGTGTGTGTGTGTATATATATATATATATATATATATATATATATATATATGTGTGTGTGTGTGTGTGTGTGTGTGTGTGTGTGTGTGAGAACCCGAAAATTATAAATGTATTTTATGATAATAAGTAATTCATTTTATGTTAAATGTCATTTTTGCGTTATTTGTATTTTGCATAGAGGTTAATCTCTTTAGATATTAATGATGAATTTATATCTTCAATGGAAATTTTATGTTGGTGTGATATCCGTGATTATGAGGTTAAGCTCCTTAAAAGGTATTAAAAAAGATATTAGCAAATCCCATATAAGATTATATTGGCCAGCTTGGGAGAGGATGAGAGCATTACGTAATTTGTAACTACATGTTTGATTAGGAACTGTTTAGGTGGCTAAATCTTCATGCATGTAGGACAACAGCTGTTTACTGTCAAGAGGTCATGATGAACAGCCGTTTTACCGTCCAAATCAACCAATCATCTTATCTCAAAGCTTAGTCTTAACCTACTGTTCTTGAACTCTATAAATACCTCATCCGAAATGAAATTCTAATTTCTTTACCAAAATTTCTCTCTTAGAATTTTTTTTTAAACCTACTGTATCCATAAATTTCTAGTTCTTTCTCTCGAGCAATTGTTTTCTTGAAACAAACAAGCTAAAAATCTTTTCCTTCAAGACCAAAAGGTAAGAATCTTACGCTCTTTTCTGTTCTTCTTTCTTTGCATAGTATCCGAGAGTATTAGTTGTGTGTACTAAGTCTTTAAGAAAGAAAAAGGAAGTTTTGAAAGATTATATTCTTCATGTTATAAAAAGAAGTTTTGCACACATCATAAAGGACTATGATTATGCATCTTAGAATTGAGTTTGTTCATTTCTGAGCATCATTCTTGTTATGTTAGGTTTTCCATCGTAACAGAAATAAGTTCAATGTTAGTCTCTGATGAGATGTTGTTAGTCTCTAATGATGACGTCAGCATTAGTCTCCTATGAGTTAAGATGACGTCATCAATCTCTGATGAGTTATTTAGTCTCTAATGACGTCAACCTTAGTCTCTGACAGGCTAAGTTTAGTCTCTGAGGACGTCATCCTTAGTCTCCAACATGCTAAGTTTAGTCTCTGACGACGTCATCCTTAGTCTCCGATAGGTTAAATTAGTCTCTGATGACGTCAGACTTAAAACTTTCAAGGTTTAAGGACATCACATGTGCATTTCTCTCCTTACCTTTATAAAGGTATTAATTTCTTATATTAAATTATACAGAATAACCCATTCACGAGTAAACTGAAGTTGAGTTTATTTTGCTAAGGACTGAGGCAAGTATATCTATATTCAATTTGATGTTTATTCAAGTTAACACATGATCATTTGATTCGATATGCGAGCAAGGCTGCAATTTATATATTTCAATTGCTTTATTAATTGAGAATGCTATGCTTTAGATTCTGCTAGCATGATATGACTGAAAGTAACATGGATATAACTAAACTTTGATATATCAATTGTTCTTAAATGATTATATTCGTGTAAGTACATGAAATGAGATGTCCCGTAAAAGGGGTTAAGCCACATGGTTGGTTAGAGGAAAGGGAAGGTACTGATTTGTTCTTTTACCTGACCTAGAGGAATGATATGTGACTACGTATGTTCACACAATGAGGGATCATACGGGCACAGTTAGGCCAGCTGTATACCGTATGGTTAGCAGATCCAACGGGTTTAGCCCCCGATGGATATTCTACTTCAAAGAAGTTATACATTGTTTCAAGAAGGATTACACAATTGGTATCATCAGTAATCCTCAAGATTTTTTAAGGATTTTCGAGGCATTAGTATTACTCCACTAAACCTCATAAACAGAATTGAACTCCCATTATTATTTCAGTTTTATTCTTTGATCTATTTATATTACTTGCTGAGCGTAAACCGCTCATTCTTGTTGAACTTAATATTTTGCAGGACGTGGTACGAGGGTTGAACCCTCTGATAAGAGGAAAGTAAAGATGTATGGCTATTAGGTCATGTTGACCCCTTTGGGTGGCCGCTAAGGAAAGGAAGGAAAAGAGGAAGGAAGATGATAAAAGCTAGATTGTATATAGACTGAAAGTTGAGAATAGTTTAGCTTTCGCTGATGGTGTAATATTCTGGATTGTATTAACACACTGTTATCCCTCCTTTAATATTATTAAATTTCATGAATGAATGAGATGTAGTTTTATTTTCCTTTGACGAAACCCTAATTTGGTAAGGGTTTTGGGGTCGTCACAGTTTGGTATCAGAGCCCTACTTACGGCCAGAGGTGATTCATAGGAAACACTGCCTGTAGATCTTATCCAGGAGTAGGGAATACTGTAGTACATTTCAGAAATATTTAAGTAAAGAATTTAAGGATTTGACGGTAGAATTGAGGCAATAGAATACAAGTAAGGGTTAAGGCTTGTGTTAGGATCAGATGTTTAAAAACCCTTTAAGGTTAGAAGTTGTTAAGGGAAGTTAAGATTTTCACTAATGCACCGAATTATAGATTGAACGTTGTATGCTTGGTTCATGGGGAAGTGTACAAATTTTGACTTAGAAAGTTTTATGTAGATGGATGGAGATCATTCTAGATCCCCTGCGCGTTTTGTTGGGGAAAACATTCCAGCTTACAATGGTTTATCTGATGAGGAAGAAGAGCCTAGTGTGGAGTCTCCATTGTTCAGCCCTACATCACCAAGTGAACATACATCATGTCCAGTACAAAGGGACCCCATCCGTGCCTCAGCGCCGACGCGAAAGGCTGGATCCGTTACTGTCCGTCACAGTTCGTTGATTCGCTACACAGCGTGGAAGAGCACGACACGTTACCATTCTATCCGCAACCGTAATACAACGCAAGGTGCCTTTCCAACAGAACATGATACTTCGAAACCCGCCTCGCCTATACCCCAAACATTAGTGCCCTCCCATGACGAGATCGTACGAGAATACGATGTAGAAGTTCACCATCAACTAGCAGCTTACACTATGACCATACGACGACAGGTAACTACTATTTCCAGATTTTGCACAGCTGCATCAGCATGGCGATCCTCCTTCTGGCTGACTCAGAGCTTGTACCACCGTTTAGCATTAGAGATGCATGCGCAGATGATCGTAGCAGCAAAGACCAATCCAATGATGACATGTTTGGAACATATGAGCATTCACTGTGCGCGTCGTATTGAGGAGACGAGTGTACAGTCTCGGCAGTGGGAACATAAGGCAGAATTAGAAGGACGGTTGGACACGGAAGACGAGGAGGATTAAGTGAAAGAGACTAATGTGAAATTTTAGAAATAGTTTATTTTGTTTTTATTCTAGTAAATCTCGAAGGGTAACTACGATTACTACTGATGTTTTCTTCTAGTTAGTTGTTTTGGGCCTATGACTGGCTAGTTTTAAGTTTGGTAAATGATGATGTTATGATGTCCTCTTATATATAAGGGTGATGATTATGGTGATGCAACTAACTATTTATGTTTTGCATAGTGCTCTTCATCCTATTTTCATTGTTGGCTTCATTAATTTCTTGAACCACATAAGGAATGGAATGTTTTGTAAAAGATGTATAATTTTACGCTTATTTTATATCAGATCATGGCCGGAGGCAGGAAACCAGGAAGGCTTAGAAAGATAACCTCCCGAAAGAACATTTCGAGGCCCGAAAATTCTGTACACCTGGAAAGGGAAAAACCAAGTTGTAATACTGATAAAGTTATCGTAGAAGACGCTAGCTCAGAAGAGGTGGAAGGAATTAACTGCAATTCCTCACACGTTCCACCACCAACCAATGACAATAATGCCGCCAACCACAACAATACTACCAGGAACACAGATGATAATCCATTAGCTCAATTTCTTTAGATCATTTGAGAGGCCGTAGCCACAAACCAACCAGCTCCACCAACACCACAACCACTTAGGCCTATTGCCCGTGGACCTTGTATCCGAGAGTTCACTGGCATTAACCCGCCGACCTTTGATGGAAAAGGAGGACCTACGGTAGCACAGTATTGGTTGGAAGAGATCGAGAAAGCCTTCGATTTAGTGGATGTACCAGAAGATTGTAAAACTAAGTATGCGGCTTTTATGCTAAAAGAAGAAGCCAACCACTGGTGGAAAGGAGCTAAGAGGATGGAGCTAGCAAAAAGGGAAATTGCAGGAAGTACTGATACTATAATAACCTGGGAACAGTTCACCCAACGATTCAAAGAAAAGTTCTATCCTCTGAGTGTCTCCAATGCAATGAAATTTAAATTTCTAAACTTGAAGCAAGGGTCTATGACGGTGGACGAGTACGAGGCAAAATTTAATGAACTAATGAGATACGCTCCCCATCAAGTGAGTGATGAAGGAAGGAAGTCCCGAAGATATGAACAAGGATTAAACCCGTGGATCCTGAGACAGGTAGCAATTTTTCAGTTAGAGACTTTTGATGCGATTGTTGAGAAAACAAGAATTGTGGAATGGAGTAACAAGACAGTGTACGATTTTAATCGAGAAAATAAGAAGGGAGACAGAAGGAAGGGAAATGATAAAGGAAATCACCAAAACTTTGGTGGTGCAAGTATAAAGAAAGAAGAAGGGAGTAGTAACAATAATAATTCGATCAGCAGTGGAAAAAGGAAGTGGAAGGAACAATCATCAGATGAAAATGCCAAGAAGATTGCCGTATGCACAAATTGCGGAAAGAACCCTGGCACAAATCCGTGCATGAAAGGAAGAGACGTTTGCTTCTAGTGCCACCAACCAGGGCACTTCTCTTCAAACTTTCCGACCTTGAACCCTGCCAGTACCTCATTCCAAGGGAGGCCTCAACAATAACCCCGACAGTTTAACCGACCATTAGCCCCAGTAAGAGTCTGTTACACATACGGAGCAGAAGGGCACATCTCTCCCAATTACCCTCAGAAGAAAGGAGGCAAACCAATGCCGATAGGAGCCAACACAGTGCCAACACGGCCACAACTAAGGACCTACAATATGATAGTACAAGATGCAGTGGCTTCTGATGATGTTGTGACATATACAATATTAGTAAACACCATACCTGCTCATGTATTGTTTGATTCAGGCGTTACTCGTAGTTTTATATCTAAACGATTAACTAGAAGCATGCTAATCTTGCCTGAGCATCTACCTGAACCTTTAGAGGTAGTCATTGCCAATTGCGAGGTAATAAACATTGATTGCATTTACCCTAATTGCATTTTGAAGATAAACCAGCATGAATTTTTCGCCAATCTTATTCCTTTCTTTTTGGGAGAATTCGATGTTATATTAGGAATGGACTGGTTATGCAAATACCAAGCCAACATTGACTACAAGAAGAAGAGAGTCATTTTACGATCTCCCCAAAAAGCAAAGGTTTGGTTCCATGGCACCAAAATGGTAAAATCATCACCATTCTTGACCATGATCCAGGCAAGGAAGATGATTCGCAAAGGTTATGAAGCCTTCTTAGCATATGTGCATGACACTAACAAGAATAAGATAGGAATTGAGAGTGTCCCTGTTGTAAAGGAGTTTTCAGACGTATTTTCAGAAAAGTTGTCCAGTCTACCCCCGGATAGAGATGTAAATTTCGAAATCAACTTAATTCCTGATACTGCACCAATCTCCAAAGCCCCATATCGAATGGCACCATCTGAAATGAAGGAGCTGATGGTGCAATTGCAGGAGCTTCTAGATTAGGGATTTATCAGACCAAGTGTATCACCCTGGGGTGCGCCAGTGCTGTTTGTTCGAAAGAAAGATGGATCGATGAGACTCTGCATAGATTATCGAGAATTGAACAAGGTCACAATCAAGAATAGGTACTCCTGCCGAGGATAGACAATCTTTTTGATCAACTGAACGAAGGGAGGTACTTTTCAAAAATTGATCTTCGCTCAGGGTACCACCAATTAAAGATCAAGAAGGAGGACATATTAAAGGCGGCATTTCGAACTCGTTATGGTCACTATGAATTTTTAGTGATGCCATTTGGACTGACAAATGCCCCAGCAGCTTTCATGGACTTGATGAATTGTGTTTTCAAACCATTTTTAGATAGGTTCATCATCATTTTCATTGATGATATTCTTATCTATTCTAAGACAGCAAAAGAACAAGAAGATCACCTGAGAACAACATTGGAAATTCTAATAAAGGAGCAATTATTTGTCAAATTTTCCAAATGTGAGTTTTGGCTGAAAGAAGTGAAGTTTCTGGGTCATGTGATTAATAAAACTAGTGTTGCAGTGGACCCCAATAAGATTGAAGCAATCATGAAATGGCCTCAACCATCAAACCCAACCAAAATAAAGAGTTTCTTAGGCTTAGCAGGTTACTACCGGAGATTTGTTAAGGATTTTTCAAAACTAGCAGTGCCCCTGACGAGATTAACAAGGAAAACTGAAAAATTTGTTTGGACTCTGGACTGTGAGAAAAGCTTCCAGGAGTTAAAAACAAGGTTGACTACCGCTCCTATGTTGGCTTTACCTGATGACAAAGGAGAATTCGTCATTTACAGTGACGCATCAAAGCAAGGACTTGGAGCAATTTTAATGTAACATGGCAAGGTAATTGCTTATGCCTCAAGGAAGTTAAAGGATTGCGAAAAACGATACCCTACCCATGACATAAAATTGGCAGCTATCGTTTTTGCGCTAAAAATTTGGAGGCACTATCTTTATGGTGAGAGGTGCGAGATATATACTGATCACAAAAGTTTGAAGTATATATTTACGCAAAAAGAACTCAACATGTGGCAAAGGCGATGGTTGGAATTGATTCAAGACTATGACTGCTCTATTAACTATCATCCTGGGAAGGCAAATGTGGTTGCCGACACGCTCAGCCGTCGTGAAAGACTGAATGTAATGACCCTCCAAGAAGAGATCAGAAGGGAATTTGAGCATTTTCAATTAAATGCTCTTACTACTGCCCAGAGGATAGACATGGAAGAAGAAATCTGAGCTCGACCTCGATTGCATAATCTCATTAAAATCGCACAATTAGAGCACTGCAAAGCAATGGACAAATTAATTAAGGGAGGAAAAAGCAGGTGTTGTATGCACAATGATGGATTGTTACGATATGATGGTCGAATCTGGATTCCTACAAAGACCGAATTGAAGCAAGAACTTCTACATGAAGCTCACAGTTCCAAGCTCTCTATTCATCCTGAAGGCACAAAAATGTACCTATATTTGAAGCAAAACTTTTGGTGGCCTAACATGAAGAGGGAAATACCCGATTGGGTAAATAGATGCTTGTCATGCCAAAGAATTAAAGCAGAGCATCAAAACCCAAGTGGACTGCTTCAACCATTGGAGATTCCCGAGTGGAAATGAGAGTTTATCACAATGGATTTCGTAGTTGGTTTACCAACCACACTTGGCGGAATGAACGCCATTTGGGTCATAGTTGATAGATTAACCAAGTCGGCACACTTTATAGCCATCAAGTATGCATATAAGATGGATCAGATAGTAAGATTATATGTTAAGGAAATTGTGAGCCAGCATGGAGTGCTAGTCTCCATCGTTTCTGACCGAGACCCGAGGTTTACCTCAAGATTTTGGAAAAGTTTCCAAGAATATCTGGGGACAAGATTGGACATGAGCACAGCTTATCATCCCCAAACAGATGGTCAATCTGAACGAATAATCCAAATGCTGGAGGATATGTTACGCGCCTGTGTGCTCGATTTTAAGAACCATTAGGACAACCATCTGCCCTTAATTGAATTCGCATACAACAATAGCTATCATGCCAGTATTGGTATGACACCATTTGAAGCACTATATGGTCGAAGGTGCAGAACTCCACTTAACTGGAATGAAGTAGGAGAAAGGAAACTAATAGGACCAGAAATAGTCCAACAAACCGAGGAAGCAATCAAGGTAATCAAAATGAGAATGAAGGCAGCTCAAGACCGACAGAAACGATACGCTGACCAACATAAGAAAGATGAAACCTTGGAAATTGGAAGTCATGCATTATTGAAAGTATCGCCCTAGAAAGGTATAATGCGTTTTGGTCAGAAAGGAAAGTTGAGTCCCCGCTACGTGGGACCATTCGAGGTGCTGAGAAGAATAGGTGAAATAGCTTACCAATTAGCTTTACCACCAGCTCTAAGTTACATTCATGACATATTTCATGTGTCAGTATTACGCCCTTACAAGGCAGATCATAAATGAATAATTGATTATCAGCCGATTAAGCTTCAACCAGATCTGCACTATGAAGAAATTCCTGTACAAATCTTAGATCGACAAATAAAGTTTTTAAGGAATAAAGAGATTCCTTCCGTAAAAGTCTTATGGAGGAATCACAATGTAGAAGAAGCTACTTGGGAACTTGAGAGTACCTTGATCGACAAATATCCTCAACTTTTTGTTAGCTAAGTTTCGTTGACGAAACTTCTTTTAAGGGAGGGAGGATGTAAGAACCCAAAAATTGTAAATGTATTTTATGATAAGAAGTAATTCATTTTATGTTAAATGTCATTTTTGCGTTATTTGTATTTTGCATGGAGGTTAATCTCTTTAGATATGAATGATGAATTCATATCTTCAATGAAAATTTTATGTTGGTGTGATATCCATGATTATGAGGTTAAGCTCCTTAAAAGGTATTAAAAAGGAGATTAGCAAATCCCATATAAGATTATATTGACCAGCTTGGGAGAGGATGAGAGGATTACGTAGTTTGTAACTATGTGTTTGATTAGGAACTGTTTAGGTGGCTAAGTTTTCATGCATGTAGGACAACAACTGTTTACTGTCAAGAGGTCATGATGAACAGTCGTTTTACTGCCCAAATCAACCAATCATCTTATCTCAAAGCTTAGTCTTAACCTACTGCTCTTGAACTCTATAAATACCTCATCCGAAATGAAATTCTAATTTTCTTTACCAAAATTTCTCTCTTAGAATTTCTTTTTAAACCTACCGTATCCATAAATTCCTAGTTCTTTCTCTCGAGCAATTGTTTTCTTGAAACAAACAAGCTGAAAATCTTTTCCTTCAAGACCAAAAGGTAAGAATCTTACGCTCTTTTCTATTCTTCTTTCTTTGCATAGCATCCGAGAGTATTAGCTGTGTGTGCTAAGTCTTTAAGAAAGAAAAAGGAAGTTTTGAAAGATTATACTCTTCATGTTATAAAAAGAAGTTTTACACACAGCATAAAGGACGATGATTATGCATCTTAGAATTGAGTTTGTTCATATCTGGGCATCATTTTTGTTATGTTAGGTTTTCCATCGTAGCAGAAATAAGTTCAATGTTAGTCTCTGATGAGATGTTGTTAGTCTCTGATGATGACGTCAGCATTAGTCTCCGATGAATGAGTTAAGATGACGTCATCAATCTCTGATGAGTTATTTAGTCTCTGATGACGTCATCCTTAGTCTCCGACAGGCTAAGTTTAGTCTCTGATGACGTCATCCTTAGTCTCCGACAGGCTAAGTTTAGTCTCTGACGACGTCATCCTTAGTCTCTGATAGGTTAAATTAGTCCCTGATGACGTCAGACTTAAAACTTTCAAAGTTTAAGGACATCACATGTGTATTTCTCTCCTTATCTTTATCAAGGTATTAATTTCTGTACAAAATAACCTATTCACGAGTAAACTGAAGTTGAGTTTATTTTGCTAAGGATTGAGTCAAGTATATCTATATTCAATCTGATGTTTATTCAAGTTAACGCATGATCATTTGATTCGATATGCGAGCAAGGCTGCAATTTATATATTTCAATTGCTTTATTAATTGAGAATGCTATGCTTTAGATTCTGTTAGCATGATATGACTGAAAGTATATGGATATAACTAAACTTTGATATATCAATTGTTCTTAAATGATTATATTCGTGTAAGTACATGAAATGAGATGTCCCGTAAAAGGGGTTAAGCCACATGGTTGGCTAGAGGAAAGGGAAGGTACTGATTTGTTCTTTTACCTGACCTAGAGGAATGATATGTGACTACGTATGTTCACACAATGAGGGATCATACGGGCACAGTTAGGCCAGCTGTATACCGTATGGTTAGCAGATCCAACGGGTTTAGCCCCCGATGGATATTCTACTTCAAAGAAGTTATACATTGTTTCAAGAAGGATTACACAATTGGTATCATCAGTAATCCTCAAGATATTTTAAGAATTTTCGAGACATTAGTATTACTCCACTAAACCTCATAAACAGAATTGAACTCCCATTATTATTTCAGTTTTATTCTTTGATCTATTTATATTACTTGCTGAGCGTAAACCGCTCATTCTTGTTGAACTTAATATTTTGCAGGACGTGGTACGAGGGTTGAACCCTCTGATAAGAGGAAAGCAAAGATGTATGGCTGTTAGGTCATGTTGACCCCTTTGGGTGGCCGCTAAGGAAAGGAAGGAAAAGAGGAAGGAAGATGATAAAAGCTAGATTGTATATAGACTGAAAGTTGAGAATAGTTTAGTTTTCGCTGATGGTGTAATATTCTGGATTGTATTAACACACTGTTATCCCTCCTTTAATATTATTAAATTTCATGAATGAATGAGATGTAGTTTTATTTTCTTTTGACGGAACCCTAATTTGGTAAGGGTTTTGGGGTCGTCACAATATATATATCAATGGATAAAATTAGGGATTAACAAACAACTAATCGGTTCAGACTGGACTAGTCTTTAAGACTGACATTAATCAATTCAGTCTTACACTGATTTTGGAGTTGACCAGAATGAGCAATGTCAGTCGTAGTTTAGTAAAAGGATTATCAAGGACTTTAGGTTAAGACGGTTCTAGATCGGATCGGTTCTAGTCCTTCTGTTTCTTTAAAACATAAATCAATATTATATATTAAACCACAAAACACTTTCTGTCGTGATATAACGGTTTGATAATCAAGGTGGTCGTACTTTTCTCATTTAATAAATACTACTTATATAGTTCGTGCACAACACGAGATACATTATTTGGGGCAAAATTCTTTGATAATTAGTGTTTATTTGAATTACTATTCGACAATGTTTAGAGTACATTTTTGTGCTATTTAATGTGTTTTTGGTTTTAGTTCTCTTTTTGTAATTAATTTTGACGATAATTTTTTCGTCACATTTGATTAATTTAATATATGAAATATTTCTAAAGTAAATAAATAACATGAATATTAATGCATTTTTTAAGTCAAAGGTAACAACAAATGTGTGTGTGTAGATATTTGAAAGAACGTTTTTGGACACCGGATCTTGTATTAAAATCTAAGTTCGTATAGAATCGAAATAACATTAAAAAAACAACCCAAAACATCTGGGGTATGTCAAAAGAAACAGATTCTCTAAATAAACTATAATAACCTATAAACACTAATTCTTGTTGCAATTCGTGCCGCATGTGGGCACCAAGACTCCAATTGTAAAAAAAAAAAAAACTGCCTAAATTCATTCAAATACTTAGTTCTGAACAAACAAATAAGAACATACTTCTACAAAGTTTAAGTATGCAAATAGCGCTAATTTGTTGTGTTCGTTAAAACATTACAAATAAGAGCATACTCCTATAAAGTTCAACTATGCAAATAGAGCCAATTTGGTAATCCTTGAAATATTTTCTCAAATATCTTGAATGCAATCTAAATATCTAAATTTTAAAAGATTCGTTAAAATCAAAATACTAAACTTATCGATACAACCACAAAATTATAGCCCCTTAATTTTTGTATTTATGAATTGTGTATGTAAATGTGCTGCATTATTTTGAATCATAATCTCAAGACTATAATTTGACCTCCAAACTAAAGTACATACATTGCAACCTGCATTAGTATTCTAAAAATCCAAGAGAGTAACCTTTCCCTTGAAAACACAACTGTAATTAACTCAAAAAAAAAAGATATGGTGAACATTTTGATAAGATGGTCATAATCATGGAGATATTGAAGAAGAACAAATTGGAAACTTTGACAAATTCCTATTTTTTAATACCATAGACCTTGATACTGTGATTATCTATAAAAATCAAGATACTCATGAATCAAATTTTAAAAGAAGTTGAAGAATATGTAAATGAAACAAATTTAACATGCCTTTAAAAAATAAATTTGAGCAGGTTTGAGTTGTTGTCGAGTTCCATTTATCAAAAAGGAATAGTGGGGCGGTGAAGATTAATTGAGGTGCAATCGATAGTGGTTGGATGCAGGGAGTTTTGTAGGAATTGTAGGTGTCAGGTGATAAGGAGAGCCTGACTTCATAGACCAAGTCGGTAAGAGTTGCCCAACTTCTTTTTGGTGGCGTGATTATTGCCCAAGAATCTCTATATATCTTGCAACAGATACTTGAACGTTGTTGGTGGTTTTGAAGTGCGCGCATTGTTGCCATGATCTCAGTTGCCCTGTTGGCTTCGCAACCATCCGTGATATTCACAACTGCCACCATCTTGTGCGTCAAGCATGGCCGACTTTGTGTTACTATAAAAGGGAGGTAAGTGTTCTTTTTCGGCACGATCACACATGTTCTCAGTCACTCTAGCTCTAAACCTCTCTTTCAATCTCCATTAACACTTATTAACACTCACACCAGAGGCAGATCCGAAGAAAACCCTCCACTATTTGTTCACTTGCAGGTACTCACAAGTTTGTCCAACCAACGACGAAGTTGAGCGTTATCATTTGGTGCTAGAAGGAGGGCCTTTTATTGAGGTCTTTCTTTTTTTGCAACAGCCACCAACTTCGCAAAGAACATCGTCCACTCATCTTCACTTCAACCATTGCAGAAAGCAGCCGCCATGACAAAGAGTATCATTTTCTTAACTTGAGACTTGGCAATACCAATCCACGAGAACCTTCCATGGACGTGAATAATTCCCCTTATTCCAACATGCGACCATCCAGCTCTGACCTTTGTAGCCACCTCCTTAGGAGGCGGTTACGTGAGGAAGCTAAACTCTAGAAGAAGAAAGATGAATGACTGACTGAGTTACACACTAAACGATAGGCCATATTCAATGAAATGGTCAAGAACGAAGTGCAACGGGCGTAACACAACAAGGAGAAAACCATCCCAAGTCACTCTCAACCATATGAAGTAAGTAATGAATCCACTAGCCCTAACCCAAAAGACCACAAGATGATGACCGCGATGGTAGTGCCCCATCCCACCTTGCCAACCAGGGGAAAATGAATCCCTTAGAATATGCGTGGAAGAATTGGAGAAACAACTTAATGTGGCCAAAGGAATCTACCATTTTAGCTTGGATTCTCCATTTTCCGCCCAAATTCAGACGGTGCCTGGTTAACCCAAATGCCACCGTTCCCCAACTTCTGAGTTATGAGAGCTAGAGAGACACTTTCGAGCACATTACCAACTATGAGTCGATTATGGTGCTTACTGGGCAATACAACATAACTATGTGTCGCTTGTTTACCAACACTCTAAGGGACACCGCCAACGCCTGGTTCCGTATCTTGGAACTCGGCTCTATCAACAGCTTTGCCCAGTTCAAGAAGGAGTTTATGAGTCACTTCCAAACCTATTAGAGAAAAAGGAAAGCCCACCACTTCTCTATTCCAAGTCAGGCAAGGTTTGAGCGAAACACTGTAGTCCTATGCCTGACAATTTAAAAAGGCTTCCTCCCGTGTGGTTCACCTCAACCAATCCCAAGCCTTGGGTTTCCACTATACGAGAATCAACAAAGATATCTTTCCTAAGTTAATGAAGTCATGCATCAAGGAGATGCCCATTACCCTAGACGAACTCTACAACTACATTAAGTTGTACATTGAGATCAAAGAGGCCTTCAGTTGAGGTGAAAAGTCTAACCCTGACCACCCTTGCAAGGAGGGACAAAAAGGGAACACTCCAAGGATAGGAGACAGTTAGCCCCTGTTATACTCTAGATGGGTACTAGTGAGGGGGACTACACACCTCTCGACGCCAACCGTTCGAAGATTATCCACGAGATCAAGAACTGGCCTGACATTAAACTCCCTCCAAAAATGATGTTAGACATGAGCAAAAAGGATAAGTCGAGGTATAACGAATATCATCGAGATGTAGCGCATAACACAGAGCATTGTTATCACCTTTGGGAACTCATTGAAAGGTTGGTAAAAGCAGGAGAATTGGATGAGTTTGTTAAAAGGAAGAAGTCGGGTGATGAGCGATGACAGAAGGCAAATGATTGGCTGCCTAAAGAAATCATCAACACCATCGTTGGTGGATCCCCAGTTGACCGAGAGTTGAAGAAAGCCTACGCAAGGGGTGTGTATAGCCTATACAAGTAGCAACATCCCTACAAAAGAATTCAAATTGAGTAAACTATCACCATTCTCTGGTGATGACTATGTAAGAGTAATAACTTCGCATGATGACGCCTTGGTCATTTAAGTTCAACAAAGTACTTGTAGATATCAAAAGCTCCGTAGATGGTTTATACCATCATGCACTAATCAAGATGGACTTTGAGGGACAGATATGGAGCCCTATAAGGAACCCCCTTTGTATGGCTTTGGAAATGGGCTAGTCGACATTGCAAGAATCATCACTCTCCCTATCATCGTAGGCTAAACATCTTGTCGAGCATACACCGACGTCAAGTTCTTTGTCATCAGGGCTTCTTTCGTCTATAATAGAATCTTAGGTCGAATGACCCTGTCGGCTCTTAAGGTGGTAACCTCTATTCCTTGTTTGAAGATGAAGTTTCCTACAAAGCATGGAGTTGGGTCGCCGTTTAATAGACTTACGCCATGGAGATAATGAGATGCCAGTGGAGGCCAACTGAGGGATAAGTATGGTTATAGAAAAGGTGTAGATGGAAATATTCAGAGAAAGCTTCACCGACCACATTGGTGAAACGCAAGATGAAACTAAAGAGATCGAGATTGTGGTGGGTGATAAGGAGAAGTTCGTCACCATAGGATGGGACCTTGATAGGGAAATCAAAGATAAGCTTGTAAGTTTACTCAAAGAATACAACGACGTGTTCGCCTGGTTGCCAAAGGACATGTTGGGAATTCTTGATCAAATTTCCACTCACTACCTTATTGTTCGTACTGATGCCCAACATGTCAGGTTGACGAAGAAAAACTATGGCTTGGAGCGCCAGAAGGCAGTTAATGAAGAAGTAGACAAGTTATTTAAGGCAGGGTTCATATTCAAGATTCAATATCTTGAATGGTTGGCCAATGTGGTGCTCGTGACAAAAGAAAATGGAAAATGGTGGATGTGTGTAGACTACACGAATTTGAATGTGGCTTGCCTTAAAGAGTTCTACCCTCTGCCATCCATCGATCAACTTGTTGATGCTATAGTTGGTCATGCTCTACTTGGCTTCATGGATGCCTTTGTGGGATATAATCAGATTACTATGGCTCTAGAGGATAGACCTCAGAAAACCTTTATTACTTACCGAGGTACTTACGCCTACAAGGTCATGTTGTTCAATTTGATCAATGCATGAGCAACTTATCAGAGAATGATGAACCAAGTGTTTAAGAAACAAATCAGGTATAACATAGAGTGTTATGTGGATGACATAATAGTGAAGGGTAAGCAGGAGCCCGACCATATTGGAGACCTTAGAGAATGCTTTGAAACTTTAAGGAAGAATAACATGCACCTCTACCCCAACAAGTGTACATTTAGAGTATGAGCGAGAAAGTTCATGGGCTTTATAGTCAACAGTTGGGGTATAGAGGTTAACCCTGACAAGATCAAGGCAATCTTGGACATGTAGTCACCTAAGTCTGTCAAGGAGGTTCAAAAGTTGATAGGATGCATGGTAGCGCTATGAAGGTTCATAGCAAAGTGGGTAGAAAGGTGTCTCCCTTTTTTCAACATGTTGAGGGGAGCGAAACAGTTTAATTGGACTCCCGAGTGCCAAAGCACTTTTAAAAAGATCAAAGAATACTTGTCTTTGCCTCCACCCTTTGTAACACTACTACTGGACAAAATTTTCTTTTAATACTTAGTCGTGTCCCCAAAGGCAGTCAGGGCAACCTTGATGAAAGAAGTGGACGAAGTGCAAAAACCGATTTTCTATATCAGTCATGTCCTCAAAGATGTAGAGACTAGGTACCCCGATATCGAGAAGTTTGCTTTGGCATTGGTGATGGCAGCTAGAAAGTTTCGCTCATACTTTCAAGGTTGGACCATAACGGTATCGACGAACAAACCCCTAAGAAAGATCCTCTATAAGCCCGAGTTATTGGGAAGAATGATTACATGGGTTGTTAAGCCTGGTGAGCATGACAATAGGTTCAAGTTCTAAACAACTATCAAGGGACATGCTTTGATCGATTTCATCACCAAGTTCAATTTCGCCAACACTGTCAAAGTTGAACATGGTACCCCCTTATCCAACGTACTCTCAACTTGGACTATGTTTGTTGATGGGTCCTTTACAAAAGATAAAAGTGGCGCATGACTGATTCTTGTAGCCCAAAAGGTTTCAAGATTCAACAAGCTTTGAAACTCCACTTTCAAGTTACAAACAATGAGACAGAGTACGAAGCACTCTTAGTCGACATCAGGCTGGCTCATGCTCTCCTTGTTAGACGATTGAAGGCAAGGACCTAAAGATCGCTCAATATGTTGACTTGGTCAAGCGGGAGACAACTTCCTTTGAAGATTTCCAACTTTAATCGATCTCGTAGTGTGAGAACTATTTGGCTGATGTTCTCTCTAGGCTAATGTCTATTGATCCTAGTCACCTTGACGGGTCATTCACATAGAGATCCTACTTGCCTTGGCTTTGGATAGGTAGGAAGTTATGAAAATACAAAATCAACAGACCTAGATGATGCCAATCATTGACTACATCAAGTTGGGAGTGCTCCCACAAGACAAGTTGGAAACTCGTTGCGTGGTGTATAACTCAAAATTTTGCTTGGTTGGAGACTAACTCTACATACGGTCAGCTACCTCTCTTCTCTTGAAATGTATCGCCCATGAGGAAGCAGAGTATGCCCTAAAAGAAGTTCATAAAGGAATATGTGGCGACCTCTCGGGTGCAAAAACTCTAGCCTTAAAATTTTTAAGGCAAGGGTACTGTTAGCTGACCTTGCACCAAGACTCTAACAAGTTTGTATGAAAATGTCATAAGTGTCAGATTCATTCCAATATCCCTAGGCTACCCCTAACCGAATTATCTTCTGTCCTTTCCCCGATCCCCTTGGCAGTTTGGGAAATCAACATAGCTGGTTTACTCTCGAAAGTAAGAAACCAATGGAAGTTCTGTATAGTTTCCATCGACTACATGACAAAGTGGGCAGAGGCTGCCACTTTGGCAAAGATTATGGAGGCAAATGCTAAGAAATTATATTAGGAGAATGTAGTCCTTAGGTTTAGTATCTTGAGATTCTTGATATCTGAAAACGGAAAATAGTTCATAGGAAGAATGTTGGAGTTGGATTATACTTTAACATTATCTTTTTCCAATTAGGAATAGGTTTTTCTATTTCCTATTGGGATGCGTTTTATTTTCTATTCCTAATCAGAATAGGTTTCCATTTGGGTTTTGGATTTGGTTATATTTCCAATTCCTTTTGGGTTTCTAACAATATGTTAAGGTCTATAAATACAATGGTTTATTGTGTTTATGGGTAGATTAATTAAATCATAATATTTAGTTCTTTGTGATGGTCTTTTACGAGAGAGTGAGAATATTATGGACTACCGAGAGTTTACAAGGTAGATTAGTGGAGTATGAGTTATTCCACCATAACTATATCTTGTGGAAGACTTAAATCAATAGTAATAATATTTAGATAGGCTGGATGTAGCCCGAATTTGGGTGAACCAGGGTAAATTTTGTGTTCTTTTCTATGATTGATTTATCTATTTGCTTGCGGTTTGGTATTTGTCAATGTCTTATTCCCAACAAAGAAGATTTAAAGCCATGTTGGACAAGTTGGGCATCCAACACAATAAAAGTTCGGTAGCGCACCCCGAACCTAATGGATATGCGTAGGTCACTAATAGAACCTCGTTGGCGGGAATAAAGAAATGATTAGAGAAAGCTAAAGGAAGATGGCCCGATGAACTGATGAATGTCCTGTGGGCTTACTGAACCACCCCTCAAACCCCAACTAGAGAGACTCTTCAAGCTGGCATACGGAACAGAGGCCCTGATCCTTCTGGAAATCGGGGACCCTTCGATGAATGAAGAAGGCATTCATGCTAACTTTGACCAGCTCGACGAGGTGCGTGATGAGGCATCCACCAAAACCATCATGTACCAACAAAAGGCGGCCCAACACTACAATCAGTCAGTCAAAGGAAATTTAGGATTGGGGACTTGGTCTTCAGAGAAACATAAACGTCAACACCCAACAAACTAGGAAGCTCATGCCAAACTGGGAAGACCCTTATAGGGTGATTGATATCCCGAGGCATGACACTTACCGACTACAAACCATAGATGGGATTATCATCAACAACACTTGGCATGCTACTAGACTTAGAAAGTATTACCAATGATTATCCTCCGATTATCTAGTTCTACCACGATAGAAGTTTTTGTTATTTCTCCATTGCTTTATCTAATTATCTATGTAATAACCTTTAACGATCAATAAAAAGCCCAACAAGGTGTTTGTTCCTCCATTATTTGAATTACAAATATTCATTGAAAATGTGAGTTTCCGACCACAAGATCGGATGAATGTCTTGAAAATAACAAGGTAAAATTATAAACCATATGAAAACGAGAGAGGGCCATAACCCTAATCCGTCTTGCTTTCCCATTGTTCAAACTTTAGACATTTATTTAAAACGCGTGATTACATCTTGAGTAACCCCAAACCCGATAACAATATATTGGAAATAGGCATGCACAACCTTGCATGAAGTCATGATTCACTCACTTGGGACTCAAGTCGAGAAAGCCCAAGGCTATGGACAACCAAACTTAAGGTGGGCCGATATAGCCTACTTATATTGTAGTCCAAAAATTTGAAAGTCTAAACATCACAAGTTGTCTTCAAAAAGAATATATAAACAAGTCAGAGTCACACGTTTCGACTAGCAAACCAACCCGATCCACTATGTGACCCGAAAAGTATGCACATGAATACAGACGAACTTACCTCCTTAAAAACAAAATCGGGCAAATATGAGGTTACTTGTAGTTTTGTAAATACAAGTCCAAAACTTCAAAGTTTGACGATAAGTTTTGAGTAGACTTAAAAATGCATGGTAACTTCCCCAACTCATTGCAAGGTTGAAAAAGGAGTGAAGACACAAGGTCTCCCCATAGGTCATATAACTCATTAGCCAAATCAAGGAAGCTTCTAACTGTATGAAGTGGAAAATAATGAACAAGGAAGTCAGGACTTATCATCGACTTGATCCAAATTGGCCGAACAAACTATGTTCTAGTTTGTAGATGCAATCATGTTACATTTTGAAAATGTAACCTCGACGAAGTCTACAAATCCCGATTTAGTAAATTGAGAAGACAAAATATAGTAAATCGACTTGTAGCCGTAAAGATGGCAAAAGGATACACTGGAAGTTACATTGGTGATGGCCCGAGAAATGCGCTAATAAAATTCGTAACAAGAAAAGCATGAAATAACATTCAAGGCAAGCAAAATGATATCAAATTTACAAAATCAATTCAACAACCTTATCAATCCAACGATAAAACAACGTCGAGTATCACAAACTAATAAGTACTACAAGTTTGTTTGGCTAAAGGCTACAAAGTTCACAAATAAACTAAAAACAAAACGACCTATTTGACTTGGCCACCACTGGTGTTTCCTCCTTCTTCATACTTGTCTGCCTCCTATGTAGACACCTTAAGAGTAAAATCATCATTAGGAAACCAGAATATACGCAAATAGTCAAACCCTTCCCTCTTCGTTGCTATAACAGTCTCCTCATAGCCTAAGTTGTACCCTTCTGACTTAGCATTCAACAACTCACTCTGCAAGGTTGAGACCTTTTTGTTGCCTTTCTCCAAAAGCTTGGTTAACCTCATGATCTTTATGAGGTGTGACGATTCCAGAAAGGAAAGCTCCCTCACACTCTTTTCCAAGACGTCTTTTTGACTCTTCCTAGTAGCAAAGGCCGCCTCGATGTCCTCTTCCCAACTTTTCAAAGCTTTTTCATGAGTCTTTTCTACTTTTTGGTACTTGTCTAATAGGTCTCAATCCTCTTGGGTGACATTTTCAATGCCATGACTTGAATATAAGCTCGCATGTGACAAACGATACAATTAGACAATAAAATTGATAGTGCAAGGTTAAAACAAAGTAAGGACAGTTCGACAACCTTAATGAGATGGTGATTGACACGATCAAAGGATTCTTGGGCCAATAGCATGCCTAATGCTGCCCAATCTCGAGGCAAGGTAATGCCACAAAGAATATCTAAAAAGACATTCAACGGCTCTTGGGAGTTTGAGGCGTTGGCAAAGATTGTGTTATCGGCTCTAACGGATCACTCAAACACGTATCTTGACCCAAAAGCTTGACTCCTCGAAGGCCCCGCCCAGTTCTTGCCATGGTTAGTTGCCTTTCAGGGTCTTCCTCCCGAGGTTTCTTATGTGATGACTTACTTGGTGTTTCTTCAACATCTACCACCTTCTCCCATCGTCTTGTTGGAGGGAGCCATCATAGAAGAAGCCACAACTTTTTCACTCCCTCCCAACTTATGTTGTCATTCCTTCTTTGCATTTTCCTGAATTTGCTCGGTGGTGAACATTTCACGAAAGTTAAAAAAAAAGGGGGGATGATTGTTAGTACAACATTAGAACAAAAGTAAGATGAAAAATATATTTGAAAGCAAGGCAAACACCTTTGTATTCGTGCAACCACTCTAGAGTCATGTGCTCGACACACTTCAAAGGTTCCTCCCCACTCTTTAAATTCAAAAATTCGCAAAGCTTATTTGCCCATCTTTTTGGAGCGTAAAGTTATACTAGAAGTACTTTAAGGTAGGTTTAACCTTCCTTCAAGTACATTGAGCAATAAACTCGTTTATGAGAGTAAAGGAGTTGGAGGTTACCTAGACGATTGCAATACCAATACTACGGATGGCCCTCTTTGTGAACTTGTTAAGAGGAAGTCGGAGGCTATATTTAAAACTATTGTGAGAAATTCCCTTGTAGAATGAGTCATTAGGAACCCCATCTTCCTTATAAGGTGGACGTTCATATATCGTTCGACACCTAGATGGTTTCAATATGAGGCAATTAACGGGCAAATCAAACTCCTTTAACATTCTTTCGAGGGTCTTTGACTTTAAGGTTGATCTAAGATTGCAGGCAGGATAGTCGTCAAGTTAGCTAAATGTAATCTCCTAAGGGCGTTTTGTGTTTGGTTTTCCCTCCCCCAAGTCGGGATTGGCTTCCCGACTTTCATATTGTTTGACAACATCAATGTTTTGATATTTGGATATTTGTTCGGGTGTTTCACCTAAGTTTGACCGACTACTTTCTCCTGCAGGGTGCTCGACATCATAGGGAAGTTCGTCTAAGTTGTAGCTTGACTTATCGGACGACCCTGACCCGCTAAGCAACAAATTGCTCGGTTCTTTTTCCTTAATCTTCAATGACATCATCTCGACTTCTAAGAACTTCGATCGACTTTTAAGAATGTCAAAAGATGAAGATGAACAATAACAACTAAAACACAAACCAACACACAAATTGCAAGGAAAATCATAGAAATTAGTTCAGAGAAGTTTCGAAAGAGTGAAGGAAAGACTCGTTAAGTTCGGCTTCAAAATTGGTGGATTTGGGAAGAATTTATGATTTTAGCCTGTAAGACATCTGAGGGGCGTGCGAACAAGAAAAGAAGAGAATAAAGAGGGAGAGTCACGACCTCACTTATAAACCCTCACACGAACAATTGAGATGATTTTTTATTCTCCCCCATGTGGATGGTCGACACGTGTACAACGGTTTCAAAATATTTTAAAAAATTTCAAAAATCTTACTACTCAAGTTACTCTGGACCTTTATGCCTAAATTTTACTTTATCCCTACTTGTTTAGCCAAGAGTGATGCACAACTTGATCTCGATGAAATTAATTCAACTTCCAATTGTCGTAGTCGCTAATTACCTTGTTGGAATGTTCTAATTAATTTGCACAATTTTGTTACAGTTTGGGTTCCTAGCTCGGTGTGACCAATTTTAAAGAGGAAAATTTCCCCCAATCGAAGAAAGCTTGCCTGACTTTTCTTTATTCTCGTAGGCCTAGATTGATAATGTCTCAACTTGTTGGTGCCACATGTTGGATTGGGTTGCACATAGTTGATTATTCCCGACTTTGGTGAAGGAATGTTAGCTTTAGATGAATTTGACAAGGTGCTATCTCGACTAAGTTGTGTTGTCTCGACTTTGCAGCGTGGTTTACGTCTAGCCCGACTTGTCGATAATGTAGGCTTGATTAAATCGCATGAGAAAAGGTGATCCTGACTTTGTACAAGGTTATCCACCACGAATGGGCTTGGTGTGAGGCTTTTCATGACTTTCTTGAGTGTGATCTCAATCGGCTCCTTGGTTTCGCCCAACTTGCTTAAAGGTTCATTCAATCATTGGAGTCGACCTTCACATACTCCATTGGTGTACGAGTACACTAAGGGAGTGGGGCCTTGATAAGGAGAACCCGACTTCATTAACTAAGTCGGTAGGAGTTGCCCAACTTCTCTTTGGTGACACGATTACTTATTGCCTAAGAATCTCCATATATCTCGTGATGGAAACTTGTACGTTATAGGTGGTTACGAAGTGCACACGTTGTTACCATAATCTTGGTTACCTTGTCGGCCTCGCAACTATTCATGATATTCCCTACCACCATTGCCTTGTGCATCAAGCATGGTTGGCTTTGGGTTACAATAAAAGGGAGGTAAGTGCTCATTCTTGACATGATTACACACTCTCTCAATCACTTTAACTCTAGACCTCTCTTTCAATCTCCATTAGCACTTACTAACACTCACGCCGGATGCGGATCGGGAGGCCACCCTCGACTATCCATTCACTTACAGGTACTTACATGTTCGTCCGACTGACAACGAAGCGTTTTCCTCAGGGTGTTCTAGGGTTTTGAGGTGGAGAAGAGGGTCAAGGGGTGAGGGAATCCGGTATGACTACAACAAAGGAGGAGGAGGGGAGGGAACCAAGTGGTTGAGATTAGAGATTGACCTGTAAGGAGATATAGAAGAAGAAGAGATTTGAGAAAGATGTAGGTGGCGAACATGTCGAAGGAAACTCTAGATAACTGAACTCTTCAAACCAAAATGATTCCTAAAAGATCGATGTTACTATAGTAATAGATAATACTTTTTTTCCTAAATGAAATACAACATTTAAAAAAAATCATTCATAAATAAAATACAACATTGCAATTAAATGTATGGTTATAATCCAATAAAGAAACAAAACATTGAATCAAAATATAATTTTATTACATAAGAAAGTTAAATTTGAATCCAACTTAAAACTTTAATTATTAGATAGTAGTATATAATTGTTGATAAATAAATATTCTAATTACCACAAATTGTTGTTGTTGTTATAGTAATAATCCAACCTCAAGTTTCAAATCAAATTAAAAAACAATTTATAAGCAAATTAAATTGGAACCCAAATTATAGCTTTTATTATCAAATATTAATATGTTTTATAATTTTAAATATAATTACCACACATAATATTTCTTGCACAGATTTTAACAGAAAACTCAATGTATTTTTGAAAATTACTATAATTATAATTAGTACAAACTAATTAACTATTGAAAATGTACAAATTTTAAATAAAAAATCAACAATTTTTGAATAACTTAAGAACTATTTTATTAATATAAGGTTTTCAATTTTATGTGAGAACTCAAAATACATTGGAGTTATTGAGAAAAAATCAATAAATTATGAGTGTAATATATGAAAATTTTATCAAGTCCAATTCCGGTTTCAGTCAAATTCTTATCTGATCATAATCTCAGTCTCCGACTAGTCATTTTGTTATTAAATACAAGTCGGGTAAGACTAGTTATTCGCTATAATATTGCAAATTGTTAAGAATATGCAAGGTAATCCTAGATCACACCAATCCTTTTAACATATTAATATTTTTTAGGTTGGTCCAAAGATCATCAAGTTCGTCTCAATTCATACTACAATTTCAATCTTTCTCTGGATCCCGAGATAAAATTATCCCACCGATGAAACTTTGAAGTTTATTACAATATATATTATTTTGTTTTTACAAAAGAGCTGGTCTTTAAAATTTTGGAATGGAAAAATACTAGCAAGTCTAGGAAAGGGAATAATATTTTCTTGCAATGCATATAAGATACACCGAGTTTAGGCATTTGTTCGATTGGTTAAAAACTCATATTGCTCCTCAAGTGACGAGAGTTAAATTCTCTCCCCCCAACTTGTAATATAATTTCTTATTAGTAGGGGGAAAAAAAAAATACAAACCATTACCTTTAAACGCAATTAATTGGCTTGATTACTCCATTACCCCTACAAATCTCCTCTTCTCAGATTATTACTCCCAACATCTTCATCTTCTTTCTCCACTATCCTCGTCTTTATCCACCCCCATGTCCGACAGCCATCTTTCAACGTACTAAACTATAGCAAATAACCATAAAATAAATATCCATGAAACTTGAAGTGAAAATTTAAAATGAAATGTTTATGCTTGGTTTAGTTCAGCAAATACAAATATAACAAAAGTGACCTTAAACATCCCAAAACATTCCTTTCCTTAACAAAATAATAAAATATTACTTTATAGCTACCACTTTTAATATTTCAACGTAATTATATATATATATATATAGACACACACATATATAATACAATATAATACTTTATATAATATAATCTAATATTAGTTATATATATAATACTCCCTCCGTCCCAAAATAAGTGACTTAACACACTTTTTGCACATAGTTTTAGGTGCAGTTTAATATATGTTAAATATTTTTTTTATTTAATAAAAATAATGAAATAAAACTTTGAAAGATGAAGATTAATATCATTAAATTTTTATTTATTTTAAATATTAACATAAAAGTATGTGCCGCTATAGTGGCTAAGCTACTTAATTTGGGATGGAAGTAGTATTATATATACTATACTAGTATTAATATTAATTATATTAATACAATTTTATTATATAATCTAATATATATTATATAATAATATATAATATTACATAATACACACACATATATAATATAACACACTATGTATAAAAAATTTAAAAATTTCATAATAATAAAATTGATATATTATATTATAATATATACATAATATGTTATAATATGTGATATATTATAATATATATTTTACATAATTACTTTCATAATAATTTAATTCATATATTTCATTATTATATATACATTTGCACACACACACACAGAGATATATATATATATATATATATATATATATATATATTAACTATATTATAAGTATGTACAATATAATTTGTATAATGTTGTTTGCTATAATATTATATATAATATTATTATGTTATATTATATTATATTATACATAGATATTAATTCTTTATTATTTTGTTATAAAATAAATATATGATATTATGTTCATTATAATATAATATATAATACTTAAAATGTAATTGTATAATTGTTAATCATATGCAATTTTTTTCATGAATAATATGACAAATAATTATATTTATATAAAATATAAAAACTTGTTATTTTTATTTATAAGTCTGTGTGATAAAGAATAGGACAGAATCAGTTTGAAAATACTTTTAAAGAAATTTGCATAAATATTATTTTTGTAAAATATGAAACTGTTAACAGAATCTACTCTAAATGGCCTAATCTGTCCAATTGTCTTGTCAGTTTACTAAAGTCCAGCAATTGTGACGAAAAGGTTGATCACAAATGACTGCTTGCTAATTTCATGATTTCTGATGGCATCCGTCACTACTAATTTACGTTGCTACAGAAATCTCATCACATAGTCCAGACACCGACTTCTGTTATAGATTTTCTGTCCGAAATTTGCCGTTGAAAGAGTTTTTTACAAAAGAAAATATATACACTTAGCAAAAAAAAAAAAAAAAAAAAAAAAAGAAAATATATACTGTTAAGGTTTAAATAATCGAAGTGTTAATGGGTTCAGGTAAAATTATCATCTCTAGTCAAGACCATCACAATATTGCGACAGGAAGTAGACTTTTGTAACTGTTTCATCCGTTGCCAAACTCTGATAGTGAATGGTATATCTATCTTGCCGCCCAATTTAACGTGTAGTCTCTTCATTCCCGAAATTGACAATTCCTTTATGTTATATTGTCGATTTGATGCGATCGAATCCAACAATTGACGAATAATCTAGTTTTAGTGCTGAGTACACCATATGATAATTATAAAAAGGTAATTGTCATTTTTATTTTTATTGTACATAGATTCCGTTTATTTTCGTTTATATTTTAGAGAATATAAATTTATGTATTGTACTTATACTATCAGAATTCGTTGATCTCTTAGGAATCGAACTTAATAGAGTGAGAGTTGAAGCAATATTAAATTTAATGTGTCTATCAATGAAAAAAGGAGTCATAAGTTGCTTAATATTCTTTGCCTTTACAAAATTTTCATATAAGTTGAATGTGAGCAAAATCACCTCTAAACAACGACTAAACTTAATTCCATCAACTTTTCAAACAGACATGAGTCAACTTTCTTAATAGTAGGACTGCCCCTGAAACCTTAAGCGACAAATATGTTATTTTACTTTAATTTTAATTTTTAATTATATAAAAGGACACTGCTTAGAATTCATATCACATTGCTACTACCTTACAATTATATTGTTTATACGTAGTCTACAAGATTTAAAATCCGAGCTCTTACTAAAAAAGAAATGGTCGTGATACCTTAACAATCATTGGTCACGTCTATTAGACCTTAAACTATAATTTTGTGTTTGAATTGAGGAAAGATAATGAGTGGGAGTGTAAAATCTGATCTCCTTCTTAATAAAAAGATGGCCGTGATACCTTAACAACCACTGATCACGGCTATTAAACTATAATGTTACGTTTAAATTGAGGAAGGATAATGAGATGGGAGATAGATCAAAATTTTATGAAAGATAGTAATGGAAAGAGTATAATGTTGCGTTTGAATTGAAGAAGGATAATGAGAGGGGAGATATATCAAAATTTTATGAAAGATAGTAATGGAAATAGTGATAGAGGAGAATCACAATAAAAAAATGAATTATTTTTCCTTATTTCTCATGAAATAAAATTATATATGTGAGAAATAATTCATTTCACCATAATTTTTTATAAAAACCATAAAATATTATAATTTTCTTTAATAAATACATGTGTATTAAATTCATTAATCTCTCGTTCCGTTTTCTCAAATGGAACGCAGCCTAATAGGTTGGAGAGTCCGAGGAGAGAGGGCTGGATTTAAGGTCAGTATGGTAATTTTATTAGGAATTGCTTGTGTGACTCATTCAAAATGAATTGCATGCAAAATTCAAGGATTTAGATTTTCTTATATAAAAGGAGAATCCCATGCATGTTTTGTGCCAGGATACCCGTAGAATATGAACCGTCCTTGTGGGTTCATTAAATTGGACTGACCAATCACTGTGACCTTATTATTATTAGTTTGAAAATTTTGAGAGTGTTGGCTATGATTTTGACAAGTTTATCCTCTTTCTATCATTTTTTATTATATGTAGTTTTAGGTAAATTTTTTTATACGTTAATAAATTTATTTTATTAAAATTTTTATTTATATTAATTTTTATTTAAAATATTTTTTTCATTATTTCTTTAAAAATTAAAAAAAATATTTAATACATATAAAAATTCACTTAAAATAAGGTACAGAAAAATTAAACTGCAACTAAAAAGTGACGGATGTAATATTTCTTTATCTATTAATCTTTACCCGCTTGTTATTCATTTTGCGTAAATAATCAAACACTCTAGTTAGATGCATCTAATTATATGATTCTGATTATATGCAGAAATATGATAAGTAGGTTTGATAGAGGCAGTTGTCATATTGCCCTTATTAATTGTAATAATTATCCTAATTAACTGCTATGATATATTTAAATCTTTATATTTTTTAAGATTATCATCCTGAAATCTAATTTCATATTAAAATCAATTTTCGAAAATATTTAGAGATAAGCCACTTATTATCCAGCCAAAAATCCAACTATATATGAAAACCGTAACTTTACTTTAATATTACAAAATTCTATGTCACACTGACACGTTTTTGAAACACACGAATTTTGACTATGATATACTGTCTTCATTTTTTTTATTTTTTTAGTTGTCTTTTTATTTTTTTTACTTAATTTTAAGTAAATTTTTATATAAGTTAAATATTTTATTTAATTTTTATTTTTTTCATAAATAATTTTTATTTAAAATATTTTTAATTGTTAATTTTTAAAAAATTAAATAAAAATTTTAATATATATAAAAATTCATTTAAGATTACGTAAGCAAGCAAAAGTTAAAACGATAACCATCAAGAAAATGGAGGTAGTACACTATTAGGTACTGATTCTACCAACCAAAGCGCGTGGGTCCATATTATGATTGCTCAAGTGCTTCTAGTGTTTTTATTTCTTTATTTCCACGGTTCGAGTTATATTCGAAATTAAATATATTTTATAAAAAATGCTACACTTGTATAATTTTTTAGTTATAAAAATTATTTTCAAAAAAATTTCATTATAATTTTATTTTATTAGTAATTCAACATTCATAACAAATTTTATTCAAAAAATATTATTTGAATACGTTCAAAATTAAATATTAAATATTAAAATTCGTAAAAAATACAAATGTAACTTTTTTTTACGAAATAATAGGATTGTCTATTTATGTAATACTCAGATATCATAATAAGTTTAATGCAGTAATATCACTATGAAATTTAAAATACGTGAGTTACTAATTTACATCGAAAGACATGACATTTACTAAGATATAAGGTACATTAATTATTTAGTCCTAAAATTATTTATTTAAAAATGGTTTTGTCATTCTACTAAAATATGTCCTTAGTTGGCCATTGAAGTAATTGTTTTTTTAAAAAAATTTAGACAAATTTAGGATCGATTCGAGTGTATAAATGATTGATTAGAAGTGCCGAAACTTAAGAAAATGACCAATCAATATCGTCAATTACATGATGAATTAATCCCACAAAACTCTTGGGTTTTTTGTGCATTTTAAGCTAAAAATTTCAGAGGGATATCTTCCTCAATTCTTAGCCAAATTTAATGGGTTATAACTCTTTTTGTTTGTATGATTCACGAGAACAAAAGTCCCATAAATAGTATATTATGTGTATCATTATATAATATGTATTTTATTAATTTAACTTGCTAATCGATAATTAATTGCAAGGAATCGGTTCAAATTTACCTTGGTTTTTAGTTTAGACTGGTTTGAAGAGATGATATGATGATGATGACGACATTGCAAGACACATAATATCCAACTCAGCATGTATATAAAAGAAAAGTCCATGTCATAAATGTAACTGCTGTTAACAGAAAGACTTAATAAAATCAAATAGATAAAAAATAATTTCAACGACCGAGTATGAACGCTTTTTTGTGCAGTGGCCAAACTATTTTTTCATAAATAGTTTAAGAAATAAATAATTAACTACCCTAAGATATATTACATGGTCGTTCACGATTTTATTACTCTGCATTTGCCACCACGAGAAATAACCGATTTTTGAAGTAGTAATTTTAGCAGTTAGTTTATAATTAATATGTGCCTTAATTCATCGAATGTAAATTTGATGTAAGATGATTGAGCGGTCCACAATTTTAGTTTATATTATAATATGTATCTTGATTCATTATATGTAGAGAGGGAGATTCGATAGATGTGCGGGGATGGAGTCGACATAAAAAGAAAATAAATATATAACTGCTGAAACTACTACCTTCAATAGTAATGACTTATTTCCTGTCTTTTACATTTCTTAAGTTCTTTTCTTTTTCTTTTGTTTTTTCTGGGTTCTGGAGGTGTCTAGTAAAGATTAACAAATGTATTTTCTTTATGTCAATGTATCCTGAGACAAAATTACAATAAAGATCAATTTGGTTAATTATGCTTAACAAGGATTAAGCACTAAGAGGATCCCACACTCGTGAACTCAAAAACAGGCATGGCGGACCTCACGCGAGGCCCCACATCAATAAGAACAAAAAACAAGTCGGCGGTATCTTCGGAACTCAATATTATGTCCTAAGATGAATCCCTGGTCATTATTAAAAGTAGTTATGTCTATGGATGAGAATTTGAATAATTGTTGGAGTTAGCTTATTAGTTAAAAGAAATTTTAAAATGACAAGTGTAACGACCAAGGAAACTTGTGTTTGGTGGCACACAATGATAATATGGTTACCTTGTGCACAGAAGGACTTTGTACTATGGTTAAGCTCGATCAATAGCCAGAATGGTGAGCAGGTCAACAAAGGAGAGATGGAGGCACACAAAACTCCTCTCTAAAAAGAAATTTAGTAGGAGGAGTCATCAAATCTTTAATTTCCTTATATTAATGTGTTTAAGTGATGTCCAAGTGCTCTCAAACATCAAAGAGCAGTCTAATGGATAACATGGAGCTATAGCTAAGAGAGAAAGAACGATTCTCTCTCAATAGGAGTGACTTCTATAAACTTTTAGGTAGCCCAAATTTTGATTTTTAAGTTTTATGCACTCTTATTCACACTCATTGCAAAATCTCAAGATTGTCAAAAGTCCACATAATACGTTAGGCTAGGAGATCCAAATGGAGAATAATTCATAAGAAAACAAGTAAGACGAAAGAAGAGGCCTCCCCACTCGAGGTGGTTTATACTTCGCCATATTTTGGCTCACTAAGTACTTCCTATTATACTCATGTTCTAGTGAAGTGTCCTCAAAGTTTCAAGGATTTAAGATTAAGTTAAAAGTATCCAAATGTAACTTAAAGGAAGATATTGAGCCAAGGAAATGATGACTAGGATTAAACTGCGACAACTTATTTGGCTCCATACTTCACCAACATTTACCTCTCTAAGTCTTCGTAACAACTTATTTGGCTCCATACTTCACCAAAATTTACCTCTCTAAGTTTTCGTAATCCATAAAATTCTCCTAAGGTGTTCCAAGGTCGAAACTCAAGTTAGAAGTTGTTAGTTATCATATTGATGATGATAATGTAATTGCTCTTTTGTTCAATTAATAAATGTGTACTTGTAAATACTCAATGTATTCTATTAATCTTAGTATATTTGCACAAACAAGCATTCACTGATAGCCAACTTAGTCTGTCAAGGAATAACCTATACTGCACTAAACAAGTCTTCAGTGGATATTTCAATGGACTTGTTAGTGTCAGAAAATGTTTGGTTGTACTTAATATTCAAGTATTCCACACATCAGACATTTATGGAAAAACTAACAAAGTATCAGTGATCAAAGATGTTAGCATTCAAAAAGGAATCAGTGGATAACTTGATTGTCAAGAGATTTTCAATGGATATTTCAATGGACTTGTTAGTATCAGGGAATGTTTGGTTGTACTTAATGTTCAAATATTCCATACATCAGACATTCATGAAAAAATCAACAAAGTATCAGTGATTAAAGATATTAGCGTTCAAAAAGACATTAGTGGATAACTTGATTGTCAAGGGATACCATCAGAGAATAACTTGACTGTTAGGGGATACCATCAGGGGACAACTTGACCGTCAGGAGATACCATCAGTTGATAACTTGACTGTCAGGGGATAACATCAGGGAACAACTTGTCTGTTAGAGGATACTATCAATGGATAACTTAACTGTCAGGGGATACCATCAGGGGATAACCTGACTGCTACATTAGTGAATGTCACAAGTGTATAAAGGCGACAAAGGATACCATCAGGGGATAGCCTGATTAGGATGTCATCAGTGGATAGCATTAGGTTTTAACATCAGGGGATCAAGAAACACGGATCTAATTCTACATCAGGGATTAACATCAGTGGATAATGAAACACTGATCAAGTCTACATCAGGACTTGTCATCAGAGGATCTAGAAGTACTGATCAAGTCAACAACAGATCTTGTCATCAGGGGATTAAGACTTAGGCTACTTGTCATTAGGGCTTATAAGCTACACACTGATGTTTGGCATAGAAACAAGGGGTATATACGGAAAGATATTCCTTGGGATTTGGTGGTCCAATAACAAGCTTTTGCACCAGAAAGACATGGAGAACAGAGACTGAAAAGTAACAACTGTAACCAACGGTAGTCTGACACTTGTCCCTCTAAAAGGACAATGACAGGACATTCTACGACTACGTTGAAAAAAAAAAGCATGACAAACACATGTGTTCTATCTTTGTTTTGATATATATGTAATGGTTGTTACACACTACCAGATACAAGAGAGACGATTAACGTATAGATATAAAAATTGTCTTCACACACTAGAGAGGAACTTTGTAATACTTCTTGAGAGAAATATTATACAGAGAGATTGCATCTAAAAGTGTGAACAAAGAAGTTGTATTCATTTACAGATTTGTAGTTTGTTTAATCACATTGTGATTATACAGATTCCTAGAAAAATTCAAGTTGTAATACAACTATTTTAACTTGAATTCTTTTGTATTCATTTTAAATATCTATACTGTTTTTATGGGTTCATCTTCATCTGGGATAACTTTCAGCTATTCCAGTTTGTATTTATTAAGTTTTAATAAACCGAAAAAGTTATGGTGTTTATATTCAACCTCCCATTCTATAAACACTTTAACTTATTCAGTTCTAACAGAAGTACTCAAAGGTATATCAATGAAAGGCCAAAATCAAGATATTGGAGAATTTTGGACAAAAGGGAGAAAAGAGGGAGATGCACTCCAAGTGGAGCGATTAAAGTCCTCTATTATCTTTTGCATCCCACAATTCAACCTCAAACTTCTTCATATATGTCATGTGCCAGACTAAGTAAGAAGGTTGAAGGGTACCTTTATAAGAGAGCGGCCTCTGTGACTTTTCATTTCACTAAATTTTAGCTAATTAAGTCTATTATGAATGTGTCTCGAATTCCTAGTTGATTTGGATATAGATTTTTTTTCTTGCTAGGGGTTGTTTTTTTTCCTAGTGTTTTTCCTATTCTATATTGGATTGGATGTTTTCTAGTGCTTATGAATAATTCAGGATTTATTTAAGATGATCTCCATGGTAAATTAGAGAGATTGTGAGTATCTCACGAAATTGGGATGATTGGATGAGTTCTCTTGTGTATATGAGATGAGTGAGCTTGATGGTTTCATAGTGATACTTTCTTTTTGTGCTCGCAATTTTTCTCGATTTTGGGTTTTCTGGGTTAAATCTTTGTGTTGTTTTGTGATTTATTATTTACTTTATTGGTTTTACTTGCAATGTGATATCATTCACTCTGTTTTAGAAAAAAATGGCATCCAAAGCTTTGGTTATGAAAGTGGGTGATATGACTTCAAGCGGTTCTACGAAGTTCAAGATCGAGAATTTCGACAATAACTATAGTTTCAAATCTGTGGCAAGTTTGGATGAAAGTTATGTTGACCCAAAGTGTAAGGTGATTATTGGGAGGCCGATGAGACCTGACAGTACTAATGAAGAATGGGGGAAGAAGGAAATTTTGGATGATGATTGGGAGATGACGGATGAAAAAACTCTATCAAATGACGTGCTGAAAGAAGTGTTAATGGAAACGTCTGCCGCGACTTTGTAGGCGAAGTTGGAGTATTTGTATATGATGAAATTGTTAACAAAATGGTTGTAGCTGAAACGTATACACGTTACATTTGTTTGAAAGTACGAATCTTTATTCTCAAATTGTTGAATTTAATGGAATTTTGACGGAGTTGCAAAATTCGAACGTCAAAATTGATGATGAAGATTATGCCCTGTTATTGTTGGTTTCTCTACCATCTTCGTATAAGTAGTTTACAGACAACATGAATCATTAAAAGAAGGGAATCAACTTCCCTAGATGATGCCAAGGAGAATCTAATGAGGAAGCATAAACTAGATTCAATATTGATTTTTGATAAACATGATGATGGTGTTGGTTTAGTTGTTAACGAGAAGATGGTTGATGGAGATAGTTTAAGAAAAAGGAACATATGAGGTGTCACTTGTTACTGTTGTGGTCAAATGGGTCATATTCATAGGGATTGCGCTGCCTTGTTGTAAGACAAAGAAAATTAAGATAGACTGATGACATAAAAATCAGAATCAGAATGGCAACAAGGCGAATAAGGCTAGTGTTGGGGAAAAGGAAGACAATTTTCTCTTAGTTGCAAATGAGGCTAATTTTGGTTATTCTTACCATGTTTGTTCGATTTACAAGTGATTCACAACTTATGTATCTATTGATGAAAATATATATCTCGTTGAAAATGTCAAATTGGATGCGGCGGGCGTTGGGATTGTTCAAGTGAAAGTTCATGATGGTACGATTAAGGTGTTTTTTCTGTAGTTAGACATGTTTCTCAATTGAGGAGAAGCCTCATGCGATAGAGATACTCAAAGCCAATGAATGTCAGATTGCAACCGAGGATGGAGTGATAGAGGTTAACAAATGGTCACTTGTACTATTTAAGGGTATAAGAGATGAGACTTTGTACAAGTTGGATGCTGCAGTGATTACTCCTAGGGATGGTTTGTGTGATTTGAGGTTTGGACTTCTCTCGT
>CM025780.1:4760873-4849580 GCA_014636745.2 Centella asiatica | reverse complement strand
CCTAGGGATGGTTTGTGTGATTTGAGGTTTGGACTTCTCTCGTTCTGGGTATCATCTGATAATGGGGATTTGAGCATTGATAGGCTTGACATGGACATGGTGAGAACGATATTTCTCTAGTTTGTTTGTGTGGTTCTCTGAGTGTCAAGGAGAATGCGGAGTTGTTTATTACTTCAGAAGTGGAAGTTGGTATGTCGTTAGCCCAGTTTGGGGCTAGGTAAAGTTACTTTTACTTGTTGGCGTTGGAGGAAAATTTATTGTTTATGAAATTATTTGGAGAATTTGATTCAATGTGGACATTTATTAGAAACATGTCTCAAATTCGTAGTTGATTTTAGATATAGGTTTTTTTCCACGATAGAAATTGATATTCTTCTAGTGTTTTTCTATCCTATGTTGGATTGAGTTTTTACAATTTTAGATATATGAATATGTTTTTCTACGTTGCACACTAAACATTCACGCGCACACACACATTCTTTGGCCTTAAGGTTAGACCGTCTCCCTTTGTCATCTCCAAAGTTCATATAATCTTCCTCGTTGACCACCATCTAAATCAATACTACAGTCTTCACCTTGCCCATTCTTACATCATACGAACCTGTTCCAAAAAGAGCTGATGTAACAGTGTAAGATCTTGTGCACATGCATCAGCAAACTCAAAATTAAGTTCGTTTCACTTAATCAATTTTTCTAGTCTGAACTTTACATTTTTGCACGACACATTTGCCAAACTTTTACGTACGATGATGATGAGGAGTGAAGCAGTATAAAATTTTGTGCATTAAAAAAAATGGACAAGAAAAAACTACCAATTTTCTTAACAATTTTGATACTATTCCATGTACTTGGGACATTGCTAGTTGCTTTGCATCTATCCTATCTTAGAAAAGAGTGGAGTGTACGAGAGAGATTATGATTAACTTTTGAAATAAATTCAAATAATCTATGTTGAAATGTAAAATAATTAATAATATGAAATTTCAAACAACTTCTAAAGAGTCTATTATTATGAACATGGGGAAGTACAAAAAATTAAGTGTATAATAATTATTTATTGATCATAGAAATATTGTAATGATATAAATTAAATTTAGCTTCTTAGAATTTCATATATTCACTTTAACATGCTAAGAACGATTTTTAATCTTAAAATAGAGATATTCTGTACAATCATCAAGCATGTGTATGTGATTTGAAAGGAAAGAAATAAAAACAAATACTCCATAAAAGTGTAATATGTTGGCCTTTCTTTTCAAGAAATTAATTATGAAGTTACCTAAAAAGTCAAAAGAAGAGAAGAAAGAAATAATTTCTAACCTGTCGTTCTCAATCAGATAAAAAATAATGGATGAACTTTAATTTAGCTTTCCCAGGGGATTTGATATCTCCACCCATCTTATATTCCAATTTTTCGAAGGTTATGCCTCATTTTAAAATTTAGATTATTTTATAACGAAAAAGAAAATGAGCTAGATATAAGACACAAATAAATGGTACACTTGTACAAAGGACTTATCTATGTACGCATTTAAATTTACACATACTTTTACAAACGGATTTTATTTATAGTAATCTAACATCCTAATTTCGAAATTAACAATTATTAGTAAACTGTATTAATAGAATCACAAAAAATTTATGATCGCTCATGAAAATATGTGTGAATTTGATTATACAAATAGATTTATTCTTGTACAAATGATTTCGATCACAAATAAGGCTCCAAAAACAATCAAATGAAACCTCTCCTTTTAGCTTTCTTAGGCTAATCGCACCATATTCCCTCAACTCATTCCCTATTTTACAGATAAATAATACTTTATACAAATTATTTTAACGGTTTTTTCAAATTAATTCTATCAGATTCTTTACTATATAAACTTATAAATAAAATAATGATTTCATGTATTTTATACAATTCTTTGTTATATTATTTTAGCTCGTTAATAAAATTATTTATGATTAATAATTGTACAATTGCATAATATATTATATTATATAGTAGATAATATTATATAATTACATAATTATTTTATAACATATTAATTAGGATATATTTCATATCTTTTATAATATAATATAACGTTATATTATATTATGGTATATAAATTATTATAGAAAAGTAAATTATATTAAATAAAATTATATATTATACTTAAATTAAAGTTTATATATTATGTAAAATAATAATGTTACTTAATATATTATTAAATTATTTACAAAAATAAAAATGATAACATAACATATTAAATACAATTGAATATAAATATAAAAAATATATATATATTATATGTATTTATTTATATTTTATATAAATATATATCATAATCATACATATAATATATATATATATATATATAGTATATGGTTATAAATTATATTTTATTTTATAGATAATATTATATATTATAATATATATCACATATTATAAAATAGTGTATATATTATAATATAATTTATAAATTTTATTATTTTGAAAATTTTAAAAGTTATTATATATGGTGTATTATATATATATATATATTAAATAATATTATATAATATATTATATTTTACAAAGCCTCGTGAATATAATTAATATTGATACTAATATTGTATATTATATGCATTACTAATATTATATTATATATATTGAAATTATATTATATAGATATATTAAAATTATGATTAAAAAGTGATGGATATAAAGAAATATTTTAATATTTTATTAAGAAAAATAATGTAAATAATAGATATCTAAAAATAGAGAATTAACGTTTAGTCCGTTCTCTTAAAATATAGATGACTATGTTAGATTAAAATTTTTATCTAATTTATTAACTTCATTCCATAAAACACAGAGAGTGTTGGTTTTAAGAGATCTGCAGCAGGTGCTCCTGCACAATCTAAATATCTCATTCAGCCATGGTTGGATATTAGCTGTCAAAAACCATTAGTTAAAAAAAAATCCGTGCAAAATAAAATTCACACTCAAAACACACATAAAAGCCCATTCAAAAACCTTCCCCCTCGTTCAACCCATCAGTCTTTCTTCCTCTCTCACCCGCCGTTCTCCATCTTTCCAACTCCTCCGACGATTCTCCGGCGAGTCTTTTTTTGACTTTCTAGTCACTGGCATTTACTTAAGTTCACAAGGCCAGTAAATTCTTTGCTGGCCTTATCTTCTAGAATTATCTTTACTAATGTTGACACAAACTCGAAAACCCACTTAACTTGGGGTTTGGAAAGAGATTTGCTGCATAAAATCAAAACTTTGGTGGGATTTTGAAGTGGGTTCTCAAATATTCGATCATATCCTCAAAGCATCATCACGTTAAGTGGACTCTGTAAGTTGTTATTTTGGGCAATAACCATAATATTTCCCTTTGATTTTCATGTTATTTTAAGTAGTTTTTTTTTAGATTTCCATATATTGTAAATGATTTAATACTTGCCTTGTTAACTGCTCTGAAGATCACTTAAGTGTGTTGATGCAATTTACTTGGCTTTATTTCTACTAATTGCTTATCTTGCATGTAATTTTTCTTTTTCTTCTTTCTTTTGGTGGTTGGGTTGGGAGTTGTTGCAATTAGTAGATTTGGATAGTATTAGTATATAATACAACAATCCAAATAATATAAAATTATGACTTAATCAGAAGGCTGTGTACGCAAATGGGTTCATGAATGATATCATAAAATATGGAATTTGGACCCACAAAATTTTATTTCTTTGATTTCTATGTTTTCAGTCATATTCACATAGTCCGGGGATAGTCCTAATTCCATGCATTAGTTAAATTTATAATTTGAAGCCGGTGACAGATGGTAGGTGCAAATTACTGGAATTTGGAATACCACTTCTAATTATAGGTTGCGAGGTACTTTCTCCGTCCATATTTATATGTCGGAGTTTGTTTTTGTTTTTTTTGGGTCAAATTGATCATATTCGACATTGAAAGATCTTTTTATATTTATTAAATAAAGATACAAAACTACCATCATACGAAAATATATTGAATATACTACTAAATACAATTATAAATAATTTTTAAATATAAAAAATATTTTCCAAATTATGAGTTTGAAAATTTGTTAATTTAACCGGTCAAAGTCAAATCGTGACATATAAATTTGGACGGCGGTAATAGTGAATGTGTGTGTTTGTGTAATTACCTTAGTTGTAATAATATTATAAGTCTAGAACAACTCCAATAGAATCTCTGAGGCCATAAATAATTTGGATATTGACAATTTAAGCTGATGGGTTTGGTTGTTTGATAGAACTCATTTGTTCCATGAGTGTGAACTTCTTAATTTTTATGACGACTTTTGTTTTTCAGTTGATTATTTTAATAACTGTGGTCTGCATGTGGGAGTACAATCAACAAATTAGGATATTATCTCTCTTGTACATTTACTATTTTTTTTCTTTTTTTTTTGTTGAAAAAATTTGAAATTCTGATCCTCAACTGCCTCAATTATGGAATGGACCTACCTCAGGGTTGTTTTTTTGACTAAATCTGTACATTGTTTTAAATTTGAGAATTTAATAATTAGAATAAATGATGGCTGTTTGTTATGTAGTTTGCATAGTTTTTTATTTGTACCATATGTATCTAGAATGCTCAATAAAAAATTAGTTAAATGTGACATGGTAGTGATCTACCTCGGATGCCTCTTAAATTAAATTTGGTTTAAAATTAAATTGTCAACTGATTAGTTTGTCATTGAGCATTTCCTTGGTCACGGGGTGGCTATGAGAAGCTACTGCTCATAATGAGGTAACTAAGCATTGTGCACCCAAAAGTGGCTTTGTTTATTTTACATTTTGGTAATTTCTGTTTTGTTTTTTACTTATATTATCCATGTAACCTGATATCAGCACACCAAAAGGCCTTCACCATTTATTCTTCAATGTCAACTCTTAAATTGATGAATATTTTCTGCATGATATCATCACCTCTGAAATTCGAGGGATTTTAAAACTATTTTAATTTTTAATACCCAGTACTAAAGATTTGTTAATGTTTCCCTTGGTTGCCATGTGCCCCTAAGTGTTTTAGTTTCTCAATGAAAAAAACTAAAACACAGAACTCTTGTCAACCATAGAACGTACAAGTGTGTGTGGGGGGGTGTGTGTGGGGGGTGGGGGGTAGTTTCTGCGGCAGCCCAGCCCCTCTCTTTTCAAGGTATTGGTTTGGATTATCAAAAGCATGACTTGGTATTTGTAAGGATCAAGTAATAACACAAAGACATATCATACAGATATATCATATATGTATAAGTAGCTGACTGGCTGTGTCTATTGCTTTCAATGTATTGCATTTCAAACAATTTGATTTTTCAGTATTAACCAGTTGGATGAACAGATTGAGGTGCAAATGATGGAACATAAAAGAAGTCCCATTACAATTGAGCAAGCCAGACTCTCTTCTTTGACACCAAAGCGACTTAAGGCCGATATATCCATCTCTTCCAAGGTGTATATTATCTCTCTCTTTCCTCCAAACATGGCTAATCTCTTGTTCATATTTTGAGTGTTGTTCTGCAACAAGTATGAACTTCATAGATACTACCATTCTGCTTTCCATATTGTCATTAGTGAGCCTGATAATATTCTGTTTTTTTTTTTGGCTGAAAGTTTTATTTTTATGCGTGAAACTTTTTGTTTATTTAGTTTTATTTTAATGTTCCTTTTAGGGAGGATCTTCAAAAATCAAAAGGTATGCAGCATTTTATGCTTTTGGCTATCTCCAGTAAATTGTAATTGAGTAGAATGTTTCAATTGTGATAAAGCAGCCATAAAGCGAATGATTTTGATTATTAACGAGGATATGTGGTGAAAATGTGAAACATGTTTTTGGAGATTTTGAGTGTTTATCTATTCAAGACCTGATATGACTAGATTATAAATCTTAATCCCTAAGTGGTTGACCAAGACATCTATAAAATCAAACTATTACGTTTTGTTTATATATAAAAGATTAATCTCAATGCTCTTTCATAGGAAGCGGTTGTTTAGAAAGTGGTCTTGAAATTTCATGTCATTATTGACGGATTCATACTTTTCACGTGGTGAATGCTTTGATTTGTCAACATGTAAATATTGATTTCATGGTAGCAGGAGAGAAAAGAGAAGGTCGGTGAACGAATTGTGGCTCTTCAACAGCTTGTTTCGCCATATGGGAAGGTATGTGTAAACTTGCTACCCCCATCCTAATTCCGGTGAGGTTTTTTGACGTAACTAACTTTAGGAGAGGTGTGATGATTGCTTTAGTTTTAATTTGAACATTGAGGAATCACAATCATTGTGCTAGAAGAATGTAAAATTTGAACATAATTTTCTCAACAACTCAAAGTAGAGATGAGTTCAACTAGATTGAGGCTGGATATAAATTTTATAAATGAAAGTAGGATGATTTCTTTCTAAATTTTCTGAGGCAGTTTAAGATGGGATAATCGGGCTGTGCAGAAACTTAGAACTTTTGTGCTCTGCAGGGAATAAATTAAATGATATTAAAACTTAGTATAATGGGTCTGTTTATAATATTATGTACTTGTTCTGATAAAATGTAAATTGTAATTTTTTTTATCCTTTTGATTTTAACATCTTAAATATCCTTTCAGACAGATACAGCTTCTGTCCTTCTAGAGGCCATGGACTATATACGCTTCCTCCATGAACAAGTCAAGGTTTGGTCTAGTCTCACCTGTTTAATCTCTGGTTTATTTAATAAATGGATTGCAGGAACCTGTTAATTTACACAAGTACATAGTACAATTAATTAAGTAAACCAGGAAACCAGCACATTGTGATGATACACCATAAAAGTGTGAAAGTTTACATACCCCTTTATTTCTTATGTTCTTTCAATCCGAGTCTGGTTGTAATTTCAAAAACAAAATTGTAGATTTGTTGCTATAAAACTAGTGCGCATTATTACAAAATTGAGTCGTAACTCATTTATCTTAATCCCTATATATATATATATATAAATATATAGGGAAACATAATTGATAGCCATATGCTCAAATTTTCTTTGGAGAACAAAATATCTGAAGCATATTTAAGTACTTTGATTTGATATGAGAATGTTATAGGACAATTCCTAAATCAATTTTAATGGATTATTTTCATTATTTTGTCAATTTATTGAGTGGTAAACTACTTGGTCCTTGGTTTGGGCTTCTATGTACCTGCTACTGGTCTTTGTCAGCCATTCTGATGATATTAAATAGGATAATATCATTTGTGACATCTTTATTATTTGTGTGTCTACACATTTTAACCCAAATATGATAAAATTTAATCCAAGATATCCTTCTGTCCGGAAAATGCATGTACTTGTGTCTCTTCAATCTTGTGATAAGATGATCTGTCCATGACAACACATTTACTGATTCTTCGAATTGTTTCAGGTACTCAGTGCTCCATACCTGTACAATTCGTCTGCAGCAAAGATACAGGTAATGGATTTACTGATCACCCAACTTAGGGCCTCTATCACTACTAGAATCTAGAATCTCTCAATGATGATTGACTCGTGTTTCACTGCACACAATTTTCATGAACTATGTGTCCTCTATGGAAAACCCTGTTCTATGGGATCCTCAGGTGTTATCTCACATTGTTGTTGACGCTGCATATTCATTTTATATAGCTCATCAAGTATTATCTGACAAATTGCACAAATACATATTACACAATTTCTCTTCTTGTTCCCAAAATTACAAAATCTACTTCCAAGTGATTCATGAACTAATAACTGAAATGCACTCCATAATTTTAAATTTATTTAACATTGCTCTTTTGAAGGACTCAGAATCTTGCATCCTGAAAAGCAGAGGTTTATGCCTTGTGCCAATATCGTATACTGCCGGAGTTGCTGGTACCAATGGTGCGGATATTTGGGCCCCTATTAAGAGCGATGCCCCTAAATTCTAAGGATAATAACCAGCCTAAAACCTTTACCATGATCCTTGGATTGGTCTTGTTAAGGGTTGTCGAATGCAGATCATGAGTTCTGTCTAATCTGTGACGGGTTGGAGTTATATTGCCAGCAAATAATTTAACTATGAAGTATGAGTGTCGAATGTCAGACAATGGCCGGCCTATCTAGTGCTGAGTTGAATCATCGGTGACATATCTGTTGCATGTATATTTATTTTTATCTATGTAATATCTCTATACTCTAATGAGTAGAAGGCATGTATATTTAAAATATGTAGTATCTCTATACTCTAATGATCAGAAGTTGGAAAAAAAATACTAGAAGATGATTATTATCATATTTCTTAGAAGTCAAAACTGTTGCCTTTTTCAGCTTGTGATTATTACTAATTTTTGTGGAATGAATCAACCTACAACAATTGGTGCTTCATCCCCTAGTACAAATCACAAAAATTTGCCGTATATGTAGCTGCATTAAGTAATGAAAACCCCCGTGTGTCATTTCTAAAGCTTTATAATAGGGATGAAACACCCTTTGGAACAGGATTTTTGTGTTTGCTCATGCAGCAATAACGAACAACCCATGTTTACACTTAAAATGTTAGGAGGAAAATAAACTCTTTAAAAATTGTATACACAACGGTTTATAGTTAATGAGATAATTGTGCTTGGTAGAATGAGTCAAAGTTTGTTACAGACTTAGATAACAAATCAAAACTAGTTTTATTTTTTGATTGTTCAAAATTCAAGTTATCTTTATCATGTTTGTTGTAACCAATTATCATAATGTATATTATAAAATATGAAAATGTGCAACCACATACGTACGAACTTCAATCATCAATTTGTCATCTTACATGGTATCAGACTTCTTATATAAATAACTTCTTTAATCCATGCTGCTGCTGCTTCTTCCCCCACTTTCCTCTTTCAAATGCTATTAAAAAATGTTTTCAATATGGTCTCCGTCAACCTTGATGGACCAAATTATATATTCCTCGATGAGTCGTATCTGTTGACGGTTTGTAATAAATTATTCATAAAATTTGCTAATAAAAATATAAATTAAAGCTCATCATCGTCGTAAAACAATTACTTAAACTTAATCTAGATAACTTTGGAAGACAATAAATTAAAATATTAAAGAACATGAAATAAACAACTCTCGGTCACTAACAAATATAGAGTTAACATCAGTTTAATATGCATAGAAAATCAACAAGAGTCAGAAAAAGAACTTCTGTCTTCAATTAATACTACACCCCCTAAATAAAGAATCTTGAAATGATCTTGCTTAAAAACATTTCAACGCCAAATTGGACATTATCCTCTTAGAATTAGTTACAACTTATTTCTCGTATATCATCCAAACTACCGTTAGCTTAAGGGAATGAAATTGAAATGACCTTAGAAAACACAATTCACGCACAACAAGAATAGAATCTCATCATACATTTAATTCATATTGTTTTTCTTCTGTTTTTTTTTTTTTTTCTCATTTACCATTTTTCTAGGCTCTTGCAATGTCTGAGTTATTACTTTCTATGTTACCCATATTGTGAGTTTTTGAATAACCGACTAGCAGACTTATCAAGGACCGCATTAGGTGTAGAGACAATTCTATATGACATACTTCCTCGAATAATAAAGATCACAACCTAGATTTAAGCCTTCAACATGGAAGAAAAATATAACAAACACAACACACATAAAGAATACAGAGAAAAGAACAAAAGCAAGGTCATTTCTTTGCTACATTCGACTCAAGAAGATACAAAATCATGAAAAAAATAAGTTTAGTGACATAAATTAAGTCCACTTTAGTAATCTCAATGACTCAAGCCGATGATAAAGTGGGTACGATCCAAAAGCATTACTTAAAAGAAAGCTAGGGATAATTTTAAGATTCAAAGATCTAAATTTAACTAGTATGACTCAACTATGTAATACAAACTAAAGATAATTAGGCACAAGTTAGTTATAAGAGTTATCCATTTCACACACTTCAAAAATACAATTAATCACTTTCATAATTTTCTAAAAAAACTTAAAATAATAGTCTATGACTCAAATTTCTATTATTTTGATAAAAGTCTAATCAAATAATCACGAGAGAAAAAAAAACACAAACTATCAAAAATAAAACAAAGAGCAATAAGATCCCTCCCCACATTTAGATTATACATTGTCCCCAATGTATTAAGTAAAAACTCACAATCAGGAAAACAAATTTATAAGAATAAGAAAGGACTGGTTTCCCTCTAAAGTGTGGATGAAGAAGTGTTGCCGCGAACCCAGAAGGTAGAGATGTATAAAAGTCCATCTCATTGCGTCAATATTTTCCCTCAAAAGTTGAAACATCATTATGCAGAGGATTTAGTTTGTTGGAGATGATCTTTGGTAGTGTTCCTCTTCTTTCAAGAGAATTTTCAACACAACTCAATAATTTTTCAAATTCTGAATATGGTTGTTCAAGCTTCTTTTCCGCTACTTGCAATATGTTTCCATAAAGATCAATATCAATCTTTAACAAATCAACACTATTAAGCCCAAGATCATGAGCAACTTTTCTTGGAGTTTCAAGCATCTCCTTATCTTTCTCACCATTTTTAAAAGTAGCAAACCGACTAGAAAAAGGAAGAGGGATTACTATCGCCTTATGTTGCTTCTTGCCTAATTGAGAAACTTGAGATGATGGTACTTCCTTCCCTAACTTATTATCCATCTCAAGCTTGGATATCATAGTAGGTTGTGCCAATATCCTTTCGCTTCTCAAAGTGTACTCACATTCTGTTTTAAATTATCAATGGCTTGTGAAGACAATTTGTCTGAGACTTGAGACTCCAATTTACTCACCAGAGTGGCATGATGGCTTATTTGATTATCCAAATTCTGAATGCTAGCTCTTGTCTCTCGTTGAAATTGTATGGTATTGGTTGCAAGTAATTTCACAATCTCTTCCAAGGACATGCTTAATTGGGAGGATGACTAATATGGAGTAAATTGTTGTCGATATAATTCTGAAAAATCGGTAAGACATGCTATATAGCTAAAATGAGGATGATCCCACCATTCTAGATTGTAAGTATAATAATAGGTATAGATCAATTATATTAATTTTAAAGTTTAATATGTGATTATTTGACTTAAAAAGTCAAAACATATACAACCAAATATAAATGACAATCAAAAATCAATAAAACAAACTTTTAATTAAATTTCAATATCTCATACAAAGAATTTGATATTCAAAGAATTATACATTATACCCCCTAATAGTTAGTAAATTGTCTGTCGCACAACCTTAAAATATTTATCAAATGACTACCATTTGAAAAGTAAGAAAATAAATAGTAGAATATACAATTGTAAACAAATCGAATTGTTTGCCTGTTTGGCTCGGCTCGTTCAAATAAACGAGCCGGTTACAAACAAGATTTTTGTTCATTTAAGTTTTTAAGTTTGACTCGGCTAGGCTCGCTTCAAGCTCAAAAGCTCAGTTCGACTCGCTTCGAACTCGAAAGTTCGACTAATGTCACACCCCGACCTAAGGACAAACAATTAGCACTAGGGGTCCTTAGGTGGTTTACAAAATAAGATAAAAGAAAATTCTTATCACTTAAAACACATTCGATAACTTAATAATAAAGATATGATTTTTTTTAAAACCTCGATTGACAATTACAAAAGGAACTAATGGAAATATAATGAAGTTAAGCTATAGGCCTGTAATATCGATCACACTAGATAGAATAAAGGCTAACACTTGTTTTAAAACTTTCAATTAAAACCATAGGTGGAAACCAGTTTCAAAACTATACATGGTAAAATCGTTAGGAAACAATATGTAAATACAAACATACTAGAAAGAACAGAACCCTAACTGAGGTTCCAGCTTGATACAAAACCCCCAAATAAAAACTTCAAAGTAAACTCCATCCAAGCTAGATGAATTTGGATGTCTCCACAACATTTTTGACTTACATGATGCATGAAAATGAAAAGAGTTAGAATAAAGCTTAGTATGGGGGAATTTGGACAAAAATAATATGAATATGTGAATGACTAGTAATGTGCTATGATATATTGATGAAACATATATAAATGAAATGAATGTAACATATACGATATGCAAGTGTTCTAACATGAGTGAGATAACGAGGCCTTAACTATAGTGAAGCCATAGAACAATAACAATGACGAGATGTCATGACTACACTATGACAATAAAAAAATTATATTAGATCAATCACATATGGCAATCAAGCAAGTAGGACTCTCAAATATCACAGAGGCAATAATCAATAACGATACTAAAACCTTAACCATGTTGCCACCATACTCCATATCATGTATCATGTACCAATTATTAAACACAGAATAATGGTAGCCATATCATGCAAGTCATAAATCTCTTTGGTCGTTTCTTGAATGATAACATCACATTCATTTTTAGAAATTGAAGAAATATTGAAGTTGTTTACCTTAGTTGGTGATGAGTTCTGTGATTCAGCTTATCCTTCTGAATTGCTTGAGGATTTAGTCATTAAAGTCAAATTTACAATCTCTTCCTCAGCATCAGATTCATCTGAATCCTCCATATCCTTGCCTTCAGCTATATATGTCTTTCCTTTTTTCTTGAGAAGATCAAAGTACTTATGTTTGTAATCTACTTGATCATCCTTGAAGTCTTTCTTTTTCTCAGCTTTGGGCTTCTTGCATTCACTAGCAATCTGACCAAACACATTGCAGTTATAACACTTGATTTTAGATTTGTCAATCATGGTTGATTGACTTGGCTTGACAGCAGTAGATGTTGATGATGAGCCTTTCTTGAAATTTCTCCTTCTTTGAAATCTCAGGTTTTTAAATTTCCTTGCAATGTAGGCCAGACTTTCATTAATTTCATCCAGCTCCTCAAGTGTATAGCTCCTAACTTCATTTTCTTCGGTTTCACTTTCTTCTATTTCCTCATCATTGGAATCTTCTTTCTCAATGGAAAACTTCATGTGTCCACCAAGCTTTTTTTTCTTTGGTTCTACAATCAGTGCAACCGATTTATCTTTGGTGTGTTGCTTATTCCATTCCTGGATTTCTAACTCATAGGTCTTCAAGTTTCCATAAATCTCATCCAGTGTTAGAAGACCTAGATCTTTGTTAGCATCTCTGATTGCAATAGTCTTTGGATCCCAATGTTTAGGAAGAACTCCCAGAAATTTGTGATTTACTTGAAACACATAATACTCATGGCCATAGGTAGATAAATCATTAATTAATTGGATGAATCTCTCATATAGATCATTAAGAGATTCACCATCCATGGCAGTAAACAACTCATATTGTTGAATCAGCAAGAGTTGCTTGTTTAACTTGATTTGGTCATTCCCTTCACATAGGACAGTGAGCTTGTCCCAAACCTCCTTGGATGTTTTATACTTCATAACGTTGTATAGCATGCTATTATCAAGTGTTGTGATAAGGATATCTCTGACCTTCTTATCCTTGGCAGCCTCCTCATTTTCTGAGAGTAAATTCTTTTGGAGTTTATGCTTCTTATTTGTCTAGTGCAGTAACTCTATCAGAGGTGATGCCAGGTACAAGCTTCTTTATTTCTAGAGGACCTTTTTCAATAATCTCCAAGTATTAGTCATCTTTTGCATCAAGATAACTTAAGATCCTTTATTATTAGAATGAGTATTCACCCTTCTTGAGTTGTGGAACTCTGGTGTTGTCCTTCGAATTACTCATGATCTCTAGATTGAATTAATCTAGAACTGCTCTGATACCAATTGTTTGTCCTGTGGATTAATTTGGGGGGTGGAGGGGTGGGGGTGGGGTGGGTGAGGGGGGTTGAATACAATTACTAACTTTTACTTGAATTAAACTATTAAATACAGTTTAAAACTTAAGAACAATTTTACTGAAAAGATATAACATATGAAATAGTAAAGCAAATTGCAAGATATGAATATTTAATGTATGTTATCTCAGTGTATATATATCTTTTCTCGGCTACTCCATGCGTCTATTTATAGACATAGCTCCCTTGACCTCCAAGCTTCTTTGTATGAGTTGCTTCCAAAAATATCTCTGATATTTTTTAGTAATTGCAGCTCTATCACATAACTTCTACTTTTTGTATAACCTTCTTTGCACGTCAACTTTGTTATGTACTGTTAGAACTAAATGGGCTTAAGTGTTTGTAGAAGGAGGGGGGGGGGGGGGATGAATATAAACACTACAAACTTTTCGTTCTTTCTAAATCTTTTTGCACAAGCTGAAATATCAGAAAAACTTAAAGAAATAAAGACAAGTACACGCACATTCAAGTTAAAATAGTTATATTAAAACTTGGGGTTTTTCTAGAAATCTGGTTAATCACAAATGTGATTAATCAGCTACAAATTCTGTAATGAATTACAACTACAAATTCACACTCACTAGCTTCACTCTTTCTTTGAATATTTCTCTCAAGATATATTACAAAACTTCTCTCTAGTGACTTGTGTGCTTCTATTGTTAGTTGATCCGTTAGATTGATACTTTGTGTAATGAGAACTCTTTTGCATATATAGAAAATCAGTAGTTGAACCCACATGCTTAGATGTGCTGCTCTTTTCAACTTAGCCGCATATATGTCACATCGATGTCCTTTAGGAACTATGTGTCAGACTGCTGCTACTTTTGTTGCTTCTTTTTCATCCCCTGATCTGCGTACATTTAATGATCGAGAGTTATCATTGGACCACCAAACTTCAAGAGATATATTTCCAATTTATATCCCTTGCTTCTATGATAAGCTTTATTGATTTGTGTGTAAGACCTAATGACGAATGTATGCAGTCATAACTATCCACTGATGTCAAGCCCTGATGTGAACTTGATTAGTGCTTCTGGATCCCCTGATGACAAGTCTTGTCAAAGATTAGATCAGTGCTTCAAACTTCACTTGAGTTATCCAAGTGCTTCTTGATCCCCAGATGTTAGGACTCAAGCCATACACTGATGGCTTCCACTGATGTAGTGCTAAGCATTCCCCCTGACAGGTTTCCCTGACAGGTTAGCTTGACACTGTCATACCCTGATGTATTCCCCTGACAGGTTGACATGTCACTATCATGCCCTGACGCGTTCCCCCTGATGAGTTTGGCTTGCCACTGCCATACCCTGACGTGTTTCCCTGACGGGTTGGTCTGCCTTTGTCATCTCATGATGAGTTCCTTTGACAGTTTTAATCACTGAAGCTTTGTTGATTTCGTTTGGAATGTCTGATGTGCGGAACACTTTAAATGACTTTGAGTTACAACAGACATTCCTCTTCACTATCAAATCCTTTAGAAGATCCAACTGATGACTTGCCTAGTGAAGTGCAGTTCATCCCCTGATGACTAAATTTATCATCAGTGGATGCAAAACCTGTGCATATATATTAAGGTTTATAAAATACCTTAAGTATTTGCAGATGCACAATTTATTCTCTAAACATCATCATCATTATTTATCTCTAACAGTAACATCTCTAGTATATCAACACATCAGCTCCCTTAATTTCCTCTTGGAGTTCCCATGATAAGTTATCTCTGTAGTGAATAACTTTTTTCTACGAGCTTCCTGGTTTTTGATTGGACCAGCTTCCAAACTTTCCTATTTCAACTTTCTATAAGTTATCTTTGCAGTTTTCATACTAGCAACTATATACACATGCTAGTGTATAAGTATGACTTATCTCCATATTTTACTTTATCAGTGTTCACACCTGTAGTGTAAAACTTATCTACTTGAAACTTCTTTGGTAGTCAATCTCTCCTTATTAGACCACCATCATTATTTTAATTTCATCGCCTTTAAACTTGAGTTAGTGGATTTGTGAACTCAGCCGTGTGTTATCCCATATGTCATTTTTAGTCTCTGATCATTTTATCCCCTGATGAACAGCAGGTTTTGAGAAATCCATACCCTAATGACAAGAAACCTATCCCCCGACGCCGAGAAACTTATCCCCCGATATTGAGATATCTATCCTCTGATGCTCGAACACTTTAGCACTTTATAATTTATCCACTGATGCTCGAGCACTTTGACGCTAGAGTAAATTACTCGAGACTTTGGCGATGAATAATTTTGGGGCTTCACTTGACTTCATCAATAGAGAATTTTCCGATGACTTTGGCAATAGTAATTTTAGTTTGGCGCTTTTATTGATTTTCCCGATGACTATGACAATAGGCAAATGACTTTGGCGACAATCAAAATGACTTTGGCGTCGAGTAATGTTGAGTTTGGCGTCAGCCAAATAACTTTGGCAACGGTCAAATCTTCTCAAGGCTACTTTAATGCAATAAAGAGTCTTTATCTTATTCTCTGATAGCCTCAACAATAGTCTCTAAAAATACAAACCTTAGTCTCCGATAGGCTAAAATTTTAGTCTTTGATAGGCTAAAATTTTAGCCTCTGACAGGCTAAATTTTAGTCTCCAACTCTTAGTCTCTGATTCATAGTCTCCGATAGGCTAAATTTTAGTTTCTGATAGGAAAAAACTTAGTCTCAGAATGTCTAATTCCTTAGTCTCTGAGAGGCTAAATCTTAGTCTCCGATAGGGAAAAACTTAGTCTCCGACAGGCTAATTTTGTTTGACCAATTTTGACTTTTGTTGAACTCTCCAAATGCATTCCTTGTAGTCTCTGATGTTTACCTGTAGTCTCTGATAGTAGTTTCTCATAGTGCACTACTGTAGATACTTGTACAATTACAAATCTAACAATTCTAACTTTGTACATCATCATCAAATGCTATAATTCCTAACAGGTATCCAAGAAATCATCATTTTGCTAGCTTTTCACCATCCCTTGATCGGAGGGGTGGATGACAAAGAATCCAGACACCTATATTTGATGTATCATGTTGATACACTCAGAATATGGTATCCATAACTATTGCCTTTCACATAATATAATCGAATAAGTGGTATGATTCCACCCTTAAAAAGTGATCCCATGTGCACTTATGCACCATATATAACATATATGCATGACATGTTTATATTCGATAAGGTGGCTTGCAATCACCTCTAATAATACAACTACGCCACATACAACAATTAACACATATAGATGCAAGCCTAGTATCCTCACGGTGCCAGTAGATGCATCAATAAACATGTATATATACAAACACTAAAAACTTTTCGCTCTATAAAATGTAATCTACAATGACTGGAATAGCTACAAAGATTAGAAAAACTTTACTGAAATTAAAATGAATACACAAACATTCAAGTTAACATAGTTGTATTATAACTTGGTGTTTTTCTGGAAATCTGTTTAATCACAAAGTGATTAACAGCTACAATTCTGTAATAAATTACAAATTCTTTTTCTCACTTACTAGCTACTGATTTTTCTTTGAATATATCTCTCAAGATATATTACAAAGCTTCCTTCTAGTGTGTGAGTGTTGTGGCTTCTTGGTTTTTTGTGTAACAACCCTTTCTGTATATGTAGCAAATCAGTTGGTGAATCCACGTACTAGACGTGCTACTTTTTCAACATAGTCGCAATATGTCACATCATTGCCATTTCGGAATAGTGTGTCAGACTGCTATTGGTTGGTGTTGCTTCTTTTTCATTCTCTGATCTTCATTCATTTATTGCTTAAGAGTCGTTATTGGATAACCAAACTTCATGTAATATCTTCCCAGTTATACCCCTTACTTTCGTGTCAAGTATTAATGATTTGCTTGTAAGCCTTGATAACGAATGGACTAGGTCATAACCATCCACTGAAGACAAGCCCTGATGTTGACTTGATCAGTGCTTCTGGATCCCCCTGATAACAAGTCCCTGATAGGGACTGGATCAGTGTTTCACTATCTACCGATGTTAAGCCCTGATGGAGACTTGATCAGTGCTTCATAATCCACTGATGTTGAGACCTTCTTGTATCCAGTAATGACATTTACTAATGAGTTTATGTGACGGGTTAATCCTTTGATGTCATCCCCTGATGGGTTACCCGATAAGGTCATCCCTTGACACAATATTTTAGGCTTCCGCTGATAGGTTTTTTTTCCACTAATGCCTTATTAAAAATACTTGTTCTCTTAAGCATTGATACTTTGTTGGCTTTGCCTAGAATGTCTGATGTGTGGAATACTTGAATTCTTTTAAGTAACACCAGTCATTCCTTGACACTGTCAAGTCCGTTGAAGTATTCACTGATGATTTGCCTAGTGTAGTAATCTATCCTCTGATGACTGGTTTGTCCATCAGTGGATGTAAAACTTATGTAAATATACTCAGGTTTGTACAATACCTTGAGTACTTACAGATGCACATTTATTCCTCTATTATATAATTATCATCATCAACATTTTTATCTAACACGGGTTTTTGGGTCATGCTTTGTTCTTGAGGTATGAAGAAACGAAGAAGAAAGCAAGAGAAAGGATATATATGAACTTGTGGGGTCCATAGCCTAATAAAACAAAATAGGTAGATTGCAAGGTATCTAATTCAACACAAAATTTGACCATCTTAGAGATGAAATCTCTCCAAACACTAAAATACAAAATTACAAGTGTCACTAGAAAATATTGTATATTCAGGGTGTAATTAATGACCCAAATTAGTCCAAACCAAACCTAAGTAATCACAATTAGTGATTTGAGGGCTCATTGCCATGTCATTTGCTACATAGGCCAAAGAAGGGTCTCGCAAACCCCACTGGAGCGCCCAGTCATCAACACTTCAAAAATGTGTCAATATTATCTCAACCGTAAAGCCTAAAGAAGTCCATGATCAATCATAAAGATAATTAAGCTAATGAAGAGAAAAATTGACTAAGTATTGACAAATGCCTTACAAGGCCAGAATAATTCAAAGTGTGCAAGTCATGAAATGTGTGTTGTAGCAGACCTATGAAGACAAAACACTACCAAGGCTCATATTGTTCCTACAACCTTCTGTCACATATATAAAAAGATTGGAGAAAAATTGGTGCAACATATTTTGGGATGCATATATGGAGAGTTTCGAACTTAGCCTTAATTTTGCTAAGTATGGGAACATGACTAGCAATGCAACTTGAACAGAGTGCTACACAAGGATACCATGATGCACATAACCCCCTATCCATACATATATGAACCTTGTAGTACCAAGAAGACAAGCCACGAGCCAATACCCCCAACGAAAGCAATAAGGAGTTGGAAGCCCACAAGGTACCTCCCTTATAAGCAAATTAGTAAGGAAAACAAACAATCTCGCCATTACCATATGATCAAAGTGTTAAATGATGCCCAAGAGCCATACAACATCAAGGACTAACTCAATGGACAACATCAATTTAGCCAAGGGAGGAGGAAAGGAGCCCAAGAGGTAGCCCTCCATAGAGACTCCCCTTCCTTAGCCAAATTTTTGACTTTTAAGCCTTACACACTCAATGGAGAAAATTCCAATATTCTCCAAAATCCTACTCCAAGCAAGAGGCCCTTAAGGGGGCCCAAAGGAAGGACAATGCACATGAAGACAAGAAAGAAAGGAGAGGGACAAGGCCTCCCCATAGCGGTGGCCTCTGGCCCTCCATACTTGGCCATTTTTTGGCTCTTTGAGCCTTCTCTTACTACACTTGCCCACCAACAATGTGGTATTAGGGTTCTCAAAGTCTTACAACAAGCTAGTGGTGTTCCAAGACATCCTAAAGGAAGACAATAAGAAAGGAAATGATGGCTAACTAGGATACCCCACCCCCACATAGGGGTGGCCTCTAGGCCCCATACTTTAAGCCAAAGCTTTGCCCCTCAAACAATCATCTCTCGCAAAGTTCCTCCAAGGTGTCCCAAGTTCAAAATTCAAGCATGTGGTACTCAAAGGCATGTCAATGGGAGGTTAAAAAAATAAAGAATGATAAAGGAAGGTGGGGTGGTGAAGGCACCCCATGGGGACAGCCTCTACACTCCCATACTTAGCCAAATTTGGGCTAAATTAAGCTCTCTAACTACCTTTTGCACCCTACAAGTTACTCCCAAGGTTTCCAAGTGCAAGACCATACATGAAGTCTTCAAAGGAACCTAAAATGAGAGCATTAAGCAAGGAAACAAGGAAAGAAGGGAACCGGTCTCTAGGATCCCATATTTAGCAAAATTTTGGTCATTTAAGTCCTCACTATCACTATTTGTTTCACAAGATCTCTCAAATTCAAATTCAAATTCAAATGTGAGGAAATTCAAAGAACACTTAAAGAGAAGGAAAAAAGCTAAGAAAGGAAGCAAAGGGCCTGGGGAAGAGGTTCCCCGTGAGGGCCAACCTCTAGGCCCCATGACTTAGCCAAATTTTGGCCATTTAGTGCCCTTGTACACTGGCCTACATGAATTCTCAAAGTTCTCCAAACCTCCATCCAAGTACATGAGCACTTAGAGGACACCAAAGGAGGACTATTCAAGCCAAGAGGCAAAGCAAAGCGAATGGGAACACCCCCATAGGAGGGAGAGGCCTCTGGTCCCCTAGACTTAGCCAAAATTTGACCATTTTCGTGTGGCGTTGCACCTAAGGTCTACTAGCCATTTCGGATCGCTATGAAACTTCTTACACAATCATTTGGGATGCTTTGACATGTTTTGCTCGCCTTAGGCACTGAGGGATTTGAAGATGGCCCATAACGTGACATTATTGGGCTCCCGACAAGGCCTATAGCAAGGCACTTTGGCACCCCCAAAGTTGTACATGGGAAAATTGGTGTTACATGCTCAAAATGTTCCCTACAAGTCATGGACAAAGTCTTGTACAAACACCTAGGTGGAATCTCAAGTTACCCTACATGCATATCCAATATATGTCATGGTATGGGCAACCAATACAAAGCCTAGCCTAAGGAAACAAGTCCCAAGGTGCACCAACATGTACATATAACCTCAATATGGAGACATGCAACCTCAACACGATGAGAGACTTCGACCTTGTAATGACATTACCCTAACCTATGACGACATCACCAACACGTAACGGCTCGTCAGAAGGCGGGCTGCGTTTTCCACTACCAATAAAGGGTTGGAAAAGTCGTCTGATTATTGAAATTGATTAGGGTTTTGGACTAGCGATTGAAGACATAGGATAAAACGGACTCCGAAAATATGGCACAAACACATGGAAAACTGATATTATAGCCACAAAAATATAAGTAGCCGATAGGTCACATGCATGACACATGGCCTATTTTGAAGGTCTATAAATACCCTTCACTCTGTTCATTTCAAAGAGTTGAGAATTCACACTCTTGAATACTGACTTCTCTCTCTAGGAAATCCTTGTAATTGTAAGGCTTTGCCTTGTGCTGCTATAGCTAGCATTCCTACCAAGAGATGCCAAGAAGGGTTTCCAAGGACTTGGCTCCCCAATTTGGTGCTAAATCCCCTCATTCACACTTTACACAATGCACCCTCAAAACACTCTTACAGACTCTTATCCCTTTAAGGCTAAACTCTATCATTATCATATCCAAAGAGTTCCCTACGATCTTCACCTCGTCCATCATCCAAGTTGACTCTCATAACTATTGTGGAATTCTCACCTCACTCTTTGCATACTTTATATACAAACCTGACCCACAAATGAAAACTATAATAGTATAGGTTCTATACCTTTCGAACCTTCCATATCGATGATAATGTCCACTTGATTTCTTAATACATTGTTATTACTCTTTCTCGCGCTACACAAAGCATCACCAAGATAGCTTGTTCTCCACTCCAGATCTGTAGATCTTCATGCCCTTAGACTATGTTTAGCTAACTGAATCAAGTGTGGGTTAAGGGTTTCTGATGAAAAATAAATCATTTTCGAGTGGGTAAAATTCGGGGTATGGACAGTGCCAATGAACAGTAACCAATAGAAGAAGATGAAGCCGCTACAGCAGATTCAAGCCTAGGAAAGAGCTCCAGTACCAATTGTCATGGTCTGAGTTGCTTCAAATCTTGCTCTCAACCAATAACACAATTCAAAACAATCACAAATAACTATAGTCACCAAATTAAGTTGTAAACAGCAGTAGAGATGAGAAATAAAGGCTAGAATCAGAAATATATGGGGAAATCACAAAATCAGAAGTGAGGGACATAGATATCGAGGTTGGAAAGAATGGGAGGGAGATGGATAATTGTGTCTCCATGGGCGCACTCTCATATGTTTATTTCATTCATCAAAATCAGGTTACTCCTTCTACAAGACATTATTCTCTTATTTATGGTGCTAAACTCTGACAACAATATTTAAGAATAATGACTTGAGTACTCCTCCAAAACAAACTAATAACTACTTAAGTAATTAACTAAATAAAAGTGGCCCGTGGCCCGTGAGCTGCTCATGTCAATAAGATGTCAAATTGATTATGTCGTTAATTAATTTCTACAAGTTTATATAAAATTATGTTGATTTTTGGTAACGTTGATAATAGAAATACATTGGATTTACCTGGTTAATGGACAAGACAGGAGGTCTAAGTTTTACCGATGAAAACGAGATTATATGTGAATGAGTGAATTCTAAGCAACAAAGTTTTTTATTAAAAAAAAATGTTATTTCTTCCGTTTCATTTGAGAATAAAATTTGGTAAATAAAAGAGCTACACATGCATAATTTTTTCATTAAAATGTTGATGCTATATTTTCTGAAAATTGTAATTACAATATTTTAATTTTATCTTTCATTGGACATACACAACAAATTTCATGATAAAATCTTATTATTTGTATATACAATTTTATTTATATATGTAATATATTAACATTAATGTTACGCTTGACCTGACGGTTGAGCTCATTGGCCATCGATCACCTTATCTGAAAAATGGAGAAATTTAGCTCGCAAGATAATTGATGGGTGTGTGAGTGTATACGTGAGTTAACCCCCAAGATAATTGTGTGAATGTATGCGTGAATTTTTAAGTAATGACATCGGTGTGTATGAGTATGCGTGAGTTTAGACGGTAACCTTCTATATAACCAAAAAAAATAAAAAACATTAATGTTGTGTTTTTTGTGCAACATAGGAAGTATAATGTTCAAATGTAAATATAATAATTTTGTAGTACTTTTTAATTGCATAATCTTATTTGAAACAAAGTAAGTTTAGTTTTAGTTTTGAATACATATTTTTTTATTCTTAGTTGTTCTTTTAATTAGTATCATAGTATATATAAGTGTGCTTAGTGTTATTAGGTGCGGCTACTACGTGTAATCATAATCTAACTGTTTAATTTAATTCCATCTCGATTATTATACCACATGTATAATTATCGTTCGGTTAATTTCAATTTTTGTCAATATTTTATAGATGGTAACATTTAAATATGTGGTGGGTTGTTTCTGACTCCAAACTTTTGTTAGATGTTAACATTATTTTGTGCTGGTGGATCGCATGCTTGTCACATGGGCATCTTCATTAATGCCTTTCAGATCCTTCACCTACAGTTTAGTGTCTCCATCAAATGGATATACTTTCTTAGCTTGGATATACATTATCTTCAAGCTTTCGCTTCCTGGTTAATGTGTACTATTTAAAAATTTTTCTCTAGTTTGATAACCAATTACTAGATGTTATCAAAATTAATTTTTCAATAAAATTTTAATACATTAAGGTTCTATAGATAATAATTATTTGTAAGTTCATAGCACTTAAGACTTTTAAGAATAAAATTAAATAACTTTTTACTAATTTACAGTGATTCGATTATCTTAGAATAGCAACTAAATGTTTTGTTCATTTCGATATTTTTTGTTAAATTTTTTGATTACTTTCTGTTAAGTTCGATTTTTCGGTATTTTTGCTAACCCCTAACCCTAATAGAATGTTCAAATAGACACATTATATAGATAAAACGTTCAAATACACATTATTCAGATACCTGAGCGCGCGCTCATAATTATACACATCTACGTATATGTATATTTACAATTTTAATTTTTAAAATCATATTTTAATTGTTGCAATAGGAAATTTTAATTTTAAGATAATTTCAAACGGTACTTGAAATAGAAAACATCCAAAAATAACCGAACCAATCACAAACTAAAGTTTGCATACATTTAAGGCTACGTAGATCAATTTTTGATTTTTAACACCAAAAAATAAAGCAAAGATTAAGTTAATGAAACTCGCATCCATATCTTCGACCCACCTTCAAGGCACCAGAAATAAAATATCAAGTTGAAATTCCGAAAGGCTTGGACTAATAACAACACGAGTTTCCATTGAATAACAGATCCGGATCCTAAAAACAATAATACTTTCGAATAAACATGAGTAATTAAATTAAATAAGGCACTTCTATAAGGCCCCATACCTAGAGCTAATATCATATAACCCAATTAAAATATTGTGGAACAGGCTAAACCTCTCTTAATGTCTTTTTGAGCAAGAGCTAAAGTTAATGAAACGTGTTATGCAATGCAATAAATATGGTGATAAACCCAGTCCTGGAGCACCCTCCCCGGCTCTCCCTATCCCACCCCATCCGACAAAAAAATAAAAATAAAAAGAAAATAAATTACTATTGTAGAATCCAAGTCCTACGAAGGGATGATCATTCTGGTAGCCCAAATTGGTACCAAATAATTAGCGATAAATCGCACAGATCTGAAAAAGCAATTGTATTTGCTCACAAAATTTTCATTGCACAAGGATTACACACAACAGTCTCTCTATTAAGGAGACAGGATGCAAGATCACATATGATTACATGATTAATGATTTCACTAGTTGCATTTTACTTCTAGAGGAACACACGACACAGATGACACAAAATGGAAAAGTTACAATGTTGGGGTATTTAGTATACAAATCAACCTAAAATGCAAGTATGCATTACCTATTCTCCTCCTCGTTTGAGCTAGGGGTGACAACAACGTCAACATCACTCGCGGATGTCTTCGACTTAATATATTTAAGTGCAACTTCAAACATTACCTCAACTTCTTTTTTATACTGCATTGCATAAAAATCATAAGTTTCAACATGTTCGTGGAACCAATAGACGAGTATGACAGATTAACTGACAAATTTGTTAAATTAAATTACTTCACATACCTCATTCACAGCACCTGATTTTATCTTTGACTGCATAATCAGCCACTTTTTGAAATGGGCACCTGTTTGTTTTAGAAATTAAAAAAAGAAAAAGAGAACTCCTAACATAAAACTTTTAAAACACCAAGTCTAAAATAGGAGTACATGCAATGTGACATATCTGGACATGAAAACATGAAGCGTCCTCTGAATAGATATATTGTAATATTGGTAAATCATATTCAGCAATAGCACCAGAACCACCAATTTTGAAGTTTCATGAGCATGTCGCACAAGAAGTTATAACGGGAAGAAAAGAGGGAAAATAGCTAATGCCTAACCAAATCAGTCAAAAATATATTCAACTCTGACTTAAAAAAAAATCAGTCAAAAATACATTCAACTCTAACTTAAACCATGGATTCAAGAAGACTCTACTTCTTTATATAACACTAATCTAACAACATAAGGTTAAAGTTAAAAGCTAACCAATTAATTAGAATAAACTTTTCCTAAATGCCAATACAAAGAAAGCAACACATAATATCCTCATTTCCTTATTTTTCTCAGTTGAAAACATCATCTCTGCGGAAAGAATGATCAAAGAAAAACAAGATCTAGTACAAGTTCACACAAAGGAAAAACAGTTATTGAGTATCTCCAAGTGTTGGGATGGTCAAAACTAATTAATTAATGAACAAAGTAGGTCAAAGACTAGCAACTTTTAAAGTTCTTCTCCCTAGAAAAAAATTTATACCTAAAACCTTCAAGTGTTGGGAATGTTGTAATAAATGGTAAACTAGTTGAATTTTATAAATTTCTGGTTTTTAAATAGCCTAAAGTACATCGCACCACCTGAGATTTGGGCGAATCATATTGCACCACCTTGACAAGTCTAGTAATGCTGGTTGTTTTAGAAAGTAGGTCATCAATAATAAAATCTTGTGTTCTTTCATATATAACATTTTCTTAGACTTTCTGGTTGTATCAACCTACAACTCGTGTTCTACAGATTTAGGATTGTCGCAATCTTAAATCTTTCTTACTCCAATTGTTTCACCGCGTCAAGTGGTATCAGAGCCGGTCATTTCCCCAGCCAAAAGGTGCAGCTGGACAATTGATTCAACCTCAGGTGTCATGAAAACCATGATGGACTTGCAGAAGGAGACTCTGCAGGTTGTCCAGGGTTTACAAACCTCTTTTGAAGGGTTCCAAGTTCACTTACAACAATCTGTTTTATGAGCTGATGAAGGTCCTCATAATCGTGCACAGCTGCCACCATATCCACCACAAAACAATGGTCAACACCAGCAACCGCTGATTCCAGAAATACCTCTTCAGCATGAATTTGATGACAGCAGTGAAGAGGAATTTCAAGTCACTGAAAACATGAGCAGGAGGCATCAACAGGTGAGAAATTATAATAACATGCCTAATTTTGGTCACGTTGGAGGCAATTTTGAGTACTAATTAAAAATGGATCTTCCTACATTCAATGGTCAATTACGTATTGAAGAATTTCTGGATTGGCTTAATGAAGTTGAGAGGTTCTTCAATTATATGGAGATCCCGGAAGACAAAAAGGTCAAACAAGTGGCCTACAAGTTAAAAAGAGGAGCTTCAGCCTGGTGGGAGCAAGAATAGATGTCAAGGGTTCGTATGGGGAAAACACCAATAAGCTCCTGGAGACGGATGAAACAGCTCTTGAAAGGTAATTTTTTACCACGAGACTACGATCAGATCTTGTTTCATCAGTATCAAAATTGTCAACAAGGAAGCCGTTCGGTACGAGAGTATTCAACTGAATTCTTCCGGTTGTCTACTCAAAATAATCTTTTTGAAACTGAATCTCAAAGGGCAGCAAGGATCTTTGGAGGATTAAAACCGAATATCCAAGAAAAAATGGATATTCAATACATTTGGTATCTTAGCGAGGCCATTTGACTTGCAACTAAGGCTGAGATTCAATGTGAGAGAATTTCTGTTCGTGGACAGCAGCCTTATAAACAGTATTCTGGTGAGTCATCACGAGGAAACCACAATCAGGTCAAGGGAAAAGAAGCAGCTAGTGATGGAAAGCAAACGGAATCAGCTAATGGGATGGGGAGAGGTCGCTTGCCTAGCAACAATTTGACACAAAAAGGTCCAAATCAACAAGGACCTTTAGGACAGCCAAATGAGAAGAGGAATCAGCCTCGTAACCCCTATGCTTATCCAACTCAAGATAAGTGCTACCAATGTGGCACGAGTGGTCATAGATCCAACACTTGTCCTCAACCATGGACTAGAGGAGTTAATCTAATCAACCAAGAATCAGTTTCAGAAGAACAGCCATATGGAGATAGATTCAATGAAGAAGATCAGTGTAGTACGATATTGATGATGAAAATGTTGAATATGCATTTGCTGATGAAGGGAGGGGGTTAAATATGATCCGGCATATGCTGCAAACTACAAAACAGCCACTCCAAAACTCGCAGAGCAACAAGATGTTCAAAACCACATGTAAAGTCGGAAAATTTGTTTGTGATCTTGTTGTTGATAGTGGGTGCGAAGAAAATGTTGTAGCAAAGGTAGTGGTGGACAAATTAAAGCTACCAACAGCAGTCCATCCGAAGCCCTACCTCGCTAGTTGGATTTCTAATGACCATCAACAAGAAGTGAAACAGTAGTGCAAAGTCTCTTTCTCCATGTAGTGTTTATTTTGATGAGCTCATCTTTGATGTCATCAATATAGATGTTAGTCACCTCACTCTTGGAAGGCCCTGGCAGTATGACTATCAAGTGTTGCACAAAGGTAAGAGACAACTTCTACACCTTTCAAAAGGATGGAAAAAAGATTGTTCTTGTTCCTCTCAATGTGAAAGAGTGTCCCAATTCCTCTAAAATAAATAAAAAATCAATTCTGGTCACCAACAAAATTCTTGAAGAAGTTGAAGAAGACCACTGTAATTGCTCTAGTTAGCAAAGGAGACGGTCCCCCGCTTATGGCAGTTCCAAAAGGATTGAGTCCTCTTATGGAGGAATATGCTGAACTTTTCCCTGACGGGTTACCTCCTATGCGTAATATTCAACATGTTATTGACTTAATTCTTGGAGCAAGCATACCAAACTTGCCACATTATCAAATGAGCCTCAGGAATACTCAATTCTGCAAGACCAAGTAGAAGAACTTGTCAAGAACGGGAAGGTACAACCGAGTATGAATCCTTGTGTCGTACCAGCCCTACTTGTACCAAAAAAGGATGGTAGTTGGCGCATGTGTGTTGATAGCCGGGCTATCAACAAAATTACTATAAAATACAGATTTCCAATTCCCCGTTTAGACGATATGCTTCATATGTTGGGAGGAGCTAGAATTTTCAACAAAATAGACTTGAAGAGTGGCTACCATCAAATATGTATCCGTCCAGGCGACGAGTGGAAGACAACCTTTAAAACAAAGGAAGGGCTATACGAGTGGAAGACAGCCTTTAAAACAAATCTATTTTTGAAGAGCCTTTTTTTCCCATGGATTAGCTACCTTTTACAGACGATTCATACGCAATTTCAGCAGTATAGCAAGTCCCATGACTGATTGCTCAAAGAAGGGACCATTTGTGTGGACCGATGCAGCAAAAAGAAGTTCTTTCCCAAGAAGTTCTTTCCTGATGCAGCGAAAAGCTAAGTGAATTAAGAAAGAACTGGACAACTTATGAACTGTAACTTTACGCGATCGTGCAAGCACTCAAGTATTGGCAGCACTATTTAGTACTATATTCAGATCACCAAGCTCTTAAAATCATAATCAAATGCATGCAAGGTAGATTTCGTTTCTTCAGCAGTTCACCTTTACATTAAAGCATAAATCTGGACAACAAAACAAGGTAGCTGATGTCCTCATCCGAATAGTAGCTCTCCTACGTAACATGCACACTGAAGTTGAGTTTGACACATTTAACGACATGTATCTGTCTGATCCAGATTTCGCAAAGTCATGGAGTCATTGTCAGAATGGTCAGCCAAGTGAATTTCTATGGATTTCTCTTCCTTGGAGCGTGCTTATACATGCCAAATTGCTCCTTAAGAGAGCAGATTATTAAAGAACTACACAGTGGAGGGTTAGCTGGACATTTTAGTCGTGATGAGACCATTAGCATGGTAGAAGATCGATACTATTGGCCGCAATTAAAAAGGGATGTTGGGAGATTTGTTCAAAGGTACTATGTATGTCAGATATCCAAGGGGCAGCAGTAGAATACTGGTTTGTACACCCCTTTACCATTACCAAAATACCTGTGGGAAGACATCTCAATGGATTTTGTATTGGGGTTACCTCGCACGAAAAGACAACAAGATTTTGTATTTGTGGTAGTAGACCAGTTTAGTAAGATGGCTCATTTCATTCCGTGTAGGAAGCCTACTGATGCCACCAACATAGCCAACCTGTTTTTCAGAGAAGTTCATTTGCATGGTGTACCTAAAACTATCGTCTCTGATAGAGATACAAAGTTTCTCAGTCACATCTGGAAAACTTTATGGCGACGATTTGGTACCAATTTATAATATAGCACTACTTGTCATCTGCAAACTGATGAACAGACTAAAGTGATGAATCGAATTTTGGGAACATAATCAAGTGCCTTTGCAGTGATCGTCCCAAGAGATGGGATTTTTTTTATCCCAGGCAGAATTTACGTATAATAATATGCAAAGTTGTACCACGGGAAAGTCTCCATTTGAGATTATTTATGGTCATGCTCCTCACCGTACTTTAGACCTGGTTCCTCTACCCAAAATCCTGGGTTACTCGGTTGCAGCTGAACACCTAGCTGATCATATTCAGGAAGTGCAAGTACAAGTCCAGAAACAAATCGAGATTTCAAATGCCAAGTACAAGGAGCAGGTTGATGCCCACAGGTGAAAGAAGATTTTCAAAGAAGGTGACAAGTGATGATCTATTTGCGTAAGGCTTGACTACTAGCAGGAAGTCATGGCAAGTTGACACCAAAGAAAATTGGACCATATAAAGTTCTCAAGAAAGTCAATGACAATGCTTATGTAATTGACCTTCCAGATTCTATGGGAATCTCAAACTTTTAATGTGGCAGACATCTACAATTTCTTCCAGGAAAGTTCTGGTAAACAAATCAACTTGAGGGCGAGTTCTTCACAGGTGGAGGGGACTGATGTAGGACAGTAAGTTCCAGATTCTAGAATCTTCACAATATTCATGATTTCTGCCTTTTTTTTTTTTTTTTTTTTTTTTTGAATCTGGAATGTTCTGGATATCATAATCAGGGTAGTTGGCCCTTAAATTGCAAATCTGTCCTTTATTTCAGCATTCCTTAATTTCAGCATTTAGTAGCTTAATTAGTGGGATATTGTCTAGTTGTTATTGTCTAGATGTATCTGGACATATTTTTTCATTGTGTAAGTTCTGTCCAGCAACCTATAAAAGGGAGTAATTCTGTTTGTTTTAGAAAGTAAATCATCAATAATAGAATCTCGTGTTCTTTCATATTTAACATTTTCTTAGAGTTTCTGGTTGTATCAACCTATAACTCTTGTGTTCTACAGATTTAGGATTGTCGCAATCTTAAATCTTTCTTACTTCAGTTGTTTCACCACATCATTTTGTAATGTAGTACGTGAAGATATCATATATTTAGTCAAAATCAAAGGTAAATTTAAACAGCAGAATGGGAAATGGTCTTCACACCCTACTATCACTGGATGGTACACATTGGAACAATAGAATCAATTGGCTCTAGCTTCAGAACTAAGTCAGCACCATCTGATAACCCATGCATTATATAAAGCTTAATCTGACAATAAATTCTTCCCTGAGATTAAACCAAATCTATTAGCCAAAGATACTATATTTGACAGTCAATTTTGACTAAAGCAATGTAGATGTAAATCCATCCATTAATTGAGGTTGCTAAGATATACAATTTCTCTGAACAGACCAATCAAAAACACAATACTGCTTCTTCCCATACTGTTGGTCCAGTGTTACTGAGCTTCTAACATTTGCATTTTGCTCATCAGCTTCAGGTATATATAACAAGAGATTACAAAACTGAAGTATTTACCTTTACGTTCTAATATTCGTGTTCATAATAAATTGGCAACTAATTTTATTTAATTATTTATTCCTCTTTCACTTCTCACATACAGCATATAGATCTCAATTTGTATTGCCCTCATCTCCATTATTATTGAGACAGACTTCACTCAAGAGTTACAGCATATAAAATTACTGCCACAATGATGAGAAGTATCTCTTCAACAAACCAACAAATTCAACCCTAAAAGTCTGCAGTTGACTGCATATACAAAGTTATTACCACAAGATGACCATGTGTCTGTCCGTTAATGTTTACTTAATAATTGCTGTACAATACTCATTGGCAATGAACGGCACGAAAACGAAAGAGGAGTTCATGGTCATTTTCTCAAGACAGACGATATGATGAAGTAGACACATCTGCACTACCTGAATAACAGCCAAACCAGCCTAAATAGGTCGTAGCAAGGTTGAAGGGTTGCAGGGGTAGGCTTTTAGCTATACTATAGAGGGACTAAATAAACAAGATAATTAACAGATAACCTAGTAAGACATACCACAAGTCTAGTGATTTCATACTAGGGAGTAATTTATCAAAAAAAATAGACAATGCAATTAATAGAGAGAACGAAAGACCTGCTATATTGCAATGTTTGGAGACAGAAATTTATTATTATAGAAACTTACCCACTTTTATATCAATAGTGCACAAGGATTCAGCGCTAGTCTCTACGGACCATTTACAGTGTATCTGATGCATCAAATAGAGAAATAAGTAAAAAGACTTGGGCCAAAAAATAAAGAGAGAGAGAGTAAAGAGTTGAGAACAAAAACAAAGTTATATACTTAAATGGATATGCAAAACAGAAACTACTCTAGCATTTTTTTTATTTTAACAGACTGCTACATGTGACTCAATATTTGATAATCAATCCATAAATGTTTACTGATCACAGATAATGTAATTCATATTACTAATAAATGAAAGATAAAATATGCTCTAAGACACTTGCACTTTCAAGTTTATTCTGAACTAACCAAACCTACATAGAACAAACTCTTTCCCTCAAGATTTTTTCATGTGTGCGAGCAAAGAAAAAGCAAAGAAAGAAATTGCCATGAGTCCAGCTGCATGTTGTACTCAACAATGAATAACTGTTTGAAATTTCGAATCTGAAATGAGATACTACCTTTAATTCATCTTTCATTGAAAGATGTAGGGGATAACAAAAATGAGTTATGAAGACATTGATTTATTGACTTCAGACGATGCAGGCTACGCAAAAAATCAAGTGATAGGTCTACAATAATTTAATCATATGCAACTAAAGAGTACATCGCAAGGAAGTTGGGAGAAAAAGGATGATATCACATCATAAAAAATGTGAACACTTAGTATTGTGGAAAGCATGTTGTACCTCAAAGAAAGAGCCAAATGGAACATCATGTGCCTGTTGTACAGTCTCAAACACCTGATGAAGAATGATACAGGAGCAGAATGTCAATTTCCGGAAGATGATTCCATTTATGCTTAATGAACAATTTAGGTGCTTCTGTTCTTACTATTATTGATCTTTTTTGAATCCTAATGTCCATATTTTCGATTAGTTTACTCAAAGCTATAAAATATTAATATTTTAACTTCATTGCCGACTTTTTCCCAACAAATTTATAATTTATAATAGCCTTCAAAGGAGAAAGAAGTGAGTATCCACATCAAAATGAAGGAGAATCCTGTAATCAATATGAAAAAACAATTCAATAAGTTATTACTGAAAAGGAATATGGTTTAGAAGTAGAACCAGCAATTTCTTATCTGGGGAGAGCACAGCATGCTGCCATTCGGTCATTGCAGTGTCTGGAGGGCACATAGGACTGTTACATAGAGATCTGAATTTAATTTCTCTGACTTGGCCATCATATTCATCAGCAGCATGCCATTGGCCCATCTAACAATAACAAAAAAAAAAAAAAATTCAAAACTTCAAATCATTCAACAGAGAATGGAGGTCAAAACGAAGAAGTCCCTATCATTGATAACATATCCTTACTTCTATCTAGACTTTCACAGTGAAAGAAACAAAAGTACAAAGAAAAAACTCTTCTTGCATATAAAAAGAAAATAATACCGACAAATGAAGAGGGAACGATCCTATGAAAGAATTCAAAATGTGAATGCAGTCATAGTACTTAACTAGACAACACCACTCCAGTAGCAGTAGCACTCTGACACTCAAGAAGTGAGCTGACACCACTCCATCCTAATTCCATGATCTGATTTTAATTAGTATCTACATATCAAGGCTAAAGCCTAAATATTCTTTTCATTTCTCCCCCTAAATAGGTCAACAACCTCCATATTTACACAAAGATTTTCACTAATTTTTTCATTCCCTCGACTACTATTAGAAGACATCTCTGCCACTTAGAAGAGTATGAAAATTTTGTTTAAAAAATACAACATTAATCAATTATATAATACTAATGTCCATAATGTACTTATTATGCAAGATTGTTTAAACATATCAACAATTCATCACCATGCAATAATAATGCTCACAATTACTCTTATTTCTATGAGCTCATAACTGTATAAAAGGATTGATTCCATAACACATCCGATTTGTTATGCTAAAGTAGTTCAACCCAATAATATAACTTCCATTTATTTTACAAATTTGGATTACAATATTACATATTACTCTTAATATAACAATGTAAACATTCTATATACTCCCAGCTAACCTGATTTAAGTTTCATAGCAGCATGCCAATTTACTTACTATTTGCTGACAAAATACCAAAAAGTACTAATCATATATAAGATAGATCTCGTGTTTTATATTCACTATCACATTAGATTCTCTTTGAGGACCATTAACAATCATTTGAAGTATATTAGATAAGGAAATCATGAGACTCAAGTTGACATAGATAATTGTATAAGAATATCACGTTTCTTACATATTACCACATCTGTTACAAGAAGATTCCAGTTTGAGGTCGCTCCTGGTTAATCTATCAAATTCCTTTGACTTTTGGCATAAATAAACTTTTTTTATAAGTTTATATCCCAATATCCCATATAAATTTGTAGATTCACATATCGACTACGACAAAATTCAAACAGAATGTGGAACGGACAGAGTACTTCATATACATTTGTTTTCCTTGCATTGATAGATAGTTTCAATGCATAATCAAGTGGGTAGAGAATATGCATGCATAAAGATTAAGGTATTTTGATCTGGAAGGACAACCACCAAGATTCTAGGCACATAACACCTTATCTCTTACTCCATATGTCCCAATTTAGATGCCAATGTTTTTATGGATGAATGCTGTAAGAATATGCGGCTATGCCTAAACACATATGAGTTTATTTTAACTTGTAAGATTTTATGGAGGAAGACATCTGACACTTTATGATTACAGTAACAGAAGGGAGAAACGGAGAACTAGAAAGTATATGAATTGTATTGTATGTGTTTATTTATGACAAATGGTCCTTAGGTCTTTCTTGCATTCTGTTGTCTATAAAGGCATCAGTCCACACTACAAAGTCTTCTACTGATAGCTCGCACACCATATATACTAAAGCAGTTAACAAGACTACTGCTGCTACAGTACCATGTATTCTGACAGAACTAAACCTAAAGGAAAAATGGATAGTCCCTTTGCACCAAATTGTACAAACGAAACTAAGATTTTTTTTTTTTCCCAAATATATGATCAAGTTGGATTTTGAAATCACTAGAAACTTTAGCAATGAAAAATGATCACTCAGCCACAAACTATCCTATGCCTAAGATATGAAAATATGAATTTCAAAATTTAATTTCTTTACCATGCACAAAATTAAATTTGGTATATATTCTCATCTAATATTTATAAGATATAAATAAACATATAAATTTCTCACTATGATTTCTATATCAGAAAACTAGGAGAGATGAGGAGGGGGGATAAACACTTTGAACTTTAAAAAACACTCCAGATGCTTCATCTTTATAAAATTGATCTTAGATACTGAAACGAGGGTATTTTACGATAAAAGTGACTGTGATGTCTTATTCACCACTTGACAGGACTCACACACAACTAGCAAAACATTGCTCAGAATTAGCCATCACAATATGCTACAAAAACATAAGTTCTGGCACATCTTAAATCAATGGCACAAGATCCAGAAAAATGGACACATCTAATAAATAGAAGTTCAGTCTCTTCGGAGTTGATCCAATTTTTCTAAAGTCCCAACCCCCTTGGTCCCCCTCCACACACCCACAATTTCTTGAAAGAAAAGCAAAAGAAAACGAAAATAGAATGAAAACAAAAGGAGATGATGGAGAGAGGCATTATAGTTGATAGTGAGACCGAACCGTAATTGACGTGTAATGTTTTGACTTGCCAGGATCAATGGACGTGGAAAATGAAAACCAATGAACGCATTTCTTCTAAAGATCATATTGAGTTATTAACTAGAACCAACCCTCTATTTATATCTGATGTAGGTGAGGTCATCCAAATAATATTTGACCAATCTTCAATTTATTCAAATGCCAATTATTATCACAACCACCAAATGCACATTTTCCCAAAGTCCTAAAAAGCTTAAAAAAGAGGTTCTGATTGAAAGGTAATTCAAGACAAAATGTTAGGTGTGGTGAATTTGCACAGTAAAGCAAATCAAAACACCGACAACTATAATAATAAAGAGAGAATAAATCACAAGCAAATAGAAACCCTTAAAACTATAAAATCAACATTTAGTATGAGTTTGGAAATTTCATGCATGCATACAGGCTTTAAGAAAACTAACTGATGAAAAATATTGAAACATACGACAAGATTAGTATCCTTTCTGGTTGAACGATATTCATTTGTAAAACTGGAGCTGTCACTGAACAGTAACTCAAAGCATTGATCAGCTGTGGTTGGAAGAGTGCCCTGGGAAAAAGCACCAACCAAACTGTAATGCAATCAACACAAAGTATAAACAATAAATTCTCATAAATACACAAAATAAAATGCATACATTGTATATACCAACAAGAACTTCTTCTTTAATAAAAGGCTGCAACTTGCCGGACATATGCACACTTTCTTCAGGAATTTTAAGGTGCTCTTCAGTGTATCTGATAGAGCTACTATGTGCACGAAGTGCTGACTGCTCATTCTCCTGCTCACCAAGATAAATACATACAAAAGTAGTAAGCAGTTGATCCAGGATTTTTATGGATTATTGCAGTAACACTCTTCACATTATTGTCTCGGAAGCTGTAGTAACAACTAACTAGCTAACTGGGTCATCATTCTTATTAATTCGAATACGTTTGAGTAGGAAGAAGGGGAAAATTCAACTTCTTTGTCAACATATCCATTTATTTTTGTTCATTAGCCTGAGCAAAGCCTGTAATATATGTTCTAACATCCAAAGTGTTTACAATTACTAGTACTTAATAATGTTTTTTGTTCTACAACAAGGGTTCATTTTCAAACCTTTGCAACAATTATCAATATATTTTCCTTTCAAAATGATTATTTGTTGAATAGTGGCAACTGGCAACGTGGTTAGATTTAAGATATTCTAAAGGCAGCTTCATTCTGTGCCAAATTATTATGCTTTATAATGCTTTATTATTGAATCTCTCTAATAAATTATTAATCTGGAGGTATAGTTATAAGTGTGTACCTATATATATACCTGACACTATAGGTACACACTTATAACTATACCTCCAGCTTAATAATTTTTGTCTATATATAAGGTACATTTTTCCCCATTTTTGTTATAGAAACTTAGGAGGGGGAGACTGCCCATAACCACAATAAGGGTATTACCACAGGCCTCAAAATGAACTTGTAGTGATACAGATAACTAAACATTCTAACCATACCGATGAAATGTAGTCAAAATGTAAAACCCATTGGAGAAAAAAATATATGAAATAAAACAATTGCACATCTAAAGCTTTTATCTAAAATTTTAGAGATAGTATACCGACTAAAACTCTCACAATAGAATGGATTAATAATTTATCTATTCTAGAAATACCAAGTTTTTTTGTTTTCGTTTAGGAATAAAGATCAATTCCAGATGATTCAGATGAGCACTCAGGAAAAAATGTATATTCTAAAAATTCTATTCCCACCATTCAAAAATTACAGATATATTTTCCTTTGTTGGTTGTTCCAGAATTAGAGATACATTTTTATTTTTAAACACTTAAATGACATAAAGTGCCAAATATACTATCATCAATACTCCACTACTCCACTATCACCACCAGTGGCGGTCCCGACCATTACTATAAATAACATGGCAGAATCTTAAATAAATACATATATTAATGATACAATTGGAACTTAAAGTTTTTACCTTTTAAAGCCATTACTTTTTAGATGTATCTCTAATTTTGGGAGGGTCTTCGACTAAGAAAATATACAAATGCTTACAACTAATGACTCACGTATCTGATAAATTCTTTTTCTTTTCTATACAGTCAAGTGTGCTTGTAGCCTTATATGCATATAATGAGAGTGTAAATCTTGTAGCCTTATATTTTAAAACACTGATTTATGCTATCGAATTCTAGTTTACTCTTGAAACTTGCCAAGGATTATCAGTGACCTCACATGGCAAGGACGTTTCTGACACAGACATCTTCTTATTGAATTACAACATCAACAATACCTTTAACCCAAACTAGTTGGGGTCAGCGGTAGATGAACCCATAGAGAGAGAATAGATATCACTAAGAAAGATAACTAAAAATGCCTAGAACATGTTATGTTGTGTTCATCATGTGTGATATATCTCTTGACTCGAAATGGGAGAAGGTCTGAAAAGGATGTTAGTCTCCAGGTCCAAGAGGGTTAATTAAGGCCTCCTGCTTTCTTTTGGTTGAAGTTTGTTCACAGACTCACAAGTCTGAATCTGCTTTCCCTATTCTCAAGGAAGGTGGCCAGCAAACCTAAGTTCCCAGACCAATTCATCATTTTATTAAATGGCGTTCTGCCAGATAGGAATAGATTTGAACTGATAATTCTTAGAAAGAGTATTAGAACGTGAAGGACACCTACCGCTAACCAAGACGAAGTAATTCATTTTTTATCTCTATCAATAAGCCTCCAAAAAAGAAATCTGTATATGTTTTCATTAAATAGTTGATATTATATTGGAAAAATTGAACACTTCGGATCATAGTAATATCTAAACTAAGCCATCTGAAGAACATGGCCTCTCTCTCACACTCTAAACTTTTCCTGTGATATATATGATTGTTTTGTTAAGACCAATAGGGATCTCTATGGTCTTAGTCTTACTTATAGAACCTAAGAAGCAAATCTATAATCCATTATGACATGTAAACCGTGTTGGATATGGACAACTGGATCATTCGTGGAGAAAGACTCGAGTCATACCAAATAACATGGACAAGTGAGTCATTTGTGGAGAAAGACTTAAGTCATACCACAAAACATATGCATAATACAGATCATACTTGACCATCTGTATTAAAAGTTCAACTACTAACTATAATGTTATGCAAGAAAATAGGAGCGCATTTAGCCTGTTAAACTACAAACTGAAAATTAAATTACATGCACAGTGAGATGATAATATAGAAATTGTTAACAGCACAGAAATTAGACCTTCTTCTCAGCTTCTAACATTGCTTGATAGTTCTTTACTGCACGTTGTAAACCCCTTAGAGCATGGTTTCTGTTCCAAAATGATGCAAATTTGTATCTGACTCTACCTGAAAATGGAGAAAGAAAAGATTGCAACAAAAGGGCCTCGGTGTTTACCTGAATAATAATTCTCTTCAGAAAAACAAATCAGCAACAAAGGCTGCACTTAGTCAGCACAAGCTAATTTTCATTCTTTTCGCTGTGTGAGTTACAAGTTTTCAGATTATTAAACAAAAAGAAAGAGCATACTTACTGAGAAATTCAAGCTAGACATCCTCATAAATTTTTTGATCTCAGGGAGACCTCAAATTAAGCACCCAGGAATAACCAGTAACTTTGACGTCCACAACAAATCATTGCATCATCCAAAACCAATTCTTGTGCACAGTTAATAAAACCATTTCTATTGGGCATATGGTTTTCCTATGGATGGTCATCCCCATTTATAAACGCAAGTGTAACTACTAACTATCTATTCTTTCATGTAACTTAACTCTGACAATGGAATCAATTATCGGCCTTTTTTTGTTAGTGTATTCATAGACCTGGCAAATGGGTACCCAAGGGTAATTTTTACCCTACCTGTTAAGACCTATCATACATTTACCCATGTGTATATTTAGCCATTTACTTTTGGATACTAATTATTGTACCCATCATACATGATTATGGCTATTGGGTAACCCTAGGGTACCCAAATTGTACATAATTCAAAATATTCAGTTATATGTATTTTTTTATATTTTTAAATCATATAAAAGTTATAATCCTTCAAATTAATAAAGAATTCTGTAGAAAGTCGGAAAAAGATTTGATGATTTAGTATTGATAAAGAAAAACCAACATATTCTCTATTATCAAATCTAAGAGACGCAAAAACTTGAGAAAAGAGTAATATCAATAATCCATGAATTTCATAAGTTTGGGTGAGGTCTTTTATGTGGACTAAGTATGTCGATTTTTATTAGAAGTCCAAATTTAAAGCACTAAGTAAGTATTTAACAAAATAAAATAAAATAAAGCACTAAGTAGATACTCTCTCTCTCTCTCTCTCTCTCTCTCTCTCTCTCTCTCTATATATATATATATATAATGTTGGTAACTCGTGGGTTGGGCCAAAAAGCAGCGGGTAAAAACATACTTGGGTAATCTTACCCGTTTATTTTTGGGTTCAATATTTGACACAAATTACCTATATATTTTTGGATACCCTTGGTAGCCATGGGTCTGGGTGCAAGTTTTCCAAGTCTACGTGTTCATCTGTGCACTTGATGAGCCACAAGACAACTTATTTCTCATCTAATAAACAAAAAGACAACTCATTTTACTGCAAATGCCTTACATTCTTCATCGGTTTCCAATTCAAAACTTCTCTACATGTGCAAGAGATACCCTTTTAAGGAAATTAAAAACGCTTAGACCTATTAACTACTAACCATCAGGACTTCCTAAAGGAGGAACACCATGCCCACCAGCACCCATGCGTAAAATTATTGTAATAGCAGGATTAATGAATGCATGCTGACTCCTCCTTATCTGTAAATAACACGACAATGGAGCTTTTAAGTGATATAATACAAATTGTCAACCAACAAGTAAAAGCATCTAAGAAACGGCGATGAATTAACATACCTCATCTATATCACCGATCGGTATAAACACCTGCCAAAAAGAAAGTGATAGCATGGTCACATATGATTCTATGCAGTAGCAGAACAAACGATAGATAGTCCCCCAAAAGCTACGTCTGGCAAAGAAGTATCAGGACAAACATCTAGAAAGCACTCTAAAGATATTTTGAGAACTTATTAATGAATCCAATACAGGAAAAGAGGAACTGAGTGTCTTTCATTGCATCGGTGGAAATGATTGATATGGCAACCCAACTCATTCTAAAAGGTGTGTGTATGTATGTGTGTTTATCTGTGTGGGTGTGGGTTACATACTTACATGTATCATGTATATATGTATATGTAATGTATATGGTACCCCCTATGTTCCTTCCAAATTACAAGATAAATTATACTTCTAAAATCTGTTCAACACATTTTTACATTCAAAATTTAGAATAAATTCATTTAATTTTAGTCAACATTTACAAATGCTTTTTACCAGACTGAAAAGATTAGTTTGGAACTGAAATTAATCAATCACGTTTGAATATGAAATTGAGATTTATTGATATGAAATGGAAGAAATATATAACAAGACACACCATCTCAAGCTAAGGTTACCTATACGGTCATTTATGGCATGGGAAAGGTAAACCACCAACCAACTAAACTGGCAAGCCTAAACAGCATTGAAGATGAGTTGAACACTCAGTCCACAACTTATATCAGCATGTATTTTCTATATTTACTTTGTTTACTTATTTCTTACTCCCTCCATCCAGGACATTCGCAACAGATGACTTTGCATATATATTAAGGAAAAAGTTAACTTGATTAAATTGTCTATCTTGTCCTTCAAAATGAGTGGTGGAGAATCAATTAAATTGAAATGCGTAAAAGTGGTGGGAAAGTAAAAAGGTTGAAAGTAAGGGATGTGACAAAGTAGATGCTCTGAAGGATAATTTGGACTAATGAGAACATCAAATTTACTATAAAGAGAAATATTGCAAATGAATGGAAAATTCATAAAAGAGAAGTTCTGCAAATGGACCAAGATGGAGGGAAATTTTTAATGAATATTATTCTTTCCTTTTTGTATCAGGTAAATCACAATTAATTTCTCACACACAACTAGGTTAGGTAAGCTTCACAAGGAGCTGATTTACTGACGTGATGTAACTTGGCTCTAGAAGAATTTACTAAGAAGATTGGGAAAACTTTTGACCTGGGTTTGGGAGTGAACAGGTCGCTTTACAGTAGGACTGAGTTCCTGATAGTGCTTATTTCCTCTGGCAGGATTAAAAATGGTCATGCATGGAATCAGCTTAGGTCAATTTGCAATTTAGCAATTATTCCTTCAGTAGTGGGAAATAGGCTAGCATTATGGAGCAATCATAAAACACTGCATATTTGAAGAAGTAACACCACTAAAGTAAATCTTGTCTGAGAACCAAGTGGATACTAAGAAGACACCATAACCCTATCCCACAAGTGTGCTAAGAAAAGAAATATTGTTTGTCCAAAAAAGGGACCAGCATCTACCATTATTCTTATTTTTAATCCCCAAGACCTATTTCCTTTAGTATCAAATTTCTCTCATGGATAAGACAAATAAATCCAAGAGTAATCCCAGAAACGGAGTTACAGGAACATAATGCATGCCACCTTAGCATAAACAAAAGCAGAAGTGTTACAGCATTCTTTCAAGTTCTCTAATTTAGACTCCATTATTGAACTTTTTCAATTCAAATTTAGAAACACACCTCCCAAGAGAGAGTTGGGGTGGGTGGGGGGGTGGGGGGGGGGGGGGGTGGGGGAGGTGAGGGGGGACGCTGTGGAGACTCCTCAGAAAACATATCTGATTGTAATAACCTGAAACAAAATATATGAAACTTCTATGCTTCTCACCTTTCTCAAACTGTAGTGCAATGGAGGATGGCATCTACAATTTACCTCAAGCAATGGCTATTAAGTATAATTAATCATACAACTGGTCTAGGTAAAATCCAAAACAAAGTATGGTAGCCATGAAGCAGAAAGCTCTCTTGACAGTGGCTGGTAAGGTCACATTAACCAGTAATTAAATCCTCTAACTAATCAACAACTTGACCTATACAGCTGCTTCCATTTTCATGAAGTGATATGAGCTTCTGGGTTTAGTATAGTTTAATATTCATTAACGTTGTAGCCATTAATCTTTAACTCCATGGCGTTCAAAAAAAGATCCTAACTCAAGACAATTTTAACTCCATTTTGCGAAGAAATTGACAAGCTAACCTTCATTTGCTTTGAAAATACATTAGAATGGAAGCAAATGTGCCACGAAGAGACATACATGCGGCCATGGTACAAGAAAGACCTCTCAAGGGCACAGGAGTAACTGTGTTCAACAATCTGAAACGTATACACTAAGGGTCAGTTAAACAACAATAAGTGTGTCAGACCCGATGACTATCAACAGAAACTTGTTGCATAAGTGGAAGATAATACATCTTAAAACCTGCCTCATCTGGAAGAAGATCAAATATTGTCTGCAGCGGTCCAGCTTTCTGATGAACTACAGTAGGTCCTTGTCTTCGAGGCTTAGCTCCAGCGTAGTCGTTCAAAACCCTAACATAAACAGATCTATTCTCATTCAAAGAACAATAATATATTTAAAACATAAATTAGACAATGGGTTTTTATATTGCTTAAATTCAGTACTGCAAACACTTGAGAAGTACAACTGAACCTGAAACAAGAAATTAGTGGTAAAGACAGACGTAACGGAGATGAGGAAAAGGAGTGTACATTGACTCATTGATGAAAAGCTTAAATACATAATGGCAGCCGCAGTTTAGCAATCCATGGGAAAAGGTCAAAAACTGAAGTTGGAAGGGAGGGAGGGAAAGAATCAGCATGTGTTGAAGATCTTTACTTTGATGTAAATAATATCCAAGGTCCCAAAGAAGCCAACATGGTTAGTCCTTATCCAGACAAGCATGCTAGAGTTAGACTAGTAGAATTCTTGTTTGAATTTCATTTCTCCCGGTAAGCAACTAACAACAATGTCCAGAACAAAATTGGACTTTAGAAACGAACGGCGTTTCTAAGAAGTAACTACTCCCTGGGCAAAAAATAGTGTACCTTCACAGAGAATAATGTTCATATAGATGCCAATAACTGACCACAAATGCACAAGAGCTACAGATAGTTATATAAAAAGCAAGCAGAAACAGCAACATAAAAACTTGAGGTCTCCATGCACGGACCTAAAGATTTTTTTCTGAAGGCCAGAATCCATGTAACCAAATCCATGGATTCCTTTTGAGAAATTTTGCAAGAATTTTAATGCATCCTTTAAAGGTCAACATCATTAGACAAAATTTAGCTGTGATGCTGCTTGGTCAATTTATGCATCAGCAGCAAGAATTGTCATAAGTTTATTGGCACGCAGACCAAACAAATGCAGCAGGTCTAGTAAACCAATTCAGTTGCATGAGAGCAGGCAACAGAGAGTCCAGTGCATAACCCAACTAAGCTGAATAATGCTGGTCTATGTATGCCATACCCTCAGCTCCCATATTGGCAGTAGTAGAAAAGCTTCTGTTTCTTCCATCCCTGCCTAGTGTACAAATTAAAGAAGAATCTGCGATTTCATTTTAGGCATAAATATACCTTTTAACCTAAACTTCATAATAACTTACTCAAAGACTAAAATTACATTGAATACCTCTTACTGCATTGAACCATTCTATGTTTATGCCACATTGCACCACCTCTAGTAAAAGAAATTAAAATTAAAAAAAGGAAAAAATTATTACACCACTTAGTTTTAATTTTTTTGCCACAATACCTCAATTCAAACAAGTTTACCTGCAAATGCATTTCACTTGCCAAAAAGTGAGTGAATACGTCTTCTGATGATCCTCAAAAGCTTAAGTTGACTAAAGAATGACCACTTTTACCTCTCACATTTGCTTTAATACTTAACGAACCCTTTTTTCAACTTTATCCATTTATTTATTTAGCTAAGTAATTAATTGATTACTTAATTTTATATATAGCAATACAGAAACTTATTATTAGTTATATTTAATTATTAAAGATAAATTAATAATAATTTATTATTTAACTCCTACTTTAATTAAGATAAATTTTAATGCTTTAAGAAAATAAATGAAAAGTTACAGTAGACATCACTTCATCAGAACCCATCAGTCCACTTCAGTAAGAACTCATCCCCGTCATCCTCTTCCTCTCATATTTTCCGGCCAAATAACCTTCCAAAAGAAAACAGAGAAATCTAAAATCTAAAGCCATAAATAAACCCAGTTACGGCGAAATGGCAAATTCCCTATCCCCCCTTGTAATACCCGTAAAGTTTAATAACAATAATCGATAATTAAGCTTATTTACTAGATGTACCAATATTAAGTTTATTATAGTCAATAATTAACAGCTATGCATCTAAGAGTTAAATTAGTATTAAAAGTAATTGAAAAAGGATAAGTACAGATTTTCTCTTCAATATGTATCTACATATATAAAATACACAAAACTTGTGGTGTTAAGGGTATAACAAACATAGGAGGGAGAAAAAAAACAAAAAAACAAATGGAGACATGGCACTATTGAAGAAGTGCAACACAAATTGCAGATCACGCGGGGGAGCAATCTTCACAAAGGTAAAAAAGAAAAGCTTAACAATGGGATCGTATGATTAGTTGAGCTATCGGTGTGCATGTATGTTTGCAAAAGAAAACAATTTTACTTTTTCATTCACGTGACCATGGGGGATCAGGAGAAAATTTCAGATTAAATTGTAATTTTTCATGCTATGTTCCAATTAGGATATGTATATTTGTAGTAGTAATAGTATATTATTTAATATATTAAAATTTATGTCATAGTTAACATTACATACATAAAATACATTATCAAAGAGTAATTAAAGGTTTGAAGATATAAAATATGTAGTAAATTATTACCTTAAAAAGGATATTAAAACTAAAATTGTCAATTGGGCGTACAAACGATATATTAATTACGTGTTCTGATTCAGTTGAACGGATTTGGTAACTTTCCTAATGCAGAACAGAAGTTAGTTGGAAGTGTTATTTTAGGTACGGTTTGTGTTTTTTTAGTGTTACTCTTTCAGTTTGTTTAATACGTTTTGCCTCTTAAATCTGATTAAGTGGTGGCATAATTGATCGGTGTTGGTGGATGAAGATGGTCAGTGGTGGCATATTGATCGGTGTTGGTGGATGAAGATGGTCAGTGGTGGCAAATACCAATTATGGTGATGGATTGAGTCAATCTGATCACAGACTGTTACTAGAGCTTTTGAAAGAACACTTCAGTTTATAGATCTGACTTGAATGGCAGGCGATTGTGGTGGTTTATGGAATCTGGATTTACAATCAAGATGAAGAAAGATGATTAAAGATGAGGAAAAGAAGAGAGAAACAGGAGCACTGCACCCATTTTTTAAATACATTATGGGTAATGACACGATTTGCAATTTCTATTGGCTCCATTAAGTACTTTTAAGCGCTGTTAATCAGTAAGTAAGAGTGTGCCAAACAGTTAAAACCACAGGTGGTGCAATTGCAGTTTTGCAATACAAATACATGTCTACCCTAGACACTGCCATGCATTGAGCATGAACATATCCCTCAACATAAGCCTCATAATAGCTCACATAAACTTAAGCTACTTCATATACCTCTTATCCTATACCGTCACAATAACTTACATACAGAAATCAAAATTGTCACTAATATTGCAATAGACATATCAAGCAAAGGCCCTGCCTGACACTGCATGTCCCAACTCCAGATTATTGCTACTCAAAAACAACTCATGCAGTCTACAAGTATACTCATGAATTCCAGGAGTTCAGAAAGAAAATTAAGCTACTCTTATGACTTCATTACAAAGGAAAAAGAAAACGATATTAAACACCAAAAGCTCCTGCTCCAATATCTGCACTTAGCTGCCACCTTATCTTGGGACATGTTCTTGGGCAACACTACTCGTTCGAAAAGGGTGATATAGCACACCTTAGTTGGGCCAGAATAATAAATAAATAAATTTGGACTAGTATTATAACTCCTTGGACCAACTTTTCCCCCACCAAAAAGAGGGAGAATAGACATTAATACTAACATTCAAAGAAGGGGACCAATACTGCAGATAAGTAGCCTACATTTAAAAGTTAAAGCCCCTTGACAGTAAACTATTTATTTACCTAAAGAAAACATCCTTTTACCTAACAGTGTCATGTACATGCTTGAGTTTCAAAAGATAAAACTAAGAGACTTTGATCACCTTTTCCATATGTTATAATCTTAGTTGATTCTTCTTGCACTAATTTATATTCATAACTCATATGACTCAAAAGAGTTCCTTTAAAACAAACTAGTTGAATAGGCAGTTGATTATCAAATACTCCCTCATCCACAAATAAATGTCGTTAGACAACTTTGCATACATATTAAAATTGACATATAATAGCATTAAAAATAGTTGTCATACCTAATATACCCTTGATTTGATTTTAATTCTCTCTCATGAGCTCTTAATGGCATAATTATCAAAGCACATTAGCAGGGTTAAAATAGGAAAAGAGGATTATTTAATTCTTGAAATTGATGTGATGTCACATATTTATGGATAAACTTTATCCTGTAAAGAGTGACTACTTTGGGGACGCAGAGAGTGTAAAGGGAACTCAACTCATACTACTATACATTATATAGAGTATATATTCTTAAGTCTTGTGACAAACCAAATTTTAGGATGTACGAGTCTTGTATGTAGTACATCCTAGATAATTGTATCACCTAAAATCAAATCAATTCACTTGAATTTGATGTTTGAAATGACATCGTTGGACTTCGTAAAAATACTTTTATGGAGCAGAGGTAACACAAATTCAGTCCATCTTGGTCGACTTTTCTCGCATTAACACTGCCCCTAATCTAGCACTATTCTATCGCCCCAAATCCCAGCTAGTTCACACAGAAAGACATCCAATACAATAAATTAAAAACAATCACATTCTATAAAAACTAAGCACAAATTCAACTTGCGATAGAAGAATTTACATATTCAGTCATTTCTGTAACTAAGTAGCAGCTCTAGACAATGTTAGTAATATACATTAAATGTATTAGCAAAAAGAGAAGAAAACAAAAACATAGTCACCTGGAAGAGTTCAGAGGAAGATTTATGGTTCTTATGTGGAGGCAAACCTGGGCAAAAAGTGAAGTGTGTTTGATATAATTGAAGGACATTAGATCAAAGGTAAAATCTATCCATATGGAGATCTGGGAAACCAACACTACAGTAACAGGTACCTGCCCTGATGTGCTATCCAAAGGATGCCATACTGCACCAGTTTGACCTTCACTTTTAACAGGAACAGTAACCGAACCAAGAACTGCACTTCTCCAAATTATATCCCAATCATATATTGTCACATTAATCTGCCCATATATTAGTCAAACTAGTTTAAGAATCACAAATGACAAGAATTACAAGCAATATGGACAACAGGATAAAATTCATAATTATGCCACATGAGAAGAATAATACTCCCCCATTCCAGAACAAGAGTTACATTTGGGTTTTAGACCAATATTAATATTGCATGTTTGATTGAGAATTATATGTTCAAATAAAAAAAAATTCCATGAAATTTGTTATAAATGTTCAATTAATGAAAAGATTATTGTAATACAAAAATTTAGAAAATATAGCATTACAATGAAAAAATTATGCTAATGTAACTCTTTTTGTGGAACAAATCTCCTTTCCAAATGTAACTGCTTTTGTGGAACGGAGGGAGTATATATTTTTTCCTCAGCTAGATGCTAATCCTGTTATCCCAGTTAAGTAAACCCAGCCTTGTTTGGGGGGCTGAACTTTTCATGTCTCTAGAGCGTCGTATATAATTCTTTATATACTTTGAAATAGATGATATAAATTGCTTGAAGATGATATATAATTAGGTGAAGCTGAAAACAAAGGGGGTCACTTAACTGGAATAAAGTTATAAACACTGTATACAGTATACTGTAACCACCAAGGAGATGATATTTTCATAGTTTAAAGAAAAATTATTCTCCCACATGCCAGTTAGTGTCCATGATTATTTGACGAACAAACCTCAACAGGAAGCTCATTAACTGAAAAATTAAACTCCTCTCCCCACATGGGGTTTCGTGAACCGGGAACCATAGAACTGCATAACCAACATGAATGATGATAAATAACTTAGGAGGGATGCAGAGAAAGAGAAAGACTATAAAGATTCAGATTGACTACTTTAATGCATCTTGATAAATAAATTAGAAAACTCAAGAACTGGATACATCATAGAAAAAATAAGTTAAAAATACATCAGTATTAGAGAGCATAATAGAAAATTATAAGAAATAGAACATCAGTAAACAAAGTTTATTAAAATCTATGACTCCCTTTGTTCCACAAAAGGAGCAACAATTGAGTTTTTTACAGATAGTAATATTGCATGTTTGATTAACAATTACATGTTAAATAATAAGTTTTTTACATGAAATTTGTTATAAATGTTCAAGTAATGATAAGATAAAAAGATTGTAATGAAAAATTTTAGAAAATATGTCATCATAGTAAAGAATTTATGCAAATGTAACTCTTTCTTTGGGACTTAAACAACATTTTATATAGCAATTAAAGGATTGTCAAGAGAACATCCAAAACTTAGATGCTTGCTGAGTCATAAAACAAAGTTTGTGGAATACAAACATAATTATCCAAGGCTTTTTACAAGCTAAGCTCTGTATTTTCAAGCCATGCAAATCAAATATTGAAATATATTAATTCATAATGGGATTACTACAAAAGAAAGAAATGAACACAAGGATGACAAACCCATTAATTCTGACAACATTTATTTATTTGATACAGAGATAAACCATTAATAAGAAAATTTGGAGAAAGAAAAAAAGAGAGAGTAGAAACAAGACCAAAATTCTAAAACTATGAAGTCCTCAAGGGAACTGCCGTGCAATTTAAAAGAATAATTGAAAGAACCACTCCTCAAAACACCCTTAATGCCCATGCCCAGAAAGAAACTAGAAAGGATGCCCTAGTCCCCTAACCAAGAAAAGATGATTAAGTTGTAGATCTCAAGAAAAGCACCAAGAGTTCCATCATGACAAAAACCAGAAACCTTATTTCAGCAAAGGGGTCCAAAAGCAAATGAGAACATCCCCCAAGTCAGAGGTACTGTACAAGAAAAGTGAGAGTGAGTTACTGAGCATCCCTAAAAGCACACCACGCATCTACATGGGGACTGGGCTTTGGGTTTCTATGCAACATGTTGTTTATGGCTAAAACTTTCCTATAATTGAAAGACAGTGATGACGATATCTATATACAACTTTCTTAAACAGCACCAACCCATGCATGTGTATATTCAATTATTCATGTATGAACTGTTACCTAGCCACATTGGCTGTTATGACCAACTGTTATAAGACCAATCAAGGCCATCTATTTTTCAGACCTAAGATATAAGAGAAAGAAACCCTCGTCAAGGACATCACAGTTAAAATCTACAGACGTCCACACCCATTAATTGCAGACATGGAAATTGATATTTTTCAGCTTTAAAAGTCCATACTTATTAATTGTGGAATTCACAATCAATAAGTGTAGGCGTTGACCCTATATACCATTAAATCTGAACATCAGCAGGTTAGATAGACTTAGCTCTAATAGTGTCCACACAACTATGGGCAATGAACCTTCCCCATATGTGTATGTATACATTTATACACATGCATGTACAAGAATAATTAGAACAATAAACTGAACAGACCAAAAGTTAGTTCCATTAAATCCACATTAAGCCTTATATATGATAAATAGGCAACATTTTCTTGAAGAAAAAATGTAAAATTATTTTCATTACATAATAAGAGGTCAAACTAATGGATAAGTCATAGAACATTGTGTTGCGTACAAGTCTTCATGTACTCTGAACTACAGCATTACGTTTGCTTTTTCGGTAATACTCTTATCCCTTTCTTTCATGTACTTGAAACAACCAACCTATCCTAGGGAATTGTCAATGACTCGCCAATACCAATTCTCACCAATATCCTACATACTTCTCTCAACTAAATGTTCTATTATTAGTCCATTACAACCCATCAATATTGTTCACTGCCAACAGAGATGCTTAAAAAGAACATCACCAAGACAAATGCTCTCCCCATAAACTGCAGAAAGGCCACGTTTTCTATAAACTCCAGATGCCAAAAAATGAGGCTCCCACAAGAAACACGTTAACCATTTATCCAGCAAAGAAAGACTTCCAAATACCAGATTCACTTGTCCAATCTTCCCATTTACTTCTCCAAACTAGATTGTTAGAACTAGCTTCCAATCGCCTACAAATTTGTCGTCTCACATGATGATTCAGCAAATAGATAACAACGAAATATCATCTCTCGGTTATGATTCATAGTGGCCCCAAAATGATGCACAAAAGAAATGGTTAAGCAAGCTTCTGGGATATGACTATGTGATCAAGTACAAGAAGCAAAAGGGCAATAATGCAGCTGATAGTTTGTCCAGGAAGTTTGAAACACTTTCATATCCATGAAGACATGGATACTTTAAGGGGGAGAGTTTGTCAGGCATAAGGCCTAATCAGAATATATGTGCTACTATGTGTGTAGCTAATTGAGTTGTTATAGTTAGTTATGGGGGTGTAGGTTACGAGTGTAGGATAAGAGCATCCCATTTAGATCAAAATATCATTAGAGCAATCTCAAAGATAAGTGACGCCTGTATAAGATATTACGCTTTAAATGTCCACATGGTCATCCCTTCTATAAAGAGAGATAAAATATCTTTCATGAAAGAAATTTCAGCTTAACTTCATAGTCAGACTGAAAGCAAAACAATTTATTGCAATTAACAGACAAACTGGAAAAGCACGTATTAGTCTGCTCCTGAACCTGATCAAAAAACATCAATTGCTTCATAGTCAGACTGAAAGCAAAACAATTTATTGCAATTAACAGACAAATTGGAAAAGCACATATTAGTCTCTGCTCCTGAACCTGATCAAAAAACATCAATAGCTTCAACTAGAAGCTGTTTAGTTTAATAAATATAATATATCTTATAATACACAGTTCCATCAAAAGTAAACCGTAATATGTACCTTGAAACATCACCAAGTAATTAAATGCTTTTAAAAGAAAAACACATTTATTATAAACGATCAAGCCTATATAAGTGAAGTGACAATTAAATTCAATCACCTAAATCGCTTTTCATTGCCACAAGTGATGATTGCATAAGGATCTGACATGCCATTTAGGTTAGCGCCAATAAGATTCTTGGCTGCCAGCAATTCTACCTAAATTTAAATATAACAAAAGGATGAATATATAAGTATGCAAGTCAACGAAGAGATAATATTGCTTAACAAAAAGATTTCCAAGAATAGGAAGTCTCTCTGGCCCTTTGCAAATTGGGCTAATACTCCGGAAAAGGAAAATGCAAAAATAGAAATAAAACTTGATATTATTAGAAAATCCCAAAAATTCATATTCGTAATGCAAAAACATATAAATGAAAACATTATTTCCATGAGAAATTTTTATGTTTTCACAAGACATCTGTCCCATGAGGATCCCATTTATCATTCTCGTCAAGGAAGCTTTGTGAAAATATTAATCTCTAAAAAGATTTTGGAACAAATCCTGTTACAGAACCTGATACAACTCTCAAGTGTAAATCCAAGACCAAAAATCAAACAAGTAGCATTCCGCAATCCCATCTAAAGATTGAAAATTTTGAACTTAAAATTACCTTAATTATATATGCAGAATTAGAGAAAACCTCTCCTTTCATCTGGCCCATCTACAAAATAAGTGCAGGACTGCACGTCAAACAAGTGGAAAATTACTCCATGAAGTGGTAATTATCAATCTATAGCGTAACGTATGTATAATACACAATGCTATTAGAGTGATTCCACAGGACATATACTAAGAACCTCTGGGGTTCAGGGATTCGGGTTCGTCATACGAAGATTCGGCAATTCAAAAATTCCCACAGAGTGAGGATTCACGGTCCAGGACATATATAAATTTATACATATAAAAGTGTAGAAATATACAAGAAAAACATAATCACTCTCATTATTGTATAAATTGCCTAGGTGTCTTCTCATATAACATTACATTAACTAGTACAACATATAAAATTAGTCATCTTTCCAATAATTCATCATTCCGAACAAAAGATAAACTAGACAAGAATCAACAGAAGAATCACAAGAATCCCCCAAAGAATCACGCGAAATTTAGAACAATCCAAAAATCTAAGAATGGATTCGGGCATTTGCCAACCTATACAAGAATCCCTGATGGAGAAATATAAATAAGCATGTTAATACTCAATAGCACAATCTGGCAACCACAGAAGAAGTTGTCAACATAGTTATCAGAACTGTACGATACACATTGTTATCAAATTGTTGTCTAGGCGATGCCAAGGCGCCAGGTGCGATACAGTTAAAATCGTAAAGTATCGCCTCGAGTATATATGTCACCAGGGTTCTGTATATATTGTTTTTTGTTCGTACTACGTCTTCAGCTGTCATCACAGATATATCAGTGAACAAAACAAGATTCAATGTGGCAACAATTCATAAGGAGTCAAGGAGAAAAACTCATGCGAATAGGCCCACGTGGTTTGACTCTCAGATATACAAAATTTACACGTGCACTAAACAATTTTCGTTCAAATTACTATGATTTAGTCTTTTTTGCGTTTTTATCCTTTTAATGCCCAAAGTATATGTAAATATAGATATTTATACCTATATTGTACATCATAATATTATTAACCACTTAGGAATCTTGGCAGTTGGCTATCACCAAAGCTAGCCCGGCCACCATGATGACCATGACAATACATGATATGTATCATATGATTCGATACGATATACAGACAAGTCGATACATATCATAAGTTATATCAGAATCTTCACTATATTGAAAGTATAGCTCATGATATGATATGATTCTTAAGATAACAATATATTTTACGATCATTGTGGAGGCAATATCAAGCTATTTCGAGTATTTTAAATACTATTTACCTATTTGAAAATCATTTTTAGGTCAACGAAATAATTTGTAACACACTTTTACATAAGTACAAGATAACAAGCTAGATTGGCTAATATATTGGTTATTTATACGCATACAGATAGATTAATAGTCTAAGTTTTACATTATAATCAAGCTAATATGCTTGTTTGCTCAACAAGTTTGGTATAAATATTGGCTAAACATATAGTATCATGTTTTGCATTTATTTGGTGTATCGGACGATATGATTAACGATAAGATACATGAAACATGATATGGGGGCTCAACAGATTATGGATGTTAACATTCTACAAGCAAGTTTTTAAGATATTACTGGTTAGCAATCCTAAATCATAACAAATGAATATTATAACTTAGTAAATATATTACTTCTTAGGGTAGAAAATGTAGAACTCTAACAGCATTTTCTGCAATTTGTTGACTCAGAGTTTAAGCTTTACATTTTATAATTATATACTTATCTTAGCTCTTATATCATTTAAAAGTAAAGAATCTAAATGCACACATCCTAGACCACAGTTGTTGATGGCCCAAAACGACAAGATCCTACTCCCAGGGCAAGGTAAAGCGCACCTCTAGTGCCTTGCCCTAGCTAAGCAAGGCTCTAACAAAGAGGCATGCTTCTTTTGGGCATGCCCAAAGGTGCAACGCATATTAAAGTGCACCTTATTGAAATCATCAAAAAGGACCAAAGGAAGGCTTTAAGTAATATTTTTTTCCATCTTCTTTCCTTCTTGAAACCCTTTAATTGTATCTTTCTTTTCCCCTTTTATCTATTTTCTTCAATATTTCCTATTTCTACCTTTGTTATAATTTTTTCTACAAAATTCATTTCCCTTTTCTTTCTTTTTATAAATAATCTTCACTCTTCCTCCAATTTTCATTACTCCTTATCCTTCTCTTTTTCTTTCAATCTCCCTATGTTTCTCTAGTTTTCTTCTTAATCACAATCCGTACTCGGTCAATCTATTGATTTTCTTTCCTTATTTTCTTGTTGTTTCTATTTCACAATGTCGTTATCACATATATTGTCGTCTTATATTAAAATATATTTCTTAATTGCAAGTACAATATTATAAATATACATATTTGCATTCAGGTTTGCACGCTACACTTATGTGAGTCATGCACCTCCTTGTGCCTTCCTATGCCTTGCATGCATCTTTGACAACTATGTCATAGACATATAATTATTGAAAGAGATATGTTCTAACTTCGAAAGACCTTTCAATCTCTTTACAAGATACTTCGAAAGACCTTTCAATCTCTTTACAAGATACTTCGAAAGACCTTTCAATCTCTTTACAAGATATTAAGTGTTTATGTTTATATAATGATACCATTGAAAAAAACTTACGCAATAGCAAAATTATCATTCCAGCAAGTAAAGAAACACAATTAAGAACGTGATGAGTATGGGAATGCAACTTTTTCTTTGAAGTCTATTATGTAACATATACTCTTTGAAATAAGCAATGGTCTTACTCCTAGAAGTGGACTTCTCAAACGGATACAATTGAGAAGTGAGTTCTAGTAATTTACTTCATTCTGGTTCAGTCCTGTTGCTGTCCATACATAAGCCCCCACAAAATTCTTATTAACATTTGAGCATAAAGAGAGGGGGGAAACAAGCATTCCATTTACAATTTATACCAGTCTTTGCAAGATACCCACAGGAAAAAATAAGTGGCAGCATCCTAGTCCAAAGCCTAAGCATCTACACTACCTTGCAAGCTATCTACCAAAAATAATAAGCAAATAAAGTAAAATTTCATCGTTCTACAAACGTATACTCATACTTTATCAATAAACTACTAAATTAACCATCAAAAGTCCATACTGGTGGTACAATTTGGGATGAATAGCGGATGCAAAATTATTACTATTCATAAACAGCTTCACTAAAAGAACCCTTTATTGCAATTTCGTTAATTGTTTCTCTTTCTGGCAATGTTGCTTTCAAACGATGTCAATTAAACTTTAAGCATTTCTACGAAACAAATTAAACTTTTTCTTTTCTTCCCCATCGCTATCACCATATAAACTCACTCCACTTTAAACTAAAAACCAAATAGTCACTCCACAACAAACAACAAATTCGCAATACCAAACAAATTCAAAATCATAGAGCAGTAATAAAATTACAGATATGACCTTAAGTTCATCATCGATAACATCGCCGGAAACATCGGAAATGTCGACGCCAGGACGATCATCGCCGCCGCCGTAAGTGAAGAACCAGTATGCGGCCACAACGAAGGCGGCTGCGGCAATGGTGACTTCGATTTCCCACAACGACGGAACCAGAAAATGAAGGGCGGTTTCGATGATCATTGTTTTCAACGGCTGAAGTGCGATATTATCGATGACTTTTGAAAATTAATGGAATTGTGTTCTACAAATCCATGGAAGAAGAGTTGAAGATATAAAGAGAAGACTGTGGGAACATATCGAAATGTTTAGAGAGAGAGAGAGAGAGAGTCAAAGGAGGGCGCCGGTCGGAGGGAGAAGAAAGGATGATCGTGTTGAATGAGACACTTAAATAAAACATGAGATTTGATTATTTTATTTTTATGCTTCAATTACTACTTTGTCCTTTTATTCTTTAGTTTGTTTTTACTCTTTTCCTTTTTTCCTATTTTAGTTTTTTAGTTTGTTTCCATCGTTTTGTACGCAGAGTTATCAAAATCAGTTACTTTTTTATCATTGTATATATATATAAATAATTTAATATGCTTAAAATTGTAGTATAATATGTTAAAATTAAATTATTAGTATATTTTAAATTCATAAATGAGAGTATTAACCAATTATTGTAATAATCATTAACCGTAAAAAATAAAATAGTGCAATATTTACAAGGAAAAAAATAATTTTGATTATTATTATTCATTTATTCCAAAAACTTTATGTTTTAAATGTTAAATTTTATTTTTAATGAATTTATAATAGTGTTAGTAAGTGAAGTACGAATTTAATTTTGATATTGACTAAAAAATATGAATTAAAACAAAAAAAAATTATTTTTGTCAACTAGAAAAATCAGTCCGATTTTTCAGAAAACCACTCGGTTTACTAGTTTTTTGAAAAAAAATCTTCCAATTTTTTCTGTTCGCTTCGGTATTGCTGCTTATCTGATGTGAATAACTATGTTTGTACGTTGATTAAGACTTTTACTGAACATGACTTTTGATTATTTTATGCATTAATTACAAGTTCATAGTTTTTTACTTTTTTTGTCGTTTTCATTTTATATGTTATTTAAAATTTTGGTTTGTGATAAACTTGAAGCCAAAGCTGAAAAATTATTTGCTTATACTTTTTCTAAAAATTGAATAAATAAAATTAATTAATAACTTATTTTCACACTCTAATTCTTTTATTTGAATTTTTTGTTTATTTATAACCAAAGAAAATGTAGATTATTATTTTCCACATGAATTTGACTTGAAAAAAAATGACATGAAAATGATACGGCTTTACTTTACTCTATAATGTAACTCTTCTTGTAGCTCTATTTTCTATTCGAATTATTGAACTTGATAAGCTTATTTTGTAATCACAATTGTGTGGAATTTTTCGTTATGTAATTTTTTACCCTTTTGTTATAACAGAGTTTTTCACGTAAAATTTTGGTGTTTTATTTTGTTTAATTGTTTTTACATATTCATAATAAGGTACTTAATTTATTGAAAATTACTAGATTATATTCTCAACAAGTTGTCCACCTTGAAGATGATGCATGGTGATAAGATTCAAGCACTTTTATTATTCAAATCATTCCCAAACATATATGATATTGTTTAGCAACTTGTCTCTAGATAGAAAAAGATCACCATAGCCTACATAACAAAGAAATAAGGTGAAACAAACAAAACATCTACATAAATATACAGGTTCTCATGAAGGAGGATAGCAATGGAAGTAATCAAGAGTCTTGCAAAGATAGCAAACAACGTAACTGTAAGGAATTGTGTCTCAATTTCCGTATGTGAAGTTTCTCAAAACTTAAATCGAAGTTTGGTCACAAAAACAAGTCGCTGAGAGAGTGCATCGCCCGACTGTGCATGGTGTGTGGTTGTGCACCAGGGATGTTTAGTGTTTTTTGGCTTTGGCTTCTGAATAAATGCATGGCCCGGGTGTGCATGGTGCACACCCCTGCATTGGGGAATCCAAAAATTTAAGGCTTTTCTTTCTCCTTTCGACTTGGTGCGACTTGGTTTCTTGGTGCGACTTGGTTGTTAAGTTACATGGTTCCTTTCCTAGTTTAGATTAGTTTGTAACTTGTATAACTAAACTTTGAGAGGTTTTTTTGATTAAGAACGAGATGTATTATTAGAGACGTCGTAGGAATTCATTTTTGTTTGTGAGATTGAGTTGTTTCTCTCTTGGTAGCAATGGAGTGAGTGAGAGCTTGGTTTCATCTTGTAAATTCTCCATATTTCATAGTGATATTTTCTTCTTGGGTCCATGGTTTGTCCCGGTTTTGGGTTTTCCACATTAAATATTATGTCAACTTGTAATCTGTTATTTACTTTGTTTATTGTGTACTTGTTGGTTTTATTTATGTCGTGGTATCATTCGATATATTTTATAACAAATTGGTATTAGAGTCAAGTTACAAAATTGGGTGAAATGGCTTCAAGCGGTTCTACATCAAAAAAATTAAAGATTGAGAAGTTTGACGGTTACTCTAGTTTTAGTCTATGGCAAGTTAGGATAAAGGCTTTGTTGATCCAAAATGGTTTGTGTAAGGTGATTGTTGGGAGGACAATGAGACCTAACGCTATGACTACTGAGGAGTGGGGGAAGAACAAAATTTTGGATGCTGATTGGGAGATGATGGATGAAAAAGCTTTGTCAACTTATAGTTGTGCATGTCGAGTAACGTATTACAAAAGGTGTTAACGGAGACGACTGTCGCGGAATTGTGGGCGAAGTTAGAGTCTTTGTACATGATGAAATCTCTAACAAATTAGTTACGACCGAAAAAACATAGTACATGTTGTGTATATTTGAAAGTACAAATCTTCATTCTCATATTGTTGAGTTTCATGGAATTTTGACGGTGTGGCAAAAAAAATTGATGATGAAGATCACATCATGTTATTGTTGGTTTCTCTACCATTTTCGTAGAAGCACTTTAGGGACACTATGATCTATGGAAGGGAGTTAATTTTCATTTATGATGTTAACGCGAATCTAATGAGTAAGCAACCAGACAAGCAAAAGTTAGATTCAGAGTTGACTTTTGATAAATATGATGATGTTGTTGGTTTAGTTGTTAATAGGAAGACGACTGATGGAGATGATGTAAGGAAAATGAATGGACGAGGTTTCACTTGTTACCGTTGTGGTTAATGGGATCATGTTCGAAGGGATTGCTCTGCATTGTTGAGAGACGAAGAGTCTAAAGTAGACAGATGACATAAAAATCAAAATCGAAATGGCAGCAAGGCGAAAGAAGCTAATGCTAGGGAAGTGGAAGAAGATTTTCTCTTGGTTGCTGAAGATCATGAAAGATTGTGCGACGAGTGGATTTTAATTATGGTTGTTCCTACCATGTTTCTGGTTCGTGAATGGTTCATAACTTATGAATTTGTTGGTGGGAAGGTACATCTTAGTGATAATGTCAAACTGGATGTGGTTGGCTTTGGAATTGTTCAAGTGAAAATGCATGATGGTACGATGATGGTGTTGTCTAAAGTTGGACATGTTCCCCAGTTGAACAAAAACATCATGTCAATAGGACGCTCAAAAGCAAAGGGTGTCGGATCGCAACGAAAGGTGGAGTGATGGAGGTTAGAAAATGGTTGATGATCCTGAAGGTGACTTTAACTAGGTGCGGTGAATTGGTTATTTAAAACTTTTGACTATATTCTGGTATGAATGTTTGACTCACCTTCTCTTTTTTAATTTATGGTTAAGTTGTAGCTTTTGTTTAGTTCAGATCTATTATCATATTACTACCTTTACAATCCTAGATCTATCACTGAACTTGATCCTAACATAATACATACAATGTGAACATGAAAGGAAGTGATCTCTAACTAGAGATGTTCCTCTGATATGGAGGTTCTTGATAAAGATATTCTTCTTTGATCTCTTTTTTCTTCTTGGTGTGAACTCCCTATTCTCTTTCTTGGAGTGTTCTTTCTCTCACATGCCTCATATATGAAGTTTTGCAATGGCCTTAAATATGTTTTATTTGAAAATATGTCCATTAGAGTCAAACTACTTTCTACTGACTCTAATCTAACGGTCCAGGGTAACTCCTTTAGATCTAATGGCTAACATTAAATCTAATATATCTATTGAGATCTTCAAAATATTTGATTTGAGAACCACCTTTTTTATTTCCCTCTAAAAGTAACTGTTTGAATTCAAAAATGATAGAGAAAATATCCCTTTTTGATCCTTGTACTTGTTAACTAATTTTCTAATTCCTCTGACATGACTTCTTGTCCTTTTTCAATTTGTCATTTAGTGCAATGGTTTCCTTCTATTTACAGTTTATTTGAACCTTCCTTTTGAGATTTTTCTCAACTAAATAACCAGAAATAAAACATTCTACCAAAAGTTACTGTTAGGTCAACTATGGTATACGTAACATTATATTTTTTGTTTATGTCCAGAACTTGACTTTGATAAACAATTTATGACTCTATTCGAGTTAAACAAATGTTGACTCTTATTTTCCCACATACTCATCAAACACGTTAGAACACAAAGACATAAATTTTGTTAATCATTAAAACTTAGAAAAGATTAAAGTGCAATAATCTCACCCTTTTTGATGATGACAAAACTCATCAAGACAAAGTATAGAAAAAATAAGAACTAAAGAAAGAAGTTCAGGGCTAGTAAAATAGGATACAAAAATAGACTAAACCTTATTAACATGAATAACCGTCAATAGAAAATACCATCAACAGTAATCTGTCATACTAAAAATTGAAATCCAAACTAATAAGTAATCATCCATGCAACTACTCAATCTAAAATATTACAGTCATTCAACAAAAAAATTAAATAGTCTTCAAACAGTCTTTAAACCGATCAAAATAAGTGAAGCATAAGATGTGATGTATTGTTTACTAATATTAGATATCTTGATTTTTATTTGCTTGACATAAATAATGTAGAGTCAGTGAACATTAAATGTCTAGTTCCTATAAACACCATAGACAATAGTTGGTTATGGCATTTGAGATTATGTCATATTGTATCGATGCAATTTCAAAATTGTTGAGGCATGACTTGATTTATATTATACCTAATCAAACTTACAAGTATAATCAAATCTGTGAGTCATGTACTTTAGGGAAACATACTCAGAATTTTTTAAAATCAAAAAATTGTGTTTCTATTGCTAGACCTTTAGAACTGTTGCACATAGATCTCTTATGTCTTTCTAGAGTTCTGAGTATATGAGGAAATAGTTATACTTTGGTTATAGTTGATGATTATTCTAGATTTATATGGCCTTATTTCCTTAGACTTAAGAGTGATATTGCTAAAGTTCTTGTGAAGTTTATCAAAATAGTACAAAATGAGAAGAAAAAAAAAACTCTCAATCAAAGCCATAAGGAGCAATCATGGAGGTGAATTTGATGAAATTGGTGAGCTGTTAAAATACTGTGAAGACAAAGGTATTACTCACAACTTCTCAGTGCCTAGAACTCCACAACAAAATGGAGTCATGTAAAGAAAGAATTGATCCGTTATTGAAGTTATAAGGACAATGTTAGAAGAATACATGTTACCAAGATGTTTTTGGATTGAAACAGTTAACATGACTTGTTATGTTACCAACACAACCACCATTCGAAGCATATTGAGCAAGACTTCTTATGAACTCTAAAAAGGCAGAAAATCCAACATCAAATATTTCAGAGTATTTGGTTGTAAATGATTTGTCCTGAACAAGTATAGAGATAGATTAGGAAAGCTTGCACCTAAATTTGAAGAAAAACAAGAAGTATATTCATAGAATATTCACCACATAGCAATGCCTACAAAATATACATCAAAGAGAAGCAGACTATGGTTGAGCCAATCAATGTCAATGTGAGAACCCGAAAATTTGAATGAGTTCTATTGTATGATTAATTTATATTATGGATATTTTATTTTTATGTATAAAGGTTTAATAGGTTCAATGGCAATGTGATGTCCAAAAGATTTTAAATATATTTTGCGCTCAAATCTTTAAATGATTATTTTATTCGAGTTTTATCAAGAGGGAGTGTAATGTTTTCACATGGGAGGGAAACACACGGGAGTGAGCTACAGTAACCTTTTTGGAACCAAAGATTGTTGTGAGACAAGATGTATAATTATATTATTTTAGAGTTGTGCACGTGACCCATCTATTATAAATCATCTCCAACAGTACATTAGAGTGTTGGCTATGATAGATGACTGATTGACTTTTAACAGCCGTAATGCTGACATTTCAAACCAATCATTTCATTCTAAAGCTTGTTACTGCCTTTTTTCAGCCAATGACTAAATCTACTCATAAATAACCCAGCTGCTCTTGTTGCTCAACAAGTGATATAACCCTACCCCCACTTTCATAAAAATTTCTATATAGCCAAACACCCACAAAATTCAGGTTCACTTTCAAGAGCAACTGTCTTTCTCGAAGGACAACCCATGCTTTCAACTTTTTATGTGCTACCAACGAGGTAAGAGCACTATATTAAAGTCCTACTCTGTTCATGCACTATTTTGTTTTGTTATGCATGCCATGTTTGTAAAAGAACCTTATTTATTCACTTCCAAAAGTATGATTTCATGCATGTTTTTAACATCTGAAGTTAATGTCATTTATTTCAAAACGCTATCCAAGTTGAGAGTATCAAATGTTGACAACCACCTAGTAGACAAACCTTTATCTACCAAACATTTTTTTTTATCAGTAATGAGAGCACCATGCTTGAGTCTCTGTTAACTAGAGTCCTTGAAGTCTAATAGTGTCTATAAGATTAAGGAGACAATGAGAAATGTTACGCACTGTAGAAAGATGATAAGAGAGTCGACCTGTGTATGGTTATTTGTTGTTAACACCACCCTTTGTAGAGTGATGAAGTCACTACTGTATCGGAGACAAGTCCTAATTTAGTCTCCGTCAGTGTGAACTTTGTCTCTGATGGTATAAAATAGTCTCTGGGAGATTCCACGTTAGTCTCCAACAGTATGGAATTAGTCTCTAATAGGCTAAAATTGTTAGTCCCCGATAAAAGAAAATATTGTTAGTCTCTGACGAGAAAATTTTGTTAGTCTCCGATGAGCAAAATTTTGTTAGTCTTCGATGAAAAAAATTTTGTTAGTCTCTGATGAGAAAATTTCTTAGTCTCCGAGGAGTTCAACAATAACTTATCGAGTTTGGCGTTGAACAACTTTTCTCCAAGGAGTTTGGTGTTGAACAAATTATCACCCGACAAGTTTGGCGATGATCAAGTCATCCCCTGATGGTCGAGGGTCATTCCCTGATGGCCGAGAAACATCCCCTGACGGGTGAAACTGTCCATTAATGACTAGTCATTCCCTGACGAGTAATTTATCCCCTGATGACCAGTCATACCCTAACGTGTAAATCATCCACTGATGTCCACTTTTATACTCAGTTTATCTTAAGGTTATGAAATATTATTTCTTCTATTTTATTAAGAAACTTTTATTAATTATTTTAAAGCTCATCAGCTCAGATAGCAAGTTAAGACAGTAAAAATTTCTAGACATCACATGTGCATTTTTCATATCTTTATCAATGAAATAAATTTCTCATGTTACATGCATGTTTTATAGAATGTCTCACTCACAAATGAATTGAATTTGATTTTATTGCGAAGGACCGAGGTAAATATATATTCAATCTGATGTTATTTCAATTTAACGCATTTTCTTTTGATTCGATATGCGTATAAGGCTATGACTCATATATTTCAATTGCTTTTATGAATGAGAATGCTATGCTTTAAATTTTCGCTAGCATGATATGAATAAATACGCATGAATATAACTGAACTTTGATTTATCAGTATTCTTGAATGTTATCTGTGTAAACAAATGAGAATGATATATCCCTTAAATGAGTTATGCCACATGGTTGGCTAGAGGAAGGGAAATGTGTTGATTTGTTCTATCACCTGACCTAAACGAATTATAGTGGCAATGTACGTTCACACTCTGAGGGATCATACTGTTACAATTAGGCCAACTGTATACCGTATGGTTAGCAGAACCACCGGATTTAGCCCCCGATGAATATTTTGAAAAAGATATACACAGGTGGATACCTGTCATTCTTCGAGAAGGGTTACACATTGTGTATCATCAGTGATCCTCAAAGCTCATCAAAGAATTCGAGGCATTGGTACTGTTTCACTGAGCCTCACAAATAGAATTAAACCTCCATTAGCATTCCAGATTTACTCTTTTGATTTGTTTATATATTTTCTGAGTGTAAATCGCTCATTTTTGTTGAACTTAATGTCTTGCAGGGCATGATACAAAGGCTAAACCCTCTGACAAGGGGAAAATAAAGATGCTTGGTTACTGAGCTTATGCTGACCCTATGGGTGGCCGTTATGGAAGGAAGGTGTATGGAAATTGAAATGTTATGGACCGTAATTTAGAAATAGCTTAGCTTCTGCTGGAAATGTAATATTTTGGGTTGAAATAACTCTCTACTATTTTCTTTTAACTTTATTTATGCTACGAATGGATGTGACATTATTTTTTTTTTCCTTTTGACAGAGCCCTGGTTCAATAAGAGATTTTGGGGACCGTCACAGTCAAATTCGATGAAATTTATCATAAGAAAGATGACCAAGTATCCAATGTTACTGATGCAAGTAGCAATAGCAAAGAACAAGTTCGAGAAGACAAGGATGATTCACTTCTTGCTCATGATGGTACTCAAAATCAGCTAAGACATAATGCACAATGAAATAGTGGCACAAAGTAATAAGATGCTACAGAGTTAGGAGAAGAGGAAGATCCAAACACACAAAGACGGGTACTAAGAATTTTAAAGGATCAGCTAGCTCAAAAAATCATTGAAAGTCTTGAGGCTCTTGCTAGGACTAGGACCCAAGGGACATTAAATACAATAAATCATTTTATATTTATATCCTAAATTGAGCTAAAGTCACTAGAAGGGGTAAAGTCAGATCTAAACTGGATTACCATGCAAGATGTTAAGTCGTAATTTGTTTATGTTTTTTATTGTCATTTTCATGTTCTTAAATATTATCTATGCTTATTTTGTGTGTTTTGAGTTTATTTATCTTTAAGAATGCAAAATGGAGCAAAGAGCTTAAAAGTATTTAGAAGCAAAAATCAATGATGACTATGACATAAGGTGTAGGCACGCTCTGCAGAAAGTCATAAGCTATCCCATGAAGGCTTTTGTACGGGATTTTGAGACAAACAAGAAAATTTAAGATCTATTGTAATCTTTTAAGTTGTAAACTTTTAGTCATATTTTTATTGGGATAAAACCTTATTTTATTGTATTTCTTATAAGAAAAAAGTTTTGGATTTATTCTCCAAGTAAGGAAGGAATCCTATATGAGAACAATTTCTTCCTTATTTAAGGAGTTAATTCTACAACCCTAGGGAGCTCTTTTGGAATTGAGTTTTCCAGCAATTCTATTCTCTACTTTATGTATTCTTCATCTATCATGTGCAGCTAGGTCTATTTCTAGTCGAAGGATATTCAAGACTTTGATTCGCCATCAATTGTGAGATCAAACTGATTTTATCTATTCTATTATTATTGGGTATTTGTAATTTCTTTGTTATTCAAGTTTATTATTTTTTCTACAACCCTAGAGAGCTCTCTTGACATTGAATTTTCCAGCAATTATATTCTCTCTTGTATGTATTCTTCATCTACCATGTGCAGCTAGGTCTATTTCTGGTCGAAGGATATTCAAGGTTTTGATTCGCCATCAATTGTGAGTTCTAACTTTTCTTGTCTATTCTATTATTCTTGAGTTTTTGCAATTTCTCTGTTTTCTAATTTTATTATTGTTTTGATTAATTGGGTAGGTGCGCAACTATTTAATTGTCAAAATAATATATTGCTTTTTAGAATATCTAATCCGTAATTGTTTGATGGTTCTAATGTTTGAAGCAATTAACAACATTGGTTATTGTCAAGTTTTTGATTGTTGTTATGGGATTTTGTAATCTAGTTTAAATAAACCGAACGTTTCGAATTTGTTGATTATAATTGGGTCTCTCTAATTCTTAATGTTATTGGGGAATTAAAAATCATATGATGATCGTATCTATGGTTGTTCATTGGTAAAAGAAGTAATCATTAGATTATATCTTGGTTATCGACAAATTAAGGAGAGATTGATTGTTGATACATGTTTGTCAACTATAACCAATTTATTCTAGGATAATTGAATAATTCTTGCATCGATGATTGATTCAAAGAATCAAAATTGAGAATAATCCTTTGACTAGTTTTCTCACATATAATTGTTAAATCCTTATTTTTATTGTTCATGCACTTTATACTACTTTAATTCAAAACCCTTTTTTTTTTATCTTATTTGTTCTTGACAAAATAAATACATCTTAACCAATCACTGTGAATACGACCCTACTATCACTTGCTACAAGTTAATTATTTTTTGAGTAAGAATTTATTTTTGTTGGATTCGACACCCATCACAAAAGGAGTTAAATCAATTCGAAAGGAAACAAGTTTGAAAGTTGGTACCAAGATCGTCTCGGAAATCAATCATAGGAAAAAACAAAATAGGTGTACATAAATAAATTTGATGAAGATGGTACGGTAGTTAGAGACTCCGAAAATAAAGCAAAATTAGTTGCCAAGAAATATAACCTAGAAGATTATAGAGATTTCGATGAGTCATTTGCCGTATTAGCCAGCCTAGAGGCAATCAAAATGTTTCTTGCCTTTGCATTAATAGTGGGATTCAAGCTATATCAAATGGATTTCTAGAGTGCGCTCTTGAATGGGGTTCTATATGAAGAGTTGCTCATTGAAAACCACATGGATTTGAATGCCTAAAGAACTCAATCCATGTTTATAAGCTCAACAATGCATTATATGGATTGAAACAAGTGACAAGAACATGGTATGAAATGTTGACTCAGTTTATGGGGAATAAAGGTTTCAAAAAAGGTACTCCATCTGATTTATAATAACTTTTGTTTGAATATTATGCACATAAGTCTAGGTGAAGTTTTTTATATGTTAAATATTTTATTTTATTTTTAAAAAATTAATAATAAAAAATATTTTAAATAAAAATTAATATGAATGAAAATTTCAACTAAAATAAAATATTTAACATATAAAATTTTTTGCCTAACTTGCATGCAAAAAAATCAAGTGACAATTATTGTGAAATTGAGGTATACTATTGACACAACCCTTTTCATTAAGTAGGAAGATAACAATATTCTAGTTGTCCAAATTTACGTAGATGATATTGTGTTTGGTGTTACTAAAGATTACTTGTCTAAGGAGTTTGGTAAGCTGAATGCAGTGTCAGTTTAAAAATAAGTCTAATGGACGAGTTGACTTACTTCTTGGGACTATAAGTGAAGCAAAATGATGATGGAATCTACATATGCCAATCCAAGCACACCCAAAATTTGAATTGGACAAGATTAGGGAAATTGGCACACCTATATCTGCTAGTATGACTCTCAACAAGGATGAATTGGGTAAAGAAACATATTTTAAGTCTTATTGTAGCATGATAGATAGTTTACTCTACTTTACTACAAGTAGGCTTGATATTTGTTTGTGCGCATGATTTCAGTAATCTCCTAAGGAATCACATGTAGTTGCATTAAAAAGAATTTTTAGATACCTCATCGATACAGTTCATTTGGGACTCTGGCATTTCAGAGAGTCATCCCTAGAGCTGCTTGGTTACTCTGACTCAGACTTCGGTGGATAGAAAGTGAACAAGAAGAGTACCAGTGACACATGTCAATTCTTAGATAGCATGCTTGTTTCTTAATATAGCAAGAAGCCAATCTCAATTGCTATTTCTACCATAGAGGCAGAATATTTAGTTGTGGTTAGTTGTTTACAACTACTCTGGAGGAAACAACAACCAGGTTATTATGGTGTATCATTTCATAACATCCCTAACAAATGTGATATTAATAACACCATTAATATTTCTAAGAACCCCATGCATCACTCTCGTATGAAAATTATAGACAATAGACATAATATCATCCAAGATCATGTAGAAAATGGTGCATCAATTTGGAGTTTGTCCCAACTGACTCTTCATTGGATGATATCTTGACAAAACCACTTGATGAAACTTGGTTTTGTAAGATCAGACACGAATTAGGTATGACATTCATTTGTATAATAGCTTTTCATTTGCATATTTTGTGTAGTGTCACTTTCATAATTGTTTAGTTTGCATTAGAGCCATAACATTGTAGGTTGCATATTGACTTGAAGTGTGAGTTAGTTGAACTTTACGATGATTCAATTGGTTTCATGGTAGGTTATATAATAATTTGGACTTTATATTCTTTGAATTTGAAGAACAACCACGTATTTCAAAATATGTGGTATCTATTATTACACTCGACTTTACTAAGATTTCAAGAAAGCCAAAGAACAACAGAGTCAAGGAGAATTTAGAAAAATAGTCATTAAATGATAAAAAGTCGTTGAAAGATGAAAAGTCAAGCATAGACAAAGAGTTGAGGTGGTTAACGAGAGTAAGAAAAAGGCAGTTGCATGAAAATTTTGAAAATTCAAAATTTAAAGTATAACTGGCCAAGACAAGACAGTTGCCTAGTAAAACATAAATTTCTTTAACAATTATTCCTCAAAGGATGGTAATTCTCTCTCTCTCTCTCTCTCTCTCTCTCTCTCTCTCTCTCTCTCTCTTTCTCTCCCTCCCTCCCTCCCTCTCTCAATATAAATAGATCTATTGTATTTATCTTTCTTACTTCATCCCCTTTAATCTCTATCTTTCTTTTATCTCTATAATTTTTTTCTCTCGGTTCATTGTTGCTATTTATATGTTCTATGTTATTTCTTCATACACTTGCATTCATTCTTCACTTCACTTCACTTCACATCACACACAACTCTTCAATGTTCCAAAGCCATGGAAAAATCAGTAGAAGACCACACCATCGTATAATGGCACAAAGTTAATAAAGCAGATTTCTAGAGGTAAGTATTTCAAGAACTCATCAAATAGTTTGAAGATGGATCTCTAAAGGGGATAATGTATTTGGACAACGACGTGATATGATCTAGTAGTATTCAAGAGTTTTGTGGGAATGCAATTGTTGGTGCAATTGTTGGTTCAAAAGAATAGGGGATTGAGTTAATTATTCAAGGAATCACAACTCTATTTGTCTCACAAGATGGTTTGTAGACGCGGGGGTGTTAAGTTATGAAATTGAAAAAATACAATATATTATATGTTTCTGAGCTTTTATAAATTAATGAAATATTACAAAAGCTCACTGGTGTGACTGATCAGCTTCTAACAACTCTGTTGAAAATAGCAGCTGCACTCTAAAATATGATTTCTAGTTTTTCTCAAGTTATGAAAACTTGCTTCTCTTTGTAAGTTTATTACAGCTACGATATGATCTGAGATAATATGTATACTAGTGTTTTTTTGTATCTCAGTGACATCTTTTTGTTATTTTCTTGTGTATTATCTCAGCTGCTCCATGTCTCTATTTATAGACATAGCTCCCTTGTCCTCCAAGTTTTTTTAGTGAGTTTTCGCCAAAAATATCTTTGATATTCTTTGGTAATTGCAGCTCTGTCACATAACTTTTTCTTTTTGCATGACCTTCCTTGCACGCCAACCTGTTATGTAACATCTCTGCTGTATCAGCACAACAGTTTCCTTATTTTTCTCTTGGAATTCCCATGATAAGTTATCTCTGTAGTAAATAACTTATCTCTATGAGCTTTCTGGTTTTTGATTGGACGAGCTTCCAAATTTTCCTCCTTTAAGTTTCTATAAGTTATCTCTATAATTTTCATACCAGCAGCTATATACGCATGCTAGTGTATAAGTATAACTTATCTCCATATTTTACTTAGTGTATAAGTATAACTTATCTCCATATTTTACTTTATCAGTGTTCACACCTGTAGTGTATAACTTATCTCCTTGAAACTTCTTTGGTAGCCAATCTCTCCTTATTAAACCACCATCAATATTTTAATTTCACCTCCTTTAATCTTGAGTTAGTGAATTTGTGAACTCAGTCATGTGTCATTTTTAGTCTCTGATTATTTTATCCCTTGATAGACAGTCTTTATTTATCGGTGGATATTTATCCCCCTAATGAGCTATTTTGTTCATCAGTGGATATTTATCCCTGATGAGTTATTTTGTTCATCAGTGAATATTTATCCCTTGATGCTCGAGTACTTGACTTTAGCGATAGACATTTTCCCGATGACTTTGGCGATAGTCATTTTTGAGTTTGGCGATGTTGTTGATTTGCTCGACGAGTTTGGCAATAATCATTTTGAGTTTAGCACTGTTGTTGATTAACCCGACGACTTTGGTGATAAGCAAATGACTTTGGCGTTGAGTAATGTTTGAGTTTGGCATTAGCCAAACAACTTTGGCAATGGTCAAATCTTCTCAAGGCCACTTCAATGCATTGAAGTGTCTTTGCCTTAGTCTCTAGTAGTTTCAACATTAATCTATGATTAGTTTCTGAAAGACTTAGTCTCCGATGAACAAAAACTTAGTTTTCGATGAATAAAAACTCAGTCTCTGATGAAAAAAAACTTAGTCTTCGATGAACAAAAACTTAGTCTCCGATGAACAAAAACTTAGTTTTCGATGAATAAAAACTCAGTCTCTGATGAAGAAAAACTTAGTCTTCGATGAACAAAAACTTAGTCTTCGATGAACAAAAACTTAGTCTCCGATGAACTAATTTTACTTGATCAATGTTGACCTTTGTTGAACTTTCCAAATGCAATATTTGTAGTCTCTGATGGAACACTACTGCGGGTACTTTGTATAAATACAAAATCTAATAATTTTAAGTGTTTATACATCGCCATCAAATACTATAATTACTAACACATTCCATCAAATCTTTAAGGTCTTAAACACTAGATATACAAATGTGAAAGGTTTACTCGATGAAGCCATCTCTATCATAAAGCTCCAAGAATAAAAGGCCCATTCAAAATAAGGACCTTGTTGAAAGATGAATATCGGCATGCACTAAATTTAATGTTAGAGATGGTGTTTCCGTTTCAAGGCTCATGATAAGATTCAAGGATAAGAAGGCGTTGTAGTCTGGAATCTGGTTCAACGTAACAAGGTTAACTTTGCTGAATTTATGGTTGATTTTCTCTGTCAAGTCATCATTGATAAGGAAATTATTACTTATGGTCGTGTTTTAATGGAGTTATTCAAGTATTTGAGTGTTGACCTAAGTAATTTTGATAAGGAGAAGTTAGTTCAACTTGTGTTTTTGATTCCAAGTATATCGAAAGAGGAAACAAATACATTTTGGCTGATTAAAAGAAGAAATGACTTAACGTTGAGAGGATAGAAGACTCTGTGAAGTCCGAGAAGAAGAGAAAGGTGAAGGAAGTTGTTGAAGAAAAGAAATCTATGAATAAGATGAAAACTAGTGTTTTAGTGCTTAAGCCTGAAAAGTCAAAAAAAGAAGAAGGTTAATGCCCAAAGAAAAAAAAGGTTGTGCAAAGATTGAGTGGAAATTTTAAGGACGGTGACTCTCAGAATGAATTTTATGAAGAACCCAATGATGAGGAAGTGTCAAAAATGGAAGTCTCAGAGTTTTGGATCTAAGAAAAGTGAGTGAACTCGAAGCAGTGATACAGAAGGTGATGACGATGAAGGGAAAAATACTTCAAAATTCAACAAATTACTTAATATGAAAAAGAGAAACTAATTATGTAAGATAAACTAGTGGAAATGGACACTAGTGAATATAGTCCTTCTCCACCAAAGAAGCCAGTGATTGCTCCTAGGAGAACCAAAAGTTCTAGTAAGTTGATGGGAGGAGTAATCATTGTGGCTAATAAGCAAGAGGCAAGGATGAAGAAAAAGAACATTCCTAAGCCTACCCCAAGGTGAAGGTGAGTCATGGAAAATGCTAAGAAGCCTAAGGTTTCAGTGAAAGTGTCTACGAAGAAAAGGACTCAGACCCAAGCAGAAGTCACTCCTAAGACAACTGATGCTACATCTGCTCTTCTCAAGCTTGATGACAGTAAGAGAATGGTCACAAATCTTGTGGAAGGTAAGTTTGTTCACCATCACTCTGTTATTACTCCTTCATTACCACCTGTCGTTGTTAAGCCTGTTGTTAATCTTACTCTAGAGGGAACACATAACTCTACCACCCCTGTTATTCAACCCATTCAATCAATCCCACAAATTCTATCATCTACATTTTTAAATATTTATCTTGAAGCCACATTCCTAACCACAACCATAAATCTCAGTTCTCTCCTTGTGTTGCCTCCAATTTTTAAAACCAAAGCAACTTCTCTGGAAACTATAGAACAACTCTTTGATCCATCTACCTCACAAAACATCTTGATCACACCATCCCTGTTGCATTCAATGTTATCTCGTTTGGATGCCCTCGATGCAACAGTTCAATCCTTCACATCACTTCACCCTATTGATGATGACAAAAATGGGGAGAAGATAGAATTCGAAATGGCTCAAATATGTGATAAGTTAACAAATTGTAAGTCAAGCATCAGTGCAAATAATGGATCAAATTGTAAAATATGGCAGTGGAAATTGAGAAGAAAACTGAAGAAGCTCAGAAGGAAGAAGAAAAACAACAAGAAAAAAAAGAGAAGGTTGGAGAAAATGTTGAGGAAATTTTTGAGGAAGCCAAGTTTGTGACTCATGGAATGTCAGAAGAGAAAGTTGAAGAATTGATTCAAGGAAAATGGAAGAGGACTCAGATGAGTCTAAAGTTAAAGAATCAAAGGAAATTACGAAAGATGTTGATAAGATGGAAATCAACCCAACCAGTAATTGAAAGTGCTAAATAGTCTGTAAAAGTCAGTGACAGTGGAAAGGAATAAAAAAGTGCAAAGGACGTAGAAGTCAGGGGGAGCCTATAGGACAAATCAGAACTTTAGCACACTTGATGGGTGTCAGTCCTGATGATTGGCTAGGTATGTGAAATGAGCAAAGGCTGTAGAATACTAAGGAGTTTGAACAGAGATTGATCAGGGAATAAGAATTGAGTTCTTATCTTTCAAAATCAATGAGGAAGACAAGAGAGACTCAAGCGCGGGAATCTCAATCAGGAATGGGTACTCAAGGTCAAAGTTCAAACATACCTACAAGGGAAATTAATCTATTGGTAGTCAAACAAGAAATCTTTAAGGATGCCCAAGCTGCACAGAGTCAAAAGGACATCTGCAAAAGTACGACACAAAGTGGTGACCACACAAGACTTTTTCATGCGTAAGAGGAATTGAAGAGGGTCACACACACACACACAACACTTTATTTCATTGCATATTTAGATGGACTTGTTTCAAAACTATTTACTTTTCATGGTGGATCACTGTAATAATTTAGACTAAGTAGCTACATGGATGATTTCTCTTTAGTTCTAGTTTTTGGATTACTTTGTTGGTATGCTTAGTATTGATGATGTTGAATGATATTTCTAAACTCTGATTGTTAGATATGTTGGTAAGGTTTGTGTTGTTTCGGTTCCATATTTGTTAGCTTTGAATTATTTTCTTTAGGAGTTCTTATTTTTCCTATGTTCTGTTTTGATGGGTTTTGTCATCATAAAAATGAGGGGAGATTATTCCACTTTGACCCCTTATAAGTTCTAATAATTAACAAAACCTATGTATTAGTGTTCTAACATGTTTAATGAGTGTGTAGGAAATTATGAGTCAATTTTAGTATACAAAGTCATGAACTGTTTATTAGAGTCACTTCTGGATAAAGTGGAAAGTTATGTAGAGTCAGTGTAGAGTCACTCCCGAAAGGTGACTTTTACTGGTGGGGTGGGTGGGGGTTGAATTGATTATTAAAAACTTTTGACTCTATTTCAATAAGAACCAGAGTCAGTGAAGCAGAATATTTGACTCACCATCTCTTTTCACGTTACCGTTAAATTGAGTTTTTTGTTTTGTTTAGAACTCTAAATCTAGTGTTACAATCAAAGTTCACTTGCTAAACACAACAACCAAACAAGTAATGTAAAACAATCACACACAAGACAACAATTTTTATGTGGTTCGACCTTACCTACTCTATGGTACTACCCCTAAAGCTTCACTAGCTTAACGAACTATTACAACTGATGTTTTTTCCCATTGGATCAACATGTAAACCATTTTCATATTTTTATCTATCATCTTTACATGTAAATCTCTAATCTACCCTTAACACAACCGTGCCAAACAGTTTTGTTTTATCGGTTCACGGATAACCTATTTCTCGCCCAATCATCATAAAAAAGAATGTTTTAATTGTTTATGCAAAAAACAATCAACCTTACAACTTTTTTTATGGTTATCTTTACAAATCTAAGATCTTATTGCTATCTTTACAAATCTAAATCTAGCACTCAACCTAACCTAACAACATAAACAAGGTAGGAAGTGAGCTTCGACGAGAGTTATCTTCGGCTATTGAGGGATTTCTTGAACTTCAACGTTGTTCTTCTCCTTTTCTTGATTTAAACTTTCTAATCTCTTTGGAGTGTTTCTCTCTCATATTTACTCTCATCAAAAGCTTTGCTATGCGTTTAATTATGTTGTTTCTCAAAATATGTTTGTTGGAGTCGAATTGTTTTTTGTTGACTCTGAACTAACGGTCTAGGGTGACTTTGTAAGATATAACGATTAAGATTAAAACTCATATAGCTGTTAAGATCTTCAAAATATTACAACTGAAAATTACTTTTCATTTTCCTCTACAAGTGACAGTTTGAATTCAAAAAGAGCGGAGATAATATCTCTTTTGATTCCTTGTACTTGTTAACTTCTTCTTTGACTCTTTTGATGCTACAATTTGTCTTTACTTGGTTTGCCTTTTAGTGTAACAGTCTCCTTCTACTTCACTAGTACAAAATTGATCATATGCGTCGGTTAATTAAAACATTTTGCGTCGGTTACGAGGAGACGCATATGGAGGAGACGCAAAAACTTAAATCTTTTGCGTCGGACTTTTATAAAACCGACGCAAAGAAAAGCGTCATTTGCGTCGGTTATTTTAAAAAAATCGACGCAAATAATTGTTTTATAAAAATTCATTTTAAAAATAATTTAATATATTTGCGTTGGTTATTTAAAACAACCAACACAAATAATTGTTTTATAAAAATTAATTTTAAAAATAATTTAATCTATTTGCGTCGGACATTTTAAAATAACCGACGCAAATTATTGTTTAATAAAAAATTCATTTTAAAAATAATATATTCTATTTGCGTCGGTTATTTTAAATTAACCGACGCAAATATTATTTATAATTTTTAAATAATTTCATCTATTTGCGTCGGTTCTTTTAAAATAACCGACGCAAATGTTTTTTTTTTTTAAATTTCAATTTGAAAATAAAATATCCAACCTGTACATAAAAAAGGATACTCGATATGTCAGAACAAGCCAAAGTAGTACAAAATTCAACCACTTCAATATTTGCAAAACAGAATATATACAAATCCAAATTTATAAACAGTTCAAAACAGGAATATTTACAAACTGTTGAAACTGCATGTCCAAATGTACAATCTGCAAAGGTCACATACAATAACTCATAAAAAAATCTGCACACAAGTCTCTAATTTCATCAAGATCAGACTGAGTATACGACTCTTGTGCACTCAAACCCTGGAGAAATAAAAAAGAAACAATTTTGCATATAATTAAAACCAATATACAAGGTACTTTGTTAATAGATGAAATAGTTAATTGCATGCATATAATTAAAAACAATATACCTCAGTCCATTTTGTAAAGGGAACGCGTTGATGCAACTTGACGATGTCATACATGTACCTCATGAAATAGTAGCCGCATTCAACACTTCCTTTTTGTTGAGGACACTATATAAATAGTCAAGTTAATTAAAATTTTAATAAGAAATGAGATTAAGAACCAACAAAATCAACTTTGTTTGGATAAGTTAGCAAGTATTTTATACCTTAACCTCTTTCATATACCATTGCAACTTATTTTTTTTGTGCTTGCCACCTTGAGCAACATATGCTTTAAATGCCTTACAAAATTATATATATAAATAATAGTAAATAAATATGTTAAAAGAGTTTTACACGTTTAACTTATATTAAAAACTTAGGAACAAAAATATAATTTACTTACACTGCCATTACGTTCTTTATCGGCATATTCCTTTCCTTCTTCAATGAGTCGTACACATATACTGTGCTTTGCTCACAAGATATGAGAAACAACAGCCAATGCTCACTACATTTTTACAAATTAAATAACAATGTTAAATTATATCAATGAACAAGGTAGCTACAATAAATTAATCCCACCATTTTTATGTTCTTACTTTTGGAAGTACGGCACGAAGATGAATTTGGTTCCTCGACAACCTAGAAAAATTGACGCAATGTATCGACCAGATACATTTGGATCATTATTTGCATTTGCCAGTGCTTGAGGACACAGGAATCCAAATGCATTAGATCCCTTAGTCATCTAGTTCAAGTACCTTAAATAATACAAATTAGTCATTAGTTACTTTATAAAATAAACCTGTATATCAGCTAAAAAAAAAAGATAAATGAGAATGTATGAAAATTATAGTCTCACCTCATCCAAATTTGTACGACACTTATATTCAACCATTCCATTCTACAGAATTGGATGATATCTTCGCACGCGATGTATATAAGTTGTTCATCTTCCTTCTCAATGCAGTTGTCATAATCCAATGGCACTGAAATTAAGTCCGAGGAAGGCAATCCCATAATCATTTGTGCTAAATATTTACATTTTTCACTCAAGCTCGGATCAACATCAGTAGTTGAGCCTTTGCTACGAACTTCATTATTTTTGGCGAGGGGGGGATGCAGGCTCTTTACCCTTACCCGGTAAGATGCGATCCTAATTAGATATAAAGTGTTAAACAATAACATTTACATGAATTTAATGAATTAACAACAATCATTTATAATTAATAATGTTATTTTGAAATTTGTTACCTGCCCCAACAGTACAAGTTGTTTAGGCCACTGAACAAAGCTACCTAATGCGTCACCTACTCTTGTATGTTCATACGTAGGCACGGGAAGAGGAGCTTGTTGAAATTCAGGGCGAACATCATCGATGGATACTCTTACATTGTTGACCTCCATTTGAGTACCATGAACAACGTCACCCGACGCATTCGATGCAAAAATAGTCCCAAAAGCCACAATAGCTTTGCCGGTCTCAAAAAGGATGACACAGAGACAACATGGAGTCGGCTTCTACGTTATATAAAAAAAATTCAGTTAGGATCATATAGGGCACTTATATGATAACTTATGATTGAAATACATAGAAAAGAGTAAAAATAAGTATACCTTTATTTCAAATAATGGATCGACCGAGTGAGAGCTACTTTGAATCACGTCCGTTGTTGGAGTTGTTGGAGTTTGTTGGGGAATAGGCATTCCCATCTGGCTCATTACAGTGAATACGTTAGCAAGCTGACTTTGCAGTGTACCAATCTGGTGTTTGTATTTCATATCCATTTCATTCATTTGAGATTGGTACTGCTGCGCAAGTCGATTGGCCACTTTTGTTTCAATTTCTTAAGTTATCGTAGATAACTCATCCATTGATATTACGGCTTTATGGGACTTTCCTCTCTCCATCCCGAATACATCCTTCATGCGCACTGTTCCTCCAACCCCTCTAACACGCCCGCCGTGCTCCTTCTTTCTAAGTGCACGTGACAATATGTCATCATGCCTGTGAGGAGTCCACGAACCTTCGCAGGCTTTGTCTTTCCATTCCACCTATTTCAAAATCAATTTAACGATTAATATTTTAAGTTATACTGTAAATATAAATATTTTTAAACGAACAAAATACTCTTACCATTCTTTGAACAACATCCCTAGTGTTGTCCTTGGGAAAATAATAACCTTCACCTTCATCCCTCTTCCTAACTCTCGCCCGAATCCAATCGTAATTACGATCAGTTCGATCGGTTGATACAATTTCTGAATTAACTGATTCGGACGAAGGTAGAGAATCAAGAGGGTCATCAACCATCCACTTAGATTTTTTCGCTGCATATCCAAGTCTTCCCAGATAATGTGGATACTCATTAAACTTCTGGCTTTCACGTGCCTTCTCACTTTTAGTCTGTTAGAAAATAAAACAATATGAGTAAACAGTCCGTGTTCAAAATAATATTATCTGAAAACCAATAATAATTCTCTTACAAAAATAATATATCTGAAATTCTTCACTTTGATGATCATGAATGAATTTTTTCCATTGCACTTGAGATATGAAGTCAAATTTCTCGCAAGGGTCCTTGTCTAGACGCAAGTATCGGCAGACTAACCTTGACTTGAAATCCCTCCAAATTTGCGCTGCAGATTTTAATACGTCCTTCCGTCTCGCATCATGTTAGAGCAAAATAAGCTCAAGTGTTTGTAGAAAAGGGGGGGGGGGGGGGGGATGAATACAAACACTCAAAACTTTTTCGGTCTATTGAACTTCGATAGCTCCTTCCAGAAATAACAAGATAACAGAAAAACAGTGAAATAATATCACTCAGATTCAAGTTAAAATAGTTGTATTATAACTTGGTGTTTTTCTGGAAATCTGTAATATCACAAATGTGAATTACAGCTACAATTTCTGTTAATGAAATTCACAGCTTCTCACACTCACTAGCTACAAAGATTTCTCTCTGACAATAAATCCCTCAAGAAATATTACAGAGCTTCCTTGTGTTTTTGTGTGCTTCTATTCGTCTCTATCTTTTATCAATGAAAACTCCTTCTTTATATATGTAGATCAGTGGTTGAAAATCACGTGCTTGAGACGTGCTGCCTTTTTCAACTTACCCGCAAGTATGTCAGACTGATGCATGCTTTGTTGCTTCTTTTTCTTCCCCTGATTTGTATGCATTTAATGCGCAAGAGTTCTCATTGGATGGATACAGACTTCAAGAAATATCTTTCCAGTTGATATCTCTTGCTTCTGTTCAAGTTACATTGATTTTCGTGTATATGCTGATGATGGATGTGTGCTGTCATAACGATCCACTGATGGTCAACCTTGATGGATCTTGATCAGTGCTTCTGGACCCCCTGATGCATATTGACTGGATCAAGTCTTCGTTCTTCACTTGAGATTTACTCAGTGCTTCTTGATCCTGATGGTTATGACTGACTGCATACATTTATGGCTTCCACTGATGTAATGTTTGACCAATCCCCCCGACAGGTTACCCTGATGAATTGGCTTGACACTGACATATCTTGAAGTGTCCCCCTGATAGGTTGGTCTGCCTTCGTCATCCCCTGATAGGTTCCCCTGACTGGTTCGCCTGATGAGCTCCCCCTCACGGGTTCCCCCTGACTGGTTCCCCTGACGAGCTCCCCCTGACTGGTTCCCCTGACGAGCTCCCCCTGACGGGTTCCCCTGACGAGCTCCCCCTGACGGGTTTCCCTGACGAGCTCCCCCTGACGGGTTCACCCTGATGGATTCCCCTGATGGTATGAAATCAACGTAACTCTTTTTAGAATATCTAATGTGCGTAATACTTTGACTGTTTGAGTAACATCAGACATTCTTCTCCACGAAGCCAAGCCCTTCAAATGTTCCATTTTCTGACTTGTCTTGTGAAGAACTAAATCATCCACTGATGGATCTTGATCATCAGCGGATGCAAAACTTGTGCTTATTTCAAGGTTTATATAACATCTCAAGTATATACAATTTGCACAACTTATTACTAAACTATCATCATCAGTGTTTAACCTTAACAATCTCCCTCTATTTATGTTTATCAATTTGATAATCATAAATCTCTAGATACACTGATGATGGTGTCAAAACCAATAAAATAAATAAAATTTAAGAAAGAATAATGAACAAACTAATAAAAGAATTTCTGTACAAGTATAACCTACATCTATTACAAAAAGAATTTTGTATTTAGACATCAGAATCTCTTTTTGTTTTAGATGAGACAAATGGCAATGGATGACTTGATTCAATCGGTTGGGAGTCACTACCAAGGCCTTGTCTTCTTTGTTCAGGGTTTTGATCAGGAATTCTGAGTCTGTTGTCTACTGCTCCTGTCTCCAGCTGCTCTAGTTCCTTCTGAAGAAGCTTTCTGAAATTGAATATGTTGACATTTCTGCTTGATTCCAAAGCTTCAAGGACAGTCTTGATTTCTTGAATATTGGCTGCAGCAAGTTGTGACCAGTAAAAGGTAATGATCTCCCCCTTTTTATTTTTGAATTGAACTCACATGGGGCTTGTGATCATTTTAGGATAAACTTTGAATCCTTTTACTGGTGGCACATCCCTTATTACAGTGTTCCTATCATCAGCTCTGGTTTCTTCGATCTTCTTCAATACTCTCTGAATCAGCAGGACTCTGAATTTGATGACATATTCGTTCTTGTTATTTGCAATTTGACTCAAAACATGCATCGCTTCCTCCAGGCTTAGGCCATTAACCTCTTTAATCCTTATACTCTTCTCTTGCCTATCAGTGGATTTATAAAATAACTTTAGTGGACTTTCCAATGCTGTGGGCAGGCTTCTTTCATTGTTGATGGCACTCCTCAGCCTGTCGATTATCACCCTTAAGTCTTTATTAGCCTGAGAGGATCTTGGAATCAGGTTTAGAACCAGTCTTAATTGCTCAGCATCCATTCTCCTGAACCAGTCCATTGCCACATTAAATTCTGACCCATTCTTTAGTTGAATTGTAATTAGCTGATCTCTTCTATTGTTGAACCTGACATCTATGCTTTTTATTGAGAACATAAATGTCAGATTTTTGCGCCTTTCTTCTCTGAGAAATTCAGCTAGTGTGGGTGGACCATATTCTTTGGTATCAGGAGATGGTGCTTTGTCCTTGGCATCTTCTGACTTCTTTGAAGTGGCATCAGGGTCTTTAGATTTATCTTGATTTTTATCCCCTGATGCACTTCTAGGGTTCTGTAATCTTCTGGGCTGAGGTTTCCTGGAGGTCCTTGGCCTGACATTCTTCTTTTTCTTCATTTCTTCCTCTTGTTCTTTTGCCATTTGCCTTTCTACTTCTTCTTGAAGTTGCTGTGCATAGAGTGCATCAGCTTCTTCAAACTTTTTATCCTGGGGATAGACCAGCTCCACTTTCCCATCAATTGCAACTTCAACAGGTTTTGGAAAGTGGGCTGTCTTCATGGCATCTCCAAGTAGCTTAGGCCCTGACTGAGTGTTAGATTTCTTCTTGGGTTCCTCAATCAGGATGCCTTTGCCTTTGTCCTTGGGATTTGGAGCAGGAATAGGAGTAGTCACATCCCCTGATGGTTGACTTGATTTCTCAGCAACGTCCCCTGATGACTGCTTGGTGGAATTCTCCCCCTTTTTGACAGCATCATCAGTGGGAGTTGATAGTCGGGATGTGACTTGAAGAAGTTGTTGCATGGTGTCAGCCATGGATTTTTGCAGAGTCTCCATGCTGTTCACTTGAGTAGAAAGATTAGCAATCTTGTGGTCAACATTATCAACTTGTTTCTTCATCCGTAGTAGAGTCTGGCTGGTGACCAGAGAGTCGACAACTTGTTGTATATTCTGTAACTTGGTGGAAAAATGTGTATAGAATTTTTGATTTTCTATATCTATTGACTGACCAATCATGATCTGTGACTTTAACACTTTGATCAAGACTGGATCAGTAGTCCTAGCTAACTCCTGCTTCAATAACTGTACAGTATCAGACATTTGATTCTGTCTAAAGTATAAATCAACTCCAATGACCTGGGAAAAATCATCTTGTGGAGCATCATCTTCATCACTTGCAGAAGAAGAAGTAATATTTACAGTATTAGTGTTTTCTCTTTGTTCTTTATTTACAAGGATCTCATCCTTATCTCTCTCATCCTCTCCTTTTTCTGTACCTTCTAAGGCATCACTCATATCCTCTCCTTTTTCATTGCCTACTAAGGCAGTACTCTCTTCTTCTCCTTTTGCCAAAGTCCTCTTAGGGGTTTGACTTTGCCTCTTTTCACTATATATTCTCTCAGCCTCACTCCAAATTGTCCTAGAAGGGCTCCTATTGGCTTAGAGATCAGCTATTGTGGCCAGTTCAAGTAAGGTATGTACAGATTCTGGTTCCACAACAGTGATAGGAGAAGGATTGGAAGAAGAATGTGTATGTACAATTGGAGAACTGTATGTTTCTGTATAGGATGTATATACAATTGAGGGTACATAAAGTGTTATTACTGTAGTATGTACAGTGGAGTTTATGTCCCCTGATTGATCATCAGTGTTTGTATCAAGTAAAAATGAGTCCACCATGTGAGAGTGGTGACTATTAAACACTGTGTTAGAGAGTGTTGGCTCCTCCACGAATTGAGAATGTGGAGAATCTGATTGTATGACACTTAATGTTTGTGTCATTATATCTGAAGAAATTTGAGAAACAGAGAAAGAAGGAAGTGGTGTAGATGGGAGTGTTAGCTGAATCACTGAACGAGGAGGTGGTTCATCAAAAGATGCTGTAGAAGAATGCTGATGACTCATGTGGATCTTATTGAGAAGCTTCTGAGCTACAACATCTTGAATGGTGTGTGCACTCACTGTGTCAGATTTCTGCAAGTGGCTCTTAGAGACCCTGATGGTAAGTTCATCAGTGTCTATGGTCAGTGTATGTGCCTCACTCATCTGTGTCCTTGGTTGAGGACTATTTTCAATAACTAATTCCTGTTGAGAGGAACTAGTTAGAAATATATTTAATTCCTTATCAAAAGCAGCATCCTTTTGAGAGGATACTGTCAGGTCAGGCTTTTGGGTAACACTCGTGGCTCCCTTCTTCTTCTTCAATCTTCTCTTATAGCCAATCACTCTCTCTCCTTCCTCCCCCTCAGTTGATGTGGTAACTTCACTGGGTTTTCTTTTAATCCCAACAGTCTTTTGGGAGACTGTGGGTTGGGCTATTGAGAGTGGTTGTGAAGAAATTGGTTGTTCTACTTGGGTAGGCAGAGAGGTGGTTGTTTTCTCTGCCATTGTAGATGAAGGTGAAGAATGTACAGTGTGAGAAGTGGAAAGAGAAGAATTTACTACCTGTACCATGTGCTGTGGAAGTGCAAATGGTTCGGCTGTATAGGACTTCTTTATTATTTCTGCAAACAATTTCTTTGTTTGCTTGTATATCTGTACAGGTATATCATTCTCAAAAGAAAAGTTAAAAATCTGATCTTTAATAATCATAAACAAAAATCTAGAATAGTATACTTCAGTTTTCCTATTATTAAAATTACCTAATTTATTTACAAGGTCATCAAAAATTATTTTACCTATATTTATATTTACATTTTTGATTATTGCGTATGCTATTTTTAAAGTTAAAGAAGTAATGACTTCAAAGTTAGAACACTTACCTGAGAACACCTTAGTGATGGTGTCGAAAAGGTAAGAAATCTCTCTCTTCACGTTCACCCTCTTGAGGTCCTTGAACTTTAGCACTGCGTTGGGAGCAGCGTTATAGCCCAGTTCCCTCAAGAAATCTAGGAGTTCCGCATCACTGGGTACTTCCACCAGGTCTTGATTAGGTAGTCCCAAAGCAGAGTTAATTCTGGATGGGGTTATTTTCCCTTTCTCAGAAGAAACTCTGAATGAGATTTCCTTGACCACATCAGTGCGTGTGGTGGAGTACATGAACTTGGCGCTTGTCCAAAGTTGAGACAATGCCTCCCCCGATATTTCATCATCGGTAAAGATTGCTTTCTTATACTCAGAAGTGAGTAGATAATTCATCATAGGTTTAAAGCAGTCATTTACCTCGTTAATATCAGAGAAGCCCACATAGTTTGTAGGTGGGACTGTCAGGTTCCTTGGAATTTCTTGGCATGCCATTGATGCTTGATAGCTTTGAAGAACTAGGGTTTCTGTGAAAAAAGAGAGAGAGAAAGAGAAACAAAAACTCGAGCAAATATCAGAGAAAGATTAAATGTGTTAAGGAGTTTTAACAAGTAGGAGAGATAGAGTATTAATACCTGCCTGTTGACGTTTGAAAACTGCTCCTTTAAACACGCTATCAGGGTGTTAGTTCAGTTTCAGTGATGACACATCATCCGTGAGATAAGAGCTTAATGATGAGTTGTCATTACTTAACTGAGCGTGATTCCCGAAGTGGTTAACACATTTAAACTTACCCTGAAGTTTACCATATTTACATACCCTGACCCTGATGCATAAGTCAGACTTCCTCACCCTGACGCGTGAGTCGGACACCCTGACCCTGACGTGTAAGTCGGACACCCTGACCCTGACGTACGAGTCGGACACCCTGACCCTGATGCGTCCCATTGGAGGCCTTGACCCTGATGCATCAGTTCAAAAAGAAAAACACCAAACAAACAAAAATATAGTATTTACAAGTATATATTTACATATTTACATAAACCAAACATATATAATCACATATCAATTGTTTTTATCAGAAACTTATGACATGAATTAGAAATACCAGAACTTAGGAGTTTGACCCTAACCCTGACGAATAATTCACCATGCCCAGCTCTCCCACAAGTTTTGAGAAAGTGGCTTCATCAAGAGCTTTGGTGAATATATTTGCCAGCTGCTTGTTGGTCGGTACAAAGTGTAGTTCAATATTTCCATTCATGACATGCTCCCTGATAAAATGATATCTGATATCTATATGCTTGGTTCTGGAATGTTGTACTAGATTTTCAGCAATGGCAATGGCACTAGTGTTATCACACCTTATTGGAATCTTGGTATAGTTCAGGCCATAATCCATCAGCTGATTCTTCATCCATAGAATTTGTGCACAACAACTTCCAGCTGCGATGTATTCAGCTTCTGCAGTAGATGTAGATATTGAATTCTGCTTCTTGCTGAACCAAGATACAAGCCTTTCTCCCAGAAATTGACAGCTTCCTGTAGTACTCTTTCTGTCAATCCTGCATCCTCCAAAGTCAGCATCAGAATATCCTAGCAATTCAAATCCTGATTCCTTTGGATACCAAAGTCCCAACTCTGTAGTGCCTTTGATGTATCTCAAGATCCTCTTCACTGCAATGAGATGAGATTCCTTTGGGTCAGCTTGATATCTTGCACAAAGACATGTTGCAAACATTATGTCTGGCCTGCTTGCTGTTAGATACAACAAAGATCCAATCATTCCCCTGTAAGTCTTCAGGTCTACTTTCTTTCCATTCTTATCAGGGTCAATTTTAGTTGGAGTGGCCATAGGTGTCTCTGCTACTTTGGAGTCCTCCATATCAAATTTCTTGAGAAGCTCTATGGCATATTTAGTCTGATGAATGTAAATTCCATTAGTGACTTGCTTCACTTGCAATCCCAAGAAATAAGACAACTCACCCATCAAGCTCATTTCATACTTGCTTTGCATGAGTTTGGAGAACTTTTCACACAGTCTTGTGTCAGTGGATCCAAAAATAATATCATCAACATAAATTTGAACCAAAATTAGATGACCTTGGTGTTGTCTAAAGAACAATGTTTTGTCAATGATACCTCTTGAAAATTTGTTTTCCACCAAAAACTTTGACAATGTATCATCCCAAGCTCTAGGTGCTTGCTTCAATCCATAAAGTGCCTTTTCCAGTTTGTAGACATGATTTGGAAACTTTGAGCATTCAAATCCTGGAGGTTGTTGGACATACACCTCCTGTTCCAACTTTCCATTTAGAAAAACACTTTTCACATCCATTTGATAGACTTTAAAATTCGAATGTGCTGCATAGGCTAAGAAAATTCTTATAGCCTCAAGTCTGGCTAATGGTGCAAAGGTCTCGTCAAAGTCAATCCCTTCTTCTTGAAGATATCCTTTTGCAACCAGTCTTGCTTTGTTTCTTACAACAATGCCAGCTTCATCCATCTTATTTCTGAATACCCACTTGGTACCTATTATGATTCTGTCTTTAGGTTTAGGTACAAGCTTCCATACATGGTTTCTCTCAAATTGATTTAGCTCTTCCTGCATGGCCAAGATCCAATCTGCATCTTGAATAGCTTCTTTAAACTTCTTTGGTTCAATTTGAGAAAGAAAGCAAGCATATAGGCATTTATTAGATGTTGCCTTCCTGGTTTGCACTTTCTTGCTTGGGTCACCAATAATCAGATCTGATGTGTGACTCCTAACCCATTTAGGATTAGAAATGTGTCTTGATGAACTTGCCTGACTATCATTTCTTCCCCCTAAGTCTGTGCTCCCAGCTTCTGTAACCTCTTCCCCTGAATTAGTGGATAATTCAAGATTCAAGTCATCCCCTGATGTTGCATGTCCTGATGAATGATCCCCTGATGAAGTATCTCCTGATCTGTTGTCCAGAAGATTGACTCTATCTGTTGATTGGGCTTCTACAAAATATGGATTGACATCAGGAATGGATAAGTTATCCATTTGTCTGCACACATCGGCTTCAGTCTCTTGATAATCATCTTCATATTCATTTTCAAATTTCAGTTCTTCATGAAAACCAGGATCTTCAAGTCCAGAAATCTGTTGATCATCAAAAGCTACATTTATAGACTCCATCACCACCTGAAGTCTCTTGTTGTAAACCCTATAGGCCTTAGATGTCAGGGAGTAACCTAGAAAAATTGCTTCATCAGCCTTAGGATCAAATTTTCCTAAGTTCTCACCAAAATTCCTTAGAATAAAGCATCTGCATCCAAAAACATGTAGGAACTTGATGTTTGGTTTTCTCCCTGTCATTAGCTCATATGAAGTCTTATTGTGAGCCTTGTTGATTGAAGATCTATTTTAGGTAAAGCAAGCGGTGGAAATTGCCTCTGCCCAAAAATAGGTGGGAATCTTTGCCTCTGCTAGCATTGATCTAGCAGCTTCTATCAGGGTTCTATTCTTCCTTTCAACTACACCATTCTGTTGAGGAGTCCTTGGAGCAGAAAATGTATGATTTATGCCTTTCTCCACACAAAATCCCTCAACAGCTGCATTCTTGAATTCAGTTCCATTATCTATCCTCAACATTCTAACCACTGACCCTGATTTTGTTTCCACTTTCTTGATGTGGTCAATAATTTGTTGAGGCACTTCTGATTTAGCGTGCTGAAATGTCACCCATGTGTATCTGGTGTAGTCATCCACAATGACCATTGCAAACCTTTTCTTTGACACTGACATAATGTTGACAGGGCCAAAAAGATCCAAATGTAGCAATTGAATTGGATCCTTGATCATGGTGGCTTCCTTGCTGACAAAGGATGATTTCCTTTGCTTCCCTTGTTGACAAGCTGAACATAATCCTTCTTGGATAAACACCATTTGGGGTAGTCCAGTCACCAACTCTCTCTTCACTAGATCATTGATTGACTTGAAGTTCAGGTAAGAGAGCTTCTTGTGCCATAGTCTGCTTTCATCAGGAGTTGCCTTGCTGTAGAAACATGATTCTCCATTTACTGAATTAAAATCAGCAATATAGAGATCTCCTTTTCTAATCCCTGACAAAACCAGCTTCCTATCACTTTCATCTGAGATTAGGCACTGATCTCCTTTGAAGGAAGTGATGAATCCTTTATCACATAGTTGACTTATGCTTAGCAAATTGTGCTTGAGCCCATCAAAAAGTGCTACTTTTTCAAATGAGACATTCTCACTTGCTGCTTTGAACCAAGAGTTAGTCCTTTGCTGTTATCACCAAATGAAATTACTGGACCAGCCTTTTCTTGGAATTCTGTGAGCAGGGCTTTGTTTCCTGTCATGTGCCTTGAGCAGCCACTATCTAGAAACCAGATTTGACTTCTTTTAACCTTTCCCTACACACAAAAAAAAAACCTTTAAATTATTTTTGGTACCCAATTGGTTTTGGGTCCTCTTGGTTTAGTCACAGTTGTAGATAACACAGCCTTTTCTTTACTAGTGACTTTTGGTTTTGGCAAATGAAAAACTTTCTCCTTTCTAGGAGCTTCAACATATGCTTTTGATTTCTCAACAACAGATTTGCTTTTACTCTTAGAAGAGTCAGCTTTAGCTGTTGGTAAATCATCAGTATATAAAATAGTGCCAGTCATTTGTGGTTTTTCTTTGCATTGAAAAGATAGATGATTACATTTACCACAATTCCAGCACACTTTTCTAGGGGCTTCATGAGTAGAAGTGTGAATGCTAGCCTTATTAATACCTAGCTTACCATTTCTATTCTTTTTACCTTCCCTTGACAGACCTTTTACCTTTGATGGGCTACAATGGCCTGATGCACTCCTTCCCCCTGATGACTGTGAATCCACTGATGCACAGTCTAGTTGTTTTCTAACTGGAAGTTTGAGTGCTTTGACAAGAATATGTTTATTGTCTCTCCCATAACTAGTGGAAGCTTCACTATTTGGGAAAACATTCCCTTTTTCTAACTTGGTTTGCTGCCTTTACAAACTTGATTGGTTGTATTGGCCTTTTTCCAAAGCTAGCTGCAATTTCAACCTCAATGGGAGGTTGCTGCACTAGAGTCTCCTCGTAGCCTAAACCAGATTTTGGATCAGATTTTTGATTATTTAGTTGATCCTCCAGTTTCTTGCCAGACTCATTCCATCTCTTAATAACTTCCCTTTCTTGACTAAGAAGATTTGAGGTCCATTCCTCTCTTTTTATAGCACAGTCAAGAAGATTTTTAGTCCTTGAGAGTTCCTTTTCAAGATTCTCAAGTCTAGAGAGCTCTGATTCTAAAAAGGTGTTTCTTGCAGTCAACTGATCGTTTATTTTCTGCACTCTTTCAGTTTTAGTCACAGCACTCCTTAGGGTGTCATAGAGATCCTTTATTTCACAGGCCATTTCCTTAACTGTTTTAATACAATCAGTTTTAGACATGTAAAAGGAAACTTCGAGACTTACCTGTGAACTATCGCTGTCTGTGGAAGAGGCCATCAGGGCTTGATAGATCGTTGTTAGCACGTGTAATCTGCTAAGTGGCTCTGA
>CM025780.1:4732809-4750038 GCA_014636745.2 Centella asiatica | reverse complement strand
TCGAAAAGGTAAGAAATCTCTCTCTTCACGTTCACCCTCTTGAGGTCCTTGAACTTTAGCACTGCGTTGGGAGCAGCGTTATAGCCCAGTTCCCTCAAGAAATCTAGGAGTTCCGCATCACTGGGTACTTCCACCAGGTCTTGATTAGGTAGTCCCAAAGCAGAGTTAATTCTGGATGGGGTTATTTTCCCTTTCTCAGAAGAAACTCTGAATGAGATTTCCTTGACCACATCAGTGCGTGTGGTGGAGTACATGAACTTGGCGCTTGTCCAAAGTTGAGACAATGCCTCCCCCGATATTTCATCATCGGTAAAGATTGCTTTCTTATACTCAGAAGTGAGTAGATAATTCATCATAGGTTTAAAGCAGTCATTTACCTCGTTAATATCAGAGAAGCCCACATAGTTTGTAGGTGGGACTGTCAGGTTCCTTGGAATTTCTTGGCATGCCATTGATGCTTGATAGCTTTGAAGAACTAGGGTTTCTGTGAAAAAAGAGAGAGAGAAAGAGAAACAAAAACTCGAGCAAATATCAGAGAAAGATTAAATGTGTTAAGGAGTTTTAACAAGTAGGAGAGATAGAGTATTAATACCTGCCTGTTGACGTTTGAAAACTGCTCCTTTAAACACGCTATCAGGGTGTTAGTTCAGTTTCAGTGATGACACATCATCCGTGAGATAAGAGCTTAATGATGAGTTGTCATTACTTAACTGAGCGTGATTCCCGAAGTGGTTAACACATTTAAACTTACCCTGAAGTTTACCATATTTACATACCCTGACCCTGATGCATAAGTCAGACTTCCTCACCCTGACGCGTGAGTCGGACACCCTGACCCTGACGTGTAAGTCGGACACCCTGACCCTGACGTACGAGTCGGACACCCTGACCCTGATGCGTCCCATTGGAGGCCTTGACCCTGATGCATCAGTTCAAAAAGAAAAACACCAAACAAACAAAAATATAGTATTTACAAGTATATATTTACATATTTACATAAACCAAACATATATAATCACATATCAATTGTTTTTATCAGAAACTTATGACATGAATTAGAAATACCAGAACTTAGGAGTTTGACCCTAACCCTGACGAATAATTCACCATGCCCAGCTCTCCCACAAGTTTTGAGAAAGTGGCTTCATCAAGAGCTTTGGTGAATATATTTGCCAGCTGCTTGTTGGTCGGTACAAAGTGTAGTTCAATATTTCCATTCATGACATGCTCCCTGATAAAATGATATCTGATATCTATATGCTTGGTTCTGGAATGTTGTACTAGATTTTCAGCAATGGCAATGGCACTAGTGTTATCACACCTTATTGGAATCTTGGTATAGTTCAGGCCATAATCCATCAGCTGATTCTTCATCCATAGAATTTGTGCACAACAACTTCCAGCTGCGATGTATTCAGCTTCTGCAGTAGATGTAGATATTGAATTCTGCTTCTTGCTGAACCAAGATACAAGCCTTTCTCCCAGAAATTGACAGCTTCCTGTAGTACTCTTTCTGTCAATCCTGCATCCTCCAAAGTCAGCATCAGAATATCCTAGCAATTCAAATCCTGATTCCTTTGGATACCAAAGTCCCAACTCTGTAGTGCCTTTGACGTATCTCAAGATCCTCTTCACTGCAATGAGATGAGATTCCTTTGGGTCAGCTTGATATCTTGCACAAAGACATGTTGCAAACATTATGTCTGGCCTGCTTGCTGTTAGATACAACAAAGATCCAATCATTCCCCTGTAAGTCTTCAGGTCTACTTTCTTTCCATTCTTATCAGGGTCAATTTTAGTTGGAGTGGCCATAGGTGTCTCTGCTACTTTGGAGTCCTCCATATCAAATTTCTTGAGAAGCTCTATGGCATATTTAGTCTGATGAATGTAAATTCCATTAGTGACTTGCTTCACTTGCAATCCCAAGAAATAAGACAACTCACCCATCAAGCTCATTTCATACTTGCTTTGCATGAGTTTGGAGAACTTTTCACACAGTCTTGTGTCAGTGGATCCAAAAATAATATCATCAACATAAATTTGAACCAAAATTAGATGACCTTGGTGTTGTCTAAAGAACAATGTTTTGTCAATGATACCTCTTGAAAATTTGTTTTCCACCAAAAACTTTGACAATGTATCATCCCAAGCTCTAGGTGCTTGCTTCAATCCATAAAGTGCCTTTTCCAGTTTGTAGACATGATTTGGAAACTTTGAGCATTCAAATCCTGGAGGTTGTTGGACATACACCTCCTGTTCCAACTTTCCATTTAGAAAAACACTTTTCACATCCATTTGATAGACTTTAAAATTCGAATGTGCTGCATAGGCTAAGAAAATTCTTATAGCCTCAAGTCTGGCTAATGGTGCAAAGGTCTCGTCAAAGTCAATCCCTTCTTCTTGAAGATATCCTTTTGCAACCAGTCTTGCTTTGTTTCTTACAACAATGCCAGCTTCATCCATCTTATTTCTGAATACCCACTTGGTACCTATTATGATTCTGTCTTTAGGTTTAGGTACAAGCTTCCATACATGGTTTCTCTCAAATTGATTTAGCTCTTCCTGCATGGCCAAGATCCAATCTGCATCTTGAATAGCTTCTTTAAACTTCTTTGGTTCAATTTGAGAAAGAAAGCAAGCATATAGGCATTTATTAGATGTTGCCTTCCTGGTTTGCACTTTCTTGCTTGGGTCACCAATAATCAGATCTGATGTGTGACTCCTAACCCATTTAGGATTAGAAATGTGTCTTGATGAACTTGCCTGACTATCATTTCTTCCCCCTAAGTCTGTGCTCCCAGCTTCTGTAACCTCTTCCCCTGAATTAGTGGATAATTCAAGATTCAAGTCATCCCCTGATGTTGCATGTCCTGATGAATGATCCCCTGATGAAGTATCTCCTGATCTGTTGTCCAGAAGATTGACTCTATCTGTTGATTGGGCTTCTACAAAATATGGATTGACATCAGGAATGGATAAGTTATCCATTTGTCTGCACACATCGGCTTCAGTCTCTTGATAATCATCTTCATATTCATTTTCAAATTTCAGTTCTTCATGAAAACCAGGATCTTCAAGTCCAGAAATCTGTTGATCATCAAAAGCTACATTTATAGACTCCATCACCACCTGAAGTCTCTTGTTGTAAACCCTATAGGCCTTAGATGTCAGGGAGTAACCTAGAAAAATTGCTTCATCAGCCTTAGGATCAAATTTTCCTAAGTTCTCACCAAAATTCCTTAGAATAAAGCATCTGCATCCAAAAACATGTAGGAACTTGATGTTTGGTTTTCTCCCTGTCATTAGCTCATATGAAGTCTTATTGTGAGCCTTGTTGATTGAAGATCTATTTTAGGTAAAGCAAGCGGTGGAAATTGCCTCTGCCCAAAAATAGGTGGGAATCTTTGCCTCTGCTAGCATTGATCTAGCAGCTTCTATCAGGGTTCTATTCTTCCTTTCAACTACACCATTCTGTTGAGGAGTCCTTGGAGCAGAAAATGTATGATTTATGCCTTTCTCCACACAAAATCCCTCAACAGCTGCATTCTTGAATTCAGTTCCATTATCTATCCTCAACATTCTAACCACTGACCCTGATTTTGTTTCCACTTTCTTGATGTGGTCAATAATTTGTTGAGGCACTTCTGATTTAGCGTGCTGAAATGTCACCCATGTGTATCTGGTGTAGTCATCCACAATGACCATTGCAAACCTTTTCTTTGACACTGACATAATGTTGACAGGGCCAAAAAGATCCAAATGTAGCAATTGAATTGGATCCTTGATCATGGTGGCTTCCTTGCTGACAAAGGATGATTTCCTTTGCTTCCCTTGTTGACAAGCTGAACATAATCCTTCTTGGATAAACACCATTTGGGGTAGTCCAGTCACCAACTCTCTCTTCACTAGATCATTGATTGACTTGAAGTTCAGGTAAGAGAGCTTCTTGTGCCATAGTCTGCTTTCATCAGGAGTTGCCTTGCTGTAGAAACATGATTCTCCATTTACTGAATTAAAATCAGCAATATAGAGATCTCCTTTTCTAATCCCTGACAAAACCAGCTTCCTATCACTTTCATCTGAGATTAGGCACTGATCTCCTTTGAAGGAAGTGATGAATCCTTTATCACATAGTTGACTTATGCTTAGCAAATTGTGCTTGAGCCCATCAAAAAGTGCTACTTTTTCAAATGAGACATTCTCACTTGCTGCTTTGAACCAAGAGTTAGTCCTTTGCTGTTATCACCAAATGAAATTACTGGACCAGCCTTTTCTTGGAATTCTGTGAGCAGGGCTTTGTTTCCTGTCATGTGCCTTGAGCAGCCACTATCTAGAAACCAGATTTGACTTCTTTTAACCTTTCCCTACACACAAAAAAAAAACCTTTAAATTATTTTTGGTACCCAATTGGTTTTGGGTCCTCTTGGTTTAGTCACAGTTGTAGATAACACAGCCTTTTCTTTACTAGTGACTTTTGGTTTTGGCAAATGAAAAACTTTCTCCTTTCTAGGAGCTTCAACATATGCTTTTGATTTCTCAACAACAGATTTGCTTTTACTCTTAGAAGAGTCAGCTTTAGCTGTTGGTAAATCATCAGTATATAAAATAGTGCCAGTCATTTGTGGTTTTTCTTTGCATTGAAAAGATAGATGATTACATTTACCACAATTCCAGCACACTTTTCTAGGGGCTTCATGAGTAGAAGTGTGAATGCTAGCCTTATTAATACCTAGCTTACCATTTCTATTCTTTTTACCTTCCCTTGACAGACCTTTTACCTTTGATGGGCTACAATGGCCTGATGCACTCCTTCCCCCTGATGACTGTGAATCCACTGATGCACAGTCTAGTTGTTTTCTAACTGGAAGTTTGAGTGCTTTGACAAGAATATGTTTATTGTCTCTCCCATAACTAGTGGAAGCTTCACTATTTGGGAAAACATTCCCTTTTTCTAACTTGGTTTGCTGCCTTTACAAACTTGATTGGTTGTATTGGCCTTTTTCCAAAGCTAGCTGCAATTTCAACCTCAATGGGAGGTTGCTGCACTAGAGTCTCCTCGTAGCCTAAACCAGATTTTGGATCAGATTTTTGATTATTTAGTTGATCCTCCAGTTTCTTGCCAGACTCATTCCATCTCTTAATAACTTCCCTTTCTTGACTAAGAAGATTTGAGGTCCATTCCTCTCTTTTTATAGCACAGTCAAGAAGATTTTTAGTCCTTGAGAGTTCCTTTTCAAGATTCTCAAGTCTAGAGAGCTCTGATTCTAAAAAGGTGTTTCTTGCAGTCAACTGATCGTTTATTTTCTGCACTCTTTCAGTTTTAGTCACAGCACTCCTTAGGGTGTCATAGAGATCCTTTATTTCACAGGCCATTTCCTTAACTGTTTTAATACAATCAGTTTTAGACATGTAAAAGGAAACTTCGAGACTTACCTGTGAACTATCGCTGTCTGTGGAAGAGGCCATCAGGGCTTGATAGATCGTTGTTAGCACGTGTAATCTGCTAAGTGGCTCTGATACCAATTGTTAGAGCAAAATAAGCTCAAGTGTTTGTAAAAATGGGGGGGGGGGGGGGGGAATACAAACACTCAAAACTTTTTTGCTCTGTTGAACTTCGATAGCTCCTTCCAGAAATAGCAAGATAACAGAAAAACAGTGAAATAATAACACTCAGATTCAAGTTAAAATAGTTGTATTATAACTTGGTGTTTTTCTGGAAATCTGTAATATCACAAATGTGAATTACAGCTACAATTTCTGTGAATGAAATTTACAGCTTCTCACACTCACTAGCTACAAAGATTTCTCTCGGACAATAAATCCCTCAAGAAATATTACAGAGCTTCCTAGTGTTTATGTGTGCTTCTATTCGTCTCTATCTTTTATCAATGAAAACTCCTTCTTTATATATGTAGATCAGTGGTTGAAAATCACGTGCTTGAGACGTGCTGCCTTTTTCAACTTACCCGCAAGTATGTCACATCACTGCCTAATTTGTCTGACTGATGCATGCTTTGTTACTTCTTTTTCTTCCCTTGATCTGTATGCATTTAATGCGCAAGAGTTCTCATTGGATGGATACAGACTTCAAGAAATATCTTTCCAGTTGATATCTCTTGCTTCTGTTAAAGTTACATTGATTTTCGTGTAAATGCTGATGACGGATGTGTGCTGTCATAACGATCCACTGATGGTCAACCTTGATGGATCTTGATCAGTGCTTCTGGACCCCCTGATGCATATTGACTGGATCAGGGCTTCGTACTTCACTTGAGATTTACTGAATGCTTCTTGATCCTGATGGTTATGACTGACTGCATACATTTATGGCTTCCACTGATGTCATGTTTGACCAATCCCCCCGACAGGTTACCCTGATGAATTGGCTTGACACTGACATATCTTGAAGTGTCCCCCTGATGGGTTGTCTGCCTTCGTCATCCCCTGATAGGTTCCCCTGACTGGTTCCCCTGACGAGCTCCCCCTGACAGGTTCCCCCTGACTGGTTTCCCTGACGAGCTCCCCCTGACGGGTTTCCCTGACGAGCCCCCATGACGGTTTCACCCTGATGGATTCCCCTGATGGTATGAAATCAACGTAACTCTTTTTAGAATATCTAATGTGCGTAATACTTTGACTGTTTGAGTAACATCAGACATTCTTCTCCACGAAGCCAAGCCCTTCAAATGTTCCATTTTCTGACTTGTCTTGTGAAGAACTAAATCATCCACTGATGGATCTTGATCATCAGCGGATGCAAAACTTGTGCTTATTTCAAGGTTTATACAACACCTCAAGTATATACAATTTGCACAACTTATTACTAAACTATCATCATCAGTGTTTAACCTTAACACATCATCTGTTATATTCCACTCAGTTTGAGTCAAATCATGTATATAAGTAACATGTAATAAAATTTGAACGACAATATATGTTAAAAAAACTAATTATTCTTTTCAATTCATACCTTAATATCTTCCCAAATCGTATCCTTTAGTCCATCACTGACTTCTTGCCAACTCTGAATATTAATGTCAACCTGAACTCTAACTAGTACTCCAATGTAAGACTTGAATGCAGCAGCATATGTTCCAATGGGAACACTCAATCACTTTCTGCACTTGTTTATTTGCGGACTTTTCTTTCAATTTTTTGCAAGATGTTGGACCTCTAGTTTTTTTAGTAGGTCTCTCACTCGAACTTCGGTTATCCATGATAATAAACTACAAAGTACATCAGAAAATGTCAAAAACATCACATTTAAAAATAAACTACAGAGTTAACTTTACAATTACAGTGTAATAGGAAATCTTATAGGATATTTACTACGATTAAATTTATTACAGTGCATTCGTAGTGCACTGTAATTGAATCCCAACAGTGAAGTACAGAATGCTTCAACAAGCAACTTAGGCAAAAAAAAATTCCCAACTAACAGTATGTATTGTTCAATCATCAAGAAAATGAGAAGATATCTATTTGTAATACGGCATAAAAAAATGCAAAAATATTGCCAAAAATTATAGTGCATCCCAACAACAAAAACCAAAGACACACAAACAAAACACATGAGTATATCGCAGTGCTTCCATTCAAAAGTAACACAAACAGAAGACATAGAAACACAAATAGAACACATATATCACAAGACACACTTTTGGGCTTTAAACAAATGTTATTAAAACAAAAAAACAGAAAAAGAATGTAAATCTCGCAGTTCAGTTGAAAAAAAATTATATACCTGTAACAAATCCGATGTTGATTACAGTGTATTCACCAGAAACTGAAATGGAAATGTATCTTTATCGATTAAGCACTTGAGATGGAAATGTATGCAGCTCGTATGCAGTGTATACAGTTTAGGGCTATGGCGCGCAAAGGAAATGAATAGGCAGTCAAAAGAGGGGCAAATGAAAAATATGCCGCGAAAACAAATAATAATATAAAAATAAAAAAATTATACCCATTTGCGTCGGTTATTTTAAAAACCGACGCATAAACAAAACATTTGCGTCGGGTCTTTAAAAGGACCAACGCAAATGATTTATTTTTTAAATCTGGTTTTTGTGTCGGTTCTTTTAAAAACGCAACGCATAAACCCATTATTTGCGTCGGTTATATAAAAGGACCGACGCAAATTAGTTATTATTATTTTATTATATAAATACTATACTGTATTATAATTAACTCTTAAACATAAATGTGTTAATAATTTATTATTGAAAGTGGGTATTTGCGTCGGTACTTTTAAACCACCAACGCCTATGTCTAATATTTGCGTCGGGTCTTTTAAAAGGACCGACGCAAATGATTTTTTTTTAAAATACAATTATATTAATATATTACACAATAATCTAAAAGAAAATTAATATTTTACTCATATTGAAATTCATTAATACCATATGTTATAGTGATTAATTAAAAAATGTGATATATATATATATATATATATATATATATATATATATATATTATCATATACCATATATATATCATATATATAATAGTTATATATATAATATAAACCAACATATATAATACATTAAAAGGCAAATGTTTGTATTTTAATGTAAAAAATACATGAGTTCATTATTTTATTATATAAATAGTATACTATATTATAATTAACTCTTAAACATAAATGTGTTAATAATTTATTATTGAAAGCGGGTATTTGCGTCGGTGCTTTTAAACCACCGACGCCTATGTCCAATATTTGCGTCGGGTCTTTTAAAAGGACCGACGCAAATGATTTTTTTTTAAATACAATTATATTAATATATTACACAATAATCTAAAAGAAAATTAATATTTTACTCATATTGAAATTCATTAATACCATATGTTATAGTGATTAATTAAAAAATGTGATATATATATATATATATATCATATATATAATAGTTATATATAATAATATAAATTTTCATACTTATATTTTATGTTATTAACGACCTATATTTTATGTTATTAATGACTTTCAATATAAGTAAAATATTAATTTAAAGTTACATTGGTAATGAATACACTTAGCCCATCGGAGACTAAATTTTTGATGAACTGTCGGAGACTAAGTTTTTGCATTGTCGGAGAGTAAGTTTTTGAACTGTCGGAGACTAAGGTTTTAACTGTCGGAGACTAAGTTTTTTATTTTTTTTAGATTTTGCGTCGGTTTTTTATGAAAACTGACACAAATAATCATAAACAGGGGACAAACAGGGGACTTGAATACTCATAAACAGGGGATTACTGTATGATTGTTGCCAAGAACTACTTCCCATACTCAACCAGAAATATATAAAATTTACTTCAGCAAATAATCAGCTACAACTATTAGAATAAAAAATAAATTAAAACAATTAACAATTATTTACAATTAACAAATATTTACAATAATTGGAATAAAACAAATATTTATTTATTTATAACTATTGGAATAAAATAAATTAAAACCTTCAAGTGCTGCACTTATTTTCCATGATCAATCCATAACCCTTCACCATGGTTATTACGTAGGTAGTTTGTTTCTCCATTATCGTCACCATATGGGATAGGTAGACCTACAGAGAAAGGAGGATTCTCATCAAATTGGTTATACTCGTCTTCGTCAACAACATCATCAATACCAAGAGTATTTCTCTTGCCTTGAACAACAATTGAAAACTTAGGATCAACGGGTTTTGGATATAAAATACTTGTTTTACTTGCGTTATGAGTATAAATGGGTCGTCCACGTGACCCCATTGACTAAAATCTATCAAAGTAAATCCTAAGTCATCCTTTCAAACACCACGACGTATATCAATCCAATTACAACGAAAGAGACCAACCTTGAATTCTCTGTACTCAAGCTCCCAAATATCTTCAATCACCCCATAATATGACTTTTTCAAATCTTTCAATCCTGAAGATTTGCCTCTGAAAAATTCTGTTGATGAAGCTTCCACGGTAACACCACTATTTTGCATAGTGCTCTTTCCATCTTGATGCTGGGTGTAAAAAGTATATCCATTAACATCATAACCCTCATAAGATCGAACAAGCGTGTTGGGGCCATATGCTAACCATTTTATCGTATTAGAAACAACATTTGGTGTATCTGACAACTGGCACATTACACGGTCTTTAAACCATCCAACAAATGAGCAATTATGTTCAGTTATAACCCAAATGCCACTTTTTGAAGGATTCTGCCTCCTAATCAAACTGACATGACAATCTAATTAAGGATGAACTTCAGTCATGTGTTGCAGGACAAAGAGATGCGCTCTATTGCGCAGTTCACACCCAGGAGAGATCCATTTGGATCCTAATGTACCCTGCCCATGAAGTCTTCCCTCGTGAGGAGATTTGGGAATTCCAATAGGATTGACAGCTGTTAAATACTCTGTGCAAAATTCAATAGCCTCCTCAACTGAATATCCTTCAACTATGCTAGCTTCCGGCCGATATCGGTTCCTCACATATCCTTTCAATATACCCATGAATCTCTCAAAAGGATACATATACCGCAAATATACCGGGCCACATAACTTAATCTCTCTAACCAAATGAATAACCAAATGTACCATAATGTCAAAAAATGAAGGTGGAAAATACATTTCAAACTGACATAGTGTCACAACAATATCAACTTGTAATTTATCCAACGTGATGGGTTCAATCACCTTGCTGCAGATGGCATTGAAGAAAAAACAAAGTTTCATAACAACAAGTCTCACGTGATTTGACAATATCCCTCGAATTGTAATTGGTAATAGCTGTTGCATTAACACATGACAATCATGTGACTTTATACCCACAAGTTTCAAATCCTTCATCGACACAAACCTTTTGATGTTTGAAGAATATCCATATGGAACTTTCACACCAAACAAACACTCACAAAATGCAATTTTTTCTTTTTTACACAAAGTATAACAAGTTGGAGGCAGATATGTGCGCTTCTCTGATTCTTGTGGTGCTAACTCTAGTCGTATACCCATTTCCTCCATATCTTTTCTGACTTTGATCCCGTCCTTTGTCTTTCCTGGTATATTCAACAATGTCCCAACAATACTATCACAGACATTTTTCTCAATATGCATAAAATCAAGACAATGTCTAACTTGTATGTGTTCCCAATACAGGAGATCCCAAAATATGGATCTCTTCTTCCACAGATTCTTCGGCTTAGGAGGTTGATACAACATCAATATCCTTAACCCGCTCAAAAACTTCTTTCCCAGTTAAAGGCAAACGGGCTTCTCGAGTCTCGATATGCCCATCAAAAGCCTTTTTCATCTTACGATAAGGGTGATCACGAGGAAGAAATGTTCGGTGACTCATAAACACATTTTTCTTGCAATTATTTAGACGGTGGTCAATAGTAGCATCTTCGCAAATTGGACATGCTTTAGCTCCTTTGACAGTGTACCCTGACAAGTTTCCATAAGCCGAAAAATCATATATGGTGCAAAATAACATCGCACGTAATGTGAAATTCATTTGAGTATTTGCATCAAATAGCGAAATACCTTCATCCCACAAAAGTTTTAAATCTTCAAGAAGCGGCTCAAGATAAACATCTATGTTATTCCCCAGTTGTTTAGGCCCTAAGATTAACAAGGACAACATAATATACTTGCGCTTCATACACAACCACGGAGGCAAATTATAAATCACCAAAAGAACTGGCCATGTGCTATGTTGACAGCTTAGAGTGCCATAAGGATTCATCCCATCCGTACAAAGTCCAAGTCGTAGATTCCTAACTTCTCCACCAAATTCAGGAAACTTATAATCAATGGTTCTCCATTGTGGAGAGTCACTCGGGTGTCTAAGCATCCCATCTGATTTCCTCCCTTCCGCATGCCACCTCAAATGTTTTGCATCTTTTGAATTTGCAAATAGGCATTTGAATCGTTGCACTATGGGTAAATACCAAACCGCCTTGCTAGGAGCCCTTTTTTTATCATCCTTAGCAGAATCATTACCCTCCCGCTTGTACCGAGATGCTCCACACTTAGGACATGTGTGTAAATGTTCATTCTCATTTCGAAACAACACACAGTCATTTGGACATGCATGTATCTTCTTTACGTCCATACCTATAGGACACAACATCTTCTTTGCCTCGTACGTGGAAATGGGAAGCTCGTTATTCACCGGAAGTATTTCTCGTAAAAGTTTTAACAATTCTTTAAAACTCTTGTCACTCCATCCATTCTTGACTTTCAACTTGCACAATTTCAAAGTTGTTGACAACCTTGTCAAGTCGTCACTGCACCCGGGATACAAAAGTTTCTTAGAATCATGGACCAAGCTCTCAAATATATCCGGTTGTGGCATCATATGGTCTTGGAGATCTTGTATCATAACTTCCACCCTATCAATGTCCACATCATCTTCGTCATTATTGACCGAATTATCGCACTCGGTTGTATAATTCGACCTTGAGCTACCAGTCATATCAGAGTCTATTCCCTCGCCATGCCAAATCCACTTCGTATAACCCTTCTTAAATCACTGACGAAATAAATGTTCACGCACTGTCTCTGTGCTCGAATATTTTTTTAAATTACCACAAAGGCGGCATGGGCACACAATCATGTCTTCTTTTCCATGTTCCTTTCTGATTTTTTGGTGTTGAACCGCACATATAATAAACTAGTTAACCCCTCTCACATATGCGTCATCGTTACGCAATATATTGTACATCCATGTTTGACGATCCATGTATAACTAAATAACCACAACGATTAACTAAGTAAACACAGCAATTGTACAGATATCATACATAAGATGCGGACAAACAATAGTTCAAGCAAACATATTGATACTTTAAATAATGCTTGTGATGAATGTATTATTTTAATTAACAATTACTTATACAACAAAACTGAGCTCTCGGACGGAAACACTGAAGAAAGAAACCTGCAAAATCTCAGCCAAGTTTCCCGCCAAAGACGATCTCGCTCTCTCTCCTCTCTTACCATGCCAAAATAGCAAAAGTTTTAACTTATATCACTTTTTAATAACTTAAATATGCGTCGGACAAAGAAGAAAACCGACGCAAATAACATAACCTTTTGCGATGGATATTTAAATCAACCGATGCACATACATGAGAGTATTGCGTCAGGTCTTTAACCGACGTGACGCAAATGTGTTTTTGTTTATTTTTTTTAATTATTTCTCATCTTTGGCGTCGGTTTTACTAAATCACCGACGCAAATACTCAAACAATATTTTTTAATTATTTAATTAAAAAATAATTTTTTTTAGTTATTTATTTTTTTAATTATTTTTATAGTGTTTGCATCGGTCATTTAAAAGAAACGACGCAAATAATGAAAACTATTTGGGTAAACAAGTGACACAAATGTGTTATTAATTTATTCTTTAAACAAGCGACGCAAATAATGAACACTATTTGCGTCGGTTCTTTAAAAAAGTGACGCAAATGTGTTATTAATTTATTTTTTAATTATTTTTTTAGTTTTTGCGACGGTTCTTTAAAAAAAACGACGCAAATACCTAAAATTATTTGCATCGGTTCATTAAAAAAGCGACGCAAATGTCTTATTAACTTATTTTTTAATTTTTTTTATAGTTTTTGCGTCGGTCCTTTAAAAGAACCGACACAAATACAGTTTGTTTTATTTACCATAATGCCACCGTTCTACTATATGCGACAGTTCTATTAAAGAACCGACGCAAATAAGGCGACGCATATGTCGGTATCTGTATTAGTGACAGAATTGTAGCTGTTAATCACAATTGTGATTCAACAGATTTCCAGAAAAACACCAAGTTTTAATACAACTATTTTAACTTGAATGCTTGTGTATTCATTTTAATTTCAGTAGAGTTTTTCTAGTTGTGGTAGCTATTCCAGCCTATGCAACATAAATTTTAAAAGAGCAAAAAGTTTGTAGTGTTTGTATTCAACCCCCCCTCCCCCCCCCCCACACACACACACACACAAAAACACTTGAGCTTATTTAGTTCTAACATGATCCCAACCAAAAAGTGCAAACAAGAAAAGCTACATTTAATGAGTGCATATATGCTTGTTTTCTTTCTCAAATTGAGCCAAAGAAATTTGAAGATGCCATGCAAGATGCTGAATGGATCATGGCTAAGTAGGAAGAGCTGAATCTATTTGAAAGAAATCAAGTATAGAAGCTGGTGCCTAAACTAGATAGAACTATAATAGGCACCAAGTGGGTATTCAGAAACAAGATGGACAAAGCTAACATTGTTATAAGAAACAAAGCAAGATTGGTGGCAAAAGGATATCTTTAAGAGGAAGGAATTGACTTTGATGAGACCTTTGCACCAGTGGCTAGACTTGAGGCTATAAAATTTTGCTTAGCTTATGCAGCACATTCAAACTTTAAAGTTTTTCAAATGGATGTAAAAAGTACTTTTCTCAATGGGAAATTAGAATAGGAGGTGTATGTCCAACAACCACCAGGGTTTTAAAGTTCAAAATTCCCAAACCATGTTTTCAAACTAGAGAAGGCACTTTATGGACTGAAACAAATTCCTAGAGTTTGGTATGAACACTGTCAAAGTTTCTGGTGGATAACAAGTTCACAAGAGATATCATTAACAAGACATTGTTCTTTAGACAACAGCAAGGTCCTTTGATCCTAATTCAAATATATGTTGATTATATCCTTTTTGGATCCATTGACACTAAGTTGTGTGAAAAGTTCTCTAAGCTCATGCAAAACAAGTATGAAATGAGCTTAATGGGTGAACTGTCTTATTTCTTGGGACTGTAGATCAAACAAGTCACTGATGGGATTTACATACATCAAACAAAGTATGCCAAAGAACTTATCAAAAAATTTGACATGGAGGACTCAAAAATAACAAAGACACCTATGGCCACAACAACCAAGATTGTCCCTGATAAGAATGGAAAGAAAATTGATTTAAAGACTTATAGGAGAATGATTTGTTCTCTGCTGTATTTGACAGCAAGTAGGCCTGATATTATGTTTGCAACATGTCTTTGTGCAAGATATCAAGCTGACCCAAGGGAGTCCCATCTAATTGCAGTGAAAAGAATCTTGAGATACATTAAGGGCACTACAAAGTTGGGGCTTTGGTATCCAAAGGAGTTTGGATTTTAATTACTTGGATATTTTGATGCTAACTTTGGAGGATGCAGAATTGACAGAAAAATTACCACATGGAGCTGTCAATTTCTAGGAGGAAGGCTTGTATCTTGGTTCAACAAAAAGAAACACTCAATATCAACATCTACTTCTGAAGCTAAATATATTGCAGCTGAAAGTTGTTGTACACAAATCCTATGGATGAAAAATCAGTTATTGGATTATGGCCTAAATTTCAACAAAATTCCAATTTTGTGTGACAATACAAGTAACATTGCCATTGCTGAGAACCCTGTGCAACATTTCAGAACTAAACATATAGAGACCAGATATCACTTTATTAGGGAACATGTTATGAATGGAACCATTGAACTACACTTTGTACCAACAAACAAGTAGCTGACAAACATCTTTACCAATGCTCTTGATGAAGCCACCTTTATCAATTTGGTGGGAGAGATGAGAATGGTGAATTATGAAAAATAAAGGTTGATCAACTTGCTGGAGTCATGCTAGAAAAATTGTTGGAGTGGTTCAATTTATGAAGTGCTTAAGTACTGACACTTCTAACTCATCTCATAATTTCCTGATAATGTTATTGATATATGGTTATATGTTTATAATAAAAAAAAAATAGTTTGGTGTGCACATAAGGGTTGTGCGTAATTGTGGAAGTGCCCAGTGATGCTGAACTTCTCGTCTTTTTGGTGGAATTGGGCTACAACGCTCCAGTGAATACAGTGTTGAAGTTCAAGGACCTAAAAAGGGTGAACGTGAAACGAGAGATTTCTTATCTCTTTGACACAATCACGAAGGTGTTATTAGGTAAGTCGTCTAACTATGAGGTGATAACATCATTAACTCTTAAAATAACTTTTGTCATTATCAAAAATGTAAATATAAATATAGGTAAATTGATTTTTGATGAACTTGTAAATAAAATGGGTAGTTATACTTCTAGGAAATCAGAAGTTTACTATGTCAGATTTTTGTCTATGCTTATTAAGGATCAATTTCCTAACTTTTCTTTTGAGAATGACATAGTTGTACAGAGTTATATGCAAACAAAGAAACTATTCATAGAGATAATAAAAAAATCTTATACGACAAAACCCTTTGTACTTCCATCACATATGGAACATGTCATCTTTACACACCCTTCTCCTTTTCAACCTCCTATTTCTTCTACTTCAATTACTATGGCTGAGATCACTACCACTTCTTAGTCTACCTAAGTAGTATCACCAGTTTCTACCTAACAACTCTCAATAACATAACCCTCAATCTCCCAAAAGACTAAGGGTACTAAAAGAAAAACCTCAGAAGTAACCACAACAACTGAGGGGGAGCAAGGAGAGAGATTGAATGGCTTGAAAAGATTGAAAAAGAAGAAGAAAGCCATGAGTGTTGACCCATAACCAGACCAGGCAGTATCCTCCCAATAGGATGCTGACCTTAATAAGGAAATTAAAACATCTCTAAATATTTCCTCTCAAAAGGAATTAGTTATTGAACATATTCCCCAACTAAGGACATAGTTGAGTGAGGCACAAACACTAACCTTAGGCCCTGATGAAACTCACATCGGGGACTCTGAGAGCCATTTGCAAAAATCTGACATAGTGAGTGCATATACAACATGTTAAGGTTTAACACTGATGATGATAGCTTAGTATTAAGTTGTGCAAATTGTAAATACTCGAGGTGTTGTATAAACTTTGAAATAAGCACAAGTTTTGCATCCGCTGATGATAATAATATCCATCAGTGGATGATTTAGTTCTTCACAAGACAAGTCAGAAAATGGAACATTTGAAGGGCTTGGCTTCGTGGAGAAGAATGTCTGATATTACTTAAACAGTCAAAGTATTCCGCACATCAGATATTCTAAGAAAAGAGTTACGTTGATTTCATACCATCAGGGGAACCCATCAGGGTGAACCCGTCAGGGGGAGCCAGTCAGGGGGAACCCGTCAGGGGGAGCTCGTCAGGGGAACCAGTCAGGGGGAACCCGTCAGGGGGAGCTCGTCAGGGGAACCAGTCAGGGGAACCTATCAGGGGATGACGAAGGCAGACCAACCCATCAGGGGGACACTTCAAGATATGTCAGTGT
>CM025780.1:4665353-4732799 GCA_014636745.2 Centella asiatica | reverse complement strand
CATCAGTGGAAGCCATGAATGTATGCAGTCAGTCATAACCATCAGGAATAAAGAAGCACTGAGTAAATCTCAAGTGAAGAATGAAGAAGAAGTTTTCATTAATGAATAAGACGAGAAAAATAGAAGCACACAAAAACACTAGGAAGCTCTGTAATATTTCTTGAGCGATTTATTGTCAGAGAGAAATCTTTGAAGCTAGTGAGTGTGAGAAGCTGTGAATTTCATTCACAGAAATTGTAGCTGTAATTCACATTTGTGATATTACAGATTTCCAAAAAAACACCAAGTTATAATATAACTATTTTGACTTGAATCTGAGTGTTATTATTTTACTGTTTTTCTGTTATCTTGCTATTTCTGGAAGAAGCTATCAAAGTTAAACAGAGCGAAAAAGTTTTGAGTGTTTGTATTCATCCCCCCCTTCTACAAACACTTGAGCTTATTTTGCTCTAACACAACATCAATTGATGGATCACCTCCTTACTCGATGATCCAGCCAAAACTCCATTTTACACCTCTCCTTTCCTTTTTTTACCTCAAATTTCTTCAGATGTCATGACACAAACACTAAGTGTTGTGACATCAAATTCTCCAATTTCTCATTTTATGGAGGAACTAATTCAAAATGATTCAGTAATTAAAAGTTATGATCTTCTAATGATTGACTCTTTTCTAATTGACCCAATTATTGATGATTAAACAGGGAACATAGAACAAAATGTACATATTTCTACAGTAAATACTTATACTTCCCCAATTGTACATACATATAAACCCTTCTCTCATTCTCATATCACTTGTGTGGACATAATAGTGGTAGGTGTTTTACTCACATTTGCCACAGTTGTTGAAAACACAGCCAATAGTAGCCCAATTAGGACAATTTTGAGTGAGAATGAGAGAATATCTAGTGAAGAAAGGCAAAGTCAACCCAATGAGAGGACTTTGGCAAAAGGAGATGAAGAAAGTACTGCCTTAAACGACAATGAAAAAGGAGAGTCAGAGAGACATGCCTTAGAAGGCCAAGAAAAAGGAGAGAATGAGGGAGATAAGGATGAGATCCTTGTAAATAAAGAAAATAGAGAAAATATAGATTCTGTAAATACTCCTAATTCTTCTGATAGTGATAAAGATGATACTCCTATTGAGGATTTAACTCAATTAATGGGAGTTGATTTATACTATCAAAAGAATTAAATGGTAGATGTTAGGTTTTATAACATTTGATGATGATTGTCTTTAGATTACTTAGATATACAAATGTATAGAGAGTGTTAATTAGTAACACTGATGTTTTGTAGCTAGTAGTTATCTCTTTGATTGAAATTTATTCATTTGTAATAAAGAGATAGATTTATTTTTTTATTGTAAATAACTACTGAAGATTGTATCAAAGCTTCAACAAAGTCATATTGTGTTTTGATCCGTCGGAGATTAAGAAAACGCTTATCGGAGACTAAGGCAACACTTGTCAGAGACTAAGGATTTTGCCTACAAAAGACTAAGTTTTGTCTATCGGAGATTACGACTTACGTCATCGGTGATTAAGAATAAAGCATCAGAGACTAAGCTTACGTCATCAAAGACTAACCTTAGTGTATCAAAGATTAAGCTGACGTCACCAAAGACTAAGCTTAATACATCGGAGACTAAGCTGACGTCATCAAAGACTAAGCCTAAAGCATCGGAGACTACACAACCTGATCAGACACTATAAACCAAAGACTAAAGTGATAGGAGACTAAGGTTGAAGCCATCGGGGACTAGTTGTGAATTATTCCCTGATGAGATACAGAGTTCGAATTGAATAAGGAATGTCTTCCACGTGGACTGAGATATTATTGAAGACGTAGCTGGTAAGAAAACTAACTAGAAATCTATTCCTAATCAAAAAGGAAAGATTGTATTTGATTCGAATAAGGAAGCTGAATTTTATTCAGAATTGGTAACTGAATTAATTACGATTCAGTTTAGGAAGCTGTAATTAGGTTTATAGAGTTGTAACAGAAGCTGTATGATTTGAGAGTTTATCATATATACAATACAGAATAGAAGCTGATGATCATATTGTTGTGATTGTTAGAATTTGTAATCAATTGTTAAAAATCATTAAAAGCAATTGTTTATAGATTTGTTCTTGTTCTTTATATTTCGTAAGAAAAATTAATTTCTTAAAGAACAAGTAATCGAAAAGAATTCAAAGAACTTGTATTCAACCCCCTTCTACAAGTTCTCGGCTATCTCATTGGGAAAATAATTGGTATCAAAGCCTATTAATTGATATATTTCAATTAACAAGATTCAGAGATGGCTAACGACGCAGAAAGCAGCTCTAGCATAATGGCTTATGTAAGAAGTCATGATGGTGGAACCAGGATTCCAATTCTGAAATGAGAAGAATATCCTATGTGGAAGCAAAAGATGTATATGCACTTGAGAGCAACAAATCTTGACTATATTGCAAGGATTGAAAAGGGTCTTTATCTACCTAGGAAATTTGTTCCTGCTAAAATTGTTGAAGGATCCGTTGTTGCTGAACACTTTGAACTTGCTTCTGAAAGTGACTATACAAACGAAGACAAGTTACAAGTGTTAAAGGATGCTAAGGTTATGAACATACTTTACAATGGCATTGGCAAAAATATGTTCACAAGCATCATCAACTGCACAACATCTAAGCAAATTTGGGACACCATCAAAGTCCTGTGTGAAGGGACTGACCAAGTCCGAAAGAATAAAAGATCATTGTTGACTTAACAATATGAACTCTTTCAAGCAAAGCCTGGTGAACCAATCACGTCAGTTTATGACAGGTTTAACTCTTTGCTTAATGACTTGAAAATACTTGGAAAGTCCTATGACAATGAAGACGTCATTACCAAGTTCATGAGAGCACTCCCACCAAGTTGGGATCCAAAGACTACTGCAGTAAGGGAAGCTCATGACTTGGACCTACACACACTAGATAGGCTCCACGAAAATCGAAAGACTACTGTAGTAAGGGAAGCTTATGAGCTTGAAGTAGAGCAAAGATAACGCATGCATGGCAGGGACAAAGGAGCTGCATTAATGGTTGAGACAAGCAAGTCTCAAGAGAAGCTTGATGATGAAATTTCCAATGCTAGCTCGACTGATGAAGAAGATGAACTGGACACTGATGATGACATGGAGGAATTCATGGCATTCATGGTCAAACAGTTCAAGAAATTTAGAGTTGGTAGAAAAGCAAGGAGATCATCAAGGAAGTCTAACCCTAAACGTGAAGGTCAAACTGTGATATTTAATATAAAGAAAATAAGATGTTATAACTGTGATGGGTTAGGGCACTTTGCCAATGAGTGCAGGAAGCCTAGATCTAATGATAGATCTAAGGATGATAAATCAAGGAAAACGGGGAATGACTTTGTTGAAAAGATGTTTAAATCAAAAAGCAAAGCCTTGATCACTGAGGGTAAAGATTGGATTGACAGTGACTCTAAGGAAGAAGTTGTCAACTTTGCCCTGATGGCTCGAAGTGACGAGCTAAGTGATACTGCTCAGGGCAAAAAGAAGAAAACATGGTACTTGGACAGTGGCTGTTCAAGACATATGACTGGAGACAAGTCCCTGCTAAAACAGTATGAAGAGAAAAGTGGCCCAAAAGTCACTTTTGGAGATGACAACAAAGGCCATACTAAGGGTTATGGCAGTGTTGAATATGGAGATGTCATCTTCACTGAAGTATCACTAGTTGATGGCTTAAAGCACAATCTTCTAAGTATAAGTCAACTATGTGATAAGGGATTCAATGTCACCTTCAAAGAAGATCAATGCTTGGTGTGTGACAAAGAATCTGATAATGTGATATTGACAAGGAAAAGAAAAGGAAATTTGTATATTGCAAACCTTATCTGTTCCTCTGATCAAATCACATGTCTCTACAGCAAAGCCTCAACTGATGAGAGTTGGCTTTGGCATAAGAAGCTCTCCCATTTGAATTTCAAGAACATCAACAAACTGGTGAGAAAAGGATTGGTAGCTAGCATTCTACAATTGGAGTTTACACAAGATGAATTGTGTGATTCATGCCAGAAAGGGAAACAAAGAAGTGTGTCATTCAAGAGCAAACCAGCCACATCAATCACTGACCCTTTACAGTTGTTACACATGGATTTGTTTGGTTAAGTGAATGTGATGTTTATCTTGAGAAATAGATATGCTTTGGTTATTGTGGATGATCACATGAGGTATACTTGGGTAAAATACCTCCATACAAAAGATGAAGCTGCTCAGTTGATAATTGATCATGTCAAGAAGATAGAAACTGAGTCAGGAAAAATAGTAAGGGTAATAAGGAGTGATAGAGGAACAAAATTCAAGAATTCCCAAGTTATTGAATTCTGCACTGAAAAAGGAATAACTCATCAATTCTCAACTCCAAGGACACCTCAACAAAATGGAGTTGTTGAGAGGAAAAACAGAACCCTTATTGAAGCAGCAAGGACCATGTTACAAGAGTCAAAGCTTCCTACATATTTTTGGGAAGAAGCTATAAGCACTGCTTGCTTTACACAGAACAGATCCTTGATAAACAAAGCATACAACAAAACACCTTATGAATTGATGACTGAGAGAAAACCAACTCTCAAGTTTTTACATGTGTTTGGTTGTAAGTGTTTTGTACTGAGAGATTCATCAGAGACAAGAGGAAAATTTGACAACAAGTCTAATGAGGCAATCTTCTTAGGTTATTCTCTATCAAGCAAGGCATACAGAGTATATAATCTAAGAACAAAGGTCATTGTGGAATCAATACAAGTTATATTTGATGACAGAAAGATTCCAGGAATGATTGGACAAGGATTGCATGAACATCTCAGTTTTGAGAATGAATTGGATGCATGAGAATATCCATCAAAGACTAATGAAAAACCCCAAGATAGTAATGATCCCTACATAATTGAGGGGGAGTTAACAGTTGTGCGTGAAGTACCAAGGACTAATCCTCTATCAGAGACTAGAGAATTAGAATCAAATGAAACACAAGAGATTGGTGACATTAGTATACCATCGGAGACTAATGGTTCACCAGGGACGAGTGTCACTGATGCACAATCGGAGACTATCTTGACACTAGGGACTATAGAGATAAACAGCTCAGGGGGAGCTAATAATGAAGAAGTCAATGGTTTAGGGGGAGCAGTCTCTGATCATGAAGCTAGATTGGACAACATCAATCTAGAAAATGAAGCCTCATCTTCAAGATCAAATCTGCTACGTGCAAGACTATGGTTAAGAGATCATACAATAGATTTGATCATTGGAAGTATAGAGGATGAAGTCAAGACTAGAAGTGCAACTCAAAATGAATGTTTATATCTCAGTTTTCTCTCAAAGATTGAGCCAAAGAAAATTGGGGAAACACTTCAAGATCCTGACTGGATAATTGCCATGCAAGAAGAATTAAACTAATTCACAAGAAACAAAGTCTAAAGATTGGTACCCAAACCAAGGAATAGATTAATTATAGGAGCTAAATGGGTCTTCAAAAATAAATTAGATGAAACTGGTACAATCACAAGGAATAAAGCAAGACTGGTTGTAAAAGGATATTCTCAAGAAGAAGGAATAGACTATGATGAAACTTTTGCACCAGTAGCAAGACTTGAAGCAATTAGGATTTTCTTGGCATATGCAGCCTACAAAAACTTCAAGGTGTACTAGATGGATGTCAAGAGTGCTTTCCTAAATGAAAAATTGGAAGAGGAAGTCTATGTTCAACAACCACTAGGTTTTGTGGATTACAAGTTTCCAAATCATGTGTACAGGTTAGATAAAGCACTCTATGGCCTAAAACAAGCACCAAGAGCCTGGTATGATACTTTATCTCAATTTTTACTTGAAAACAAATTTGTTAGAGGTATCATAGATAAAACTTTATTTTATAGAATTCAAGGCTTTGACATTATACTTGTGCAAATATATGTAGATAATATTATATTTGGTTCTACAAATGAAAAACTCTGTGAAAAATTTTCAAAACAAATGCAGTCTAGATATGAAATGAGTATGATGAGAGAATTAACATTTTTCTTAGGATTGCAAATAAAACAATCAACTGATGGAATTTTTATCAGTCAGTCCAAGTACATCAAAGACTTATTGAGAAAATATGATTTTGTTGATTGTGTATTGCCACTAAGCTAGATAAGGATTTAAAAGGAAAGAAAGTTGATATTTCTAGCTTTAGAGGCATGATAGGCTCTCTTTTATATCTAACTCCAAGTAGACCTGATTTAATGTTTGCTACATGTTTATGTGCTAGATTTCAAGCTGATCCTAGAGAATTACATTTGATTGCTGTCAAAAGAATACTCAGATATCTAAAGGGTACCCCAAACCTTGGGTTATGGTATCCCAAAGAATCTGATTTTAAACTAATTGGTTATTCAGATGTTGATTATGCATGTTGCAAGCTTGATAGAAAAAGCACAAGTGGAAGCTGCCAACTTCTTGGAGGCAGACTTGTTTCTTGGTTTATCAAGAAACAAAATTCAGTTTCTACTTCAATAGCAGAAGCTGAATACATCGCAGCTGCGAGTTGTTGTGCTCAAATCCTATGGATCAAGAATCAACTCCTAGACTATGGTATATCATTATCCAAAATTCATATCTTTTGCGATAATACAAGTGTCATAGCAATAACAGAAAATCCAGTGCAACATTCAAGAACAAAACACATAGATATTAGATATCACTTCATAAGAGAACATGTAAGTGAAGGTAATATCAAATTACACTGGGTAACAACTGATAAACAACTTGTAGACATATTCACAAAACCTTTAGATGAATCTACTTTTTCTATATTAGTTTCTGAATTAGGAATGTTGAATTATGCCTCTAAAAATTGACTAATTTTTGAAAACAAGTTGTTTAGTTGCATGCAGCTAGAATTTCATTTCTGGAAAATGGAGTTGTTCTTAATGAATAAAAATTAATGGAGCTGTTATAATATAACAAAAATTTTTGTAACTAATAATCAAAAGATTGATTGTTGGAAAAGTTCTGAAAAACAGGATTGCAGCAGAGACTAACTTAAATTAGTCACTGAGAGCATTTGAGTAAAAGACTAACTTAGTCCCATATAGTTGTTTTTACTTAGTCCCTGACGAGTCAAAAATGAACTATCGGAGACTATCTTAGTCCATGATAGTTGTTTTTACTTAGTCCCTGACGAGTCAAAAATGAACTATCGGAGACTATCTTAGTCCCTGACAGTTGTTTTTACTTAGTCCCTGACGAGTCAAAAATGAACTATCGGAGACTATCTTAGTCCCTAACAGTAGTTTTTACTTAGTCCCTGACGAGTCAAAAATGAACTATCGGAAACTGTCTTAGTCCCTGATAGTGGTTTTACTTAGTCCCCGACTAAACAAAAAATTGCACTATCAGAGACTAATCGGGTCTAGTCTCTTATGAGTGGACATGGCAGAGAATAGGGCAATCTCCGATCGAGGGTAAATTGGTAGTTACCCATAATCCACTCAAAATTGCAAATGTTTCGAGCAATTTGATAAAAGTATTTTCAAACATCCTTGCAATCACAAACTCTCAAGCTTTGAATTTAAATTTCTCTCTTCAAACACTCTGCGATTTAACCTTTTTTCAAATAAATTCTGCAAAGTTTACAGAGATCTCTTCAATGGCGGCTAAAACTGTATGCTTCAAGTTCGGTGACTTTGACTTCATCAAGACCAACCATGCTGGGGTGGTCGGCAAGAATGAGTTTGAAGCACAGTAGCATCCTTTTGTGGATTTTCTACAAAACTCATCTCTTTCGTACGCCATTTACGAAGCTCCCACACAAGCCGCTGAAGTTGTCACGGCTATGTGGTCCACTGCAACCATTCTGGATGAGGATGATGACTTTCCTATGGTAAGTTTCAAGTATGACAACACTGTATATAATATCGATCATACTGTTGTTAATAATGTATTACACCTTCCAATTTTGGAAAACTATGACTCTCCTGCTGATGATGAAGAACTTTTTGCAATGTTTAAAAACTTACATTATTCTTATGAAATCGTTTATGTTGGGTCAATCAGTCAACCCCATCTAAGACAGGAGTGGTCATTGTTCTTTGACATTATAACAAAAGCTTTTTCTTCAAAATGCAGTGGTTATGATGACATTACCACACTCACACAACAAATTGCTTTCAGTGTGTTGTATGGTAGGCATCTAAACATTGGGCTTTTGATTTTGCAAAATCTTTTGGTAAAACTTAAATCCAGTAATAAAAATAAAATTTATTATGCTAGATTTTTGATGATGATTGCAAATTATCTAATCCCTAACCTTAATATTACTGGTATGCAAGTTGTCCCAACTGTTTTGCAGAGCACAAGAATTTTCACTGATGTGAAGAATAAATTTGCAAAGGTAAAGGTTCCTTTATTCTTCCCTCCTGTCATGAGATCTACTCTCCTTGACAGGCTTCCAAATCTTTATTCGTTGTCATTCTTTGAGGATGCTGACCAACAAATCCCTATTAATCCTCCAACCACTTCACAATACCAATCTATAGCCCCCTCCACAGTTTCTCAAAAGACTGTGGTTGCAAAATTCAAATCAGCCAAGAAGCTCCCTGTGAAAAGAAAAATAATTGAGGGAGTAAGTGAGGTTGAGGGAGAAAAGGAAGCTGAGGTGGCTCCTCAGACAAAGAAGAGAGTTCTAACCCTTGGACAAAAGGAATCCATTGCTTCCCACAAGCCAATGGAGGTTATAAGGAAAAACAGTGAACTGTCAATGTCCTCTAAAAAAGATGTTGACATTGAAGAAAGTTCCCAACCAGGAACAACATATACAGAGTCTACACAACCTCTTGTACATCAATAAGAGGAATCATAGAGAGAGAAAAGATCAAAGAAAAAGAGTGACACTAGGAATGCACCCACAACGTCTCTTATTGATGTTCCTCAATTTTCCATTTCTGAGGAATAGCCAACACTCCCCCCTGTACATTTTTCTTTTTCTTCTCCATTTCTTGATTCTTTTGAACATGAATGTTCAAATCCTCTAGATTTTTTCCTAGAGGAGCCAATACTCGAGACAAGCTTTCAAAAACTTTCCTTGGAGAGATCCCTAGCCATAGATATACAAAGGGAACCCCCTCTCCTCGGTGACTCCACTACTTCTCACACCCCTATTTCTTTAGGACAGAGTGCCCCTATCCAAAAGAGTGAGTCTGAGAGAATATTTAGTAAGAGTCAGGCTCCTGACCTGGAAACATGTGAGGAACAAAATAAAGAGAGTCAAGCTTTAGAAAACTTGGAAAAAGGTGAGGACGTGAAGCTGGGTGCCCAACCCCAGGAAAAAGGAGAGGGTGTGAGCAAGGATGAGATCCTTGGAGAAAAGAAAATAGAGAAATTCTCAACAAGTGACTTCTTGAAACCTGTTGAGCCCTCCACCACACCAGAAGCCCAAGTTTCCTCTGCACCATCAACTACAATTCCAACAGAGGATATTGGGGGAAGCTCCAGGACAAGGGATGCAGTCTTAAACATCATTTCTGAAATGTCCAATGCAGATTTTGAGACTCTTTATGGATTACAACAAACTCAAGATCACATTTCTGCATTGAAGGCAGGGCTTGCAAATGAACTTGTCCCTGAAGAACCAGAAGAGGAGAATGTGGATGTGTGGCTCAATGCAAGCTTCACAAACTCTCTTACAGAAGCAGCTGCCCAGCTTAGACAAGATTACATCACCAACATTGGATCTGGTGCAGCTGAACCAACCAACAATGAAGTGCTTAAGGAAATGACCAAAATGGACAAAAAGCACACAAAATTTCATCACTTTTTGGTCACTGGTCTCAATGAAGCATTCACCAAGCTAGAACAAAAGATGGAGATTGAGACAGAAAAGATCAGGAGGTGCTATGAAGGACACTTGCCAAGGAGGACTGTCATTTCCCTTGAATATCAACTCAAGCAGCAGTCCAAGACTGACAATAGACTTCAAGCCCTTGAATCAAATGTCCAGAGTCTCCTGTAGAAACAAGACAAGCTGGAGCTTGGTCTTGAAACTCTGAAAGATCTACTTATATAGACAATTCCACATCTGGCCACCCCCTCTCAACCCAAAGATGCTGATGTCAAAAAGGGGGAGAGTGGTTATTTCAAACAACTTGTACCCAAACCAAAACCAAAATCTGTTCCAGTTATTGATGCTGAGTTGCAGGCAATGATGGACAGAATTTTAAAAAAGCATTCTGATCTTGAGGCAGCTACAAAATCAACAACAACAACAAAACCACCATCATCAACAACAACAACAACAAAAGCACCAACAAAAGTAGCAGCAACAACAAAACAAGTCCCTCCTTCTATAAAACCCACTGCAGAAGCCCCAAGTACTTCAAAAGACAAAGGCAAGGGGGTCATGGTTGAAGATCCAAAGAAACAAAGCTTTACTCAACTAGGACAGCTCAACCTAATGGGGGATGCTATGAAGACTGCTCACTTTCCTAATCCCATTGAACTTGAAGTGGGAGGGAAAGTTGAGTTAGTTTATCCTCTCGACCAAAGATTGATAGATGTTGATGCAATTCTTGCACAAAAGCTTCAACAAGAGGAAGAGATGGCTGCAACAAAGGCCAAGGAGGAGGAGGAGGCAAAGAAAAGAAAAATCTCTGCAAGAAGAACAAGTGCACAGAAAGCAGCCATTACAAGGAAAAGAAATAAGGAGATGGAAGAGGCAGAAAAGAAGTCAAAAATAAGATCTTTAGTCTTGTTATCTGCAAAGAAATCTGTGACTAAAGAATCTATCAAGAAGCCTGCATCTCAAGAACCTCCAAGGGCAACAGAAACTACTTTAGTAGCTGTAAGTGGATCAACAAAGCCACGAACAGTTCCAACAAGGAAACATTACAAGGTTGAAATGGCTAGTACAGAGGACATCATTAAAGCCTTGAAAAGGAGTACCAAATACATCAATTTGATCAAGGACACAAACAACAAAGAATTGCTCCATATCTTTTTAAAAGATGGAGAATCTTTGAAGTTTGAAAGGCCAGCCTTGGAGGAACAAAGAAAGGAAGACTTGGAGTGGTTGTTATTTGTGGTGCCTGAAACTTCTAATCTCAACAAGGAATTTTGAAGTCAAATTTAGAAGGTATTAAAGGTGATACATAAATTGGACAAAGTGCCAAAAGTTGATCCAAAGCCTCTTGGATTATGGTATGAGACTTTCTATGGAGAGCAAGTATTCTTCCATTACAACAGGGACATAAATAGTGTAAATGAGAGACATATTTAAGGTTTTATCAGTCTTCTCAAAGATTCAGAAGAAGCAACAGAGGTTATACTCAGAAAGCTGTTGGAAGAAAGATTAGAAGGTTTGAAGAAAAACAAACGGTGAAGTTGTTGGGATGGGAGATATGTTGTGTGTTGCATTGAGTGAAATTTTTGAAGCCAGACTTATAGGATTCAAACCTGAGTCTTGGTGGAGCTGAACAAATTTTTCAGGTACATTTGTGGTTAGAAAATTCTTGTAATTCTTTATTCTAAGTAAATTCTGTAATTTTGAGTTTTGACATCATCATCAACTTTGATTTATGCTTATCATATTGATATTCATAAATAGGAGGAGATTGTTAGGTTTTATAACATTTGATGATGATTGTCTTTAGATTACTTAGATATACAAATGTATAGAAAGTGTTAATTAGTAACACTGAAGTTTTGTAGCTAGTAGTTATCTCTTTGATTGAAATTTATTCATTTGTAATAAAGAGATAGAATTATTTTTGATTATAAATAACTACTGGAGATTGTATCAAATCTTCAACAAAGTCATATTGTGTTTTGATCCGTCAGAGATTAAGAAAAGGCTTATCAAAGACTAAGGCAACATTTGTCAGAGACTAAGGATTTTGCCTACAAGAGACTAAGTTTTGTCTATCGGAGACTACGGCTTACGTCATCGGGGATTAAGAATAAAGCATCAGAGACTAAGCTTACGTCATCAAAGACTAATCTTAGTGTATCAGAGATTATGCTGACGTCACCAAAGACTAAACTTAATACATCGGAGACTAAGCTGACGTCATCAAAGATTAAGCCTAAAGCATCGGAGACTAATAACTCTGTTGGAGACTACACAACCTGATCAGAGACTATAGACCAAAGACTAAAGTGATCGGAGACTAAGGTTGAAGCCATCGGGGACTAGTTGTGAATTATTCCCTGATGAGATACAGAGTTCGAATTGAATAAGGAATGTCTTTCACGTGGACTGAGATATTATTGAAGACGTAGCTGGTAAGGAAACTAACCAGAAATCTATTCCTAATCAAAAAGGAAAGATTGTATTTGATTCGAATAAGGAAGCTGAATTTTATTCAGAATTGGTAACTGAACTAATTACGATTCAGTTTAGGAAGCTGTAATTAGGTTTATAGAGTTGTAACAGAAGCTGTATGATTTGAGAGTTTATCATATATACAATACAGAATAGAAGCTGACAATCATATTGTTGTGATTGTTAGAATTTGTAATCAATTGTTAAAAATCAATAAAAGCAATTGTTTATAGATTTGTTCTTGTTCTTTACATTCCGCAAGAAAAATTAATTTCTTAAAGAACAAGTAATCGAAAAGAATTCAAAGAAATTGTATTCAACCCACTTCTACAAGTTCTCGATTATCTCATTGGGAAAATAGTAGATATTGTATAACTGTTAAAGTAGGAGCTCTCATGTACCACAGACCCTATCCTTATCAAAGTTCTCAAGTCTCAAATAATGATAGGACAATCTGTGGGCGTTGAATCTCATAAACTACTTATTACAGATAAAATAAACAATATACAGCAAGTCATCGACTCCTTTGCCACAAGCCATACCATGCTCAAGATGAAGAAACTCACCGACAATGTTAACCAACAACTCTCTTCCTTCAACACCAGACTGACAAGCATGGAATCTTTACAGCTAAAGATGGCTAACACTCTTCAGCAACTTCTTCAAGTCACATCCCAACTCTCAACTTCCACTGATGTTGTTGTCAGAAAGGGGGAGAAATCTTCAAAGCTATTGTCAGCGGTTGTTGCTGAGAAATCCATAAGTCAACCATCAGGGGATGTGACTGCTCCTGCTCCAAAAGCCAAGGACAAGGGAAAGGGTATCCTGATTGAAGAACCCAAAAAGAAAACTCTTACTCAATTAGGACTCAAGCTACTTGGAGATGCAATGAAGACAACTCATTTTCCAACACCAATTGAAGCCCTGATAGATGGGTAAGTGGAGCTTGTTTTTCCTCAAGATAAAAAGTTGGTGGAAAATGATGCACTCTATTCATAACAACTTCAATAGGAGGAGGAGATGGCTATGTAGGAGGAGAAATAAGAAGAAGAAAAGAAGAAAAAGAGTGTCAGACCAAGATCCTCTAGGAAAACTCAGCCAAAGAAATCTCAACCCTTTAAAGGTGCATTAAGGGATAAAGACAAAGAAAATCCTACATCCCCCGATGCCACCATACCTGATTCGTCTAAAGCTCAAGCTCTTAATCCTATAACATCTGGACCACCCACATTAGCTAAATTTTTGAGAGATGAAAGGCGGAAGAGCTTGACATATATGTTCTCCATAAAAAGCATAAATGTTAGGTCAAATAGCAAAAAGGAAAAGCTAATCATCATTCAAATGAAGAATAGGTTGGAGTTCACAGTCACCATAGACTGGCTTAGGAGAATAGATGCTGAGCAACTTGACCTAGCCATGAAATTAGTGCCAAATTCAACAGTGCTAAATAGAGACTTAAGGGGGGTGGTTGAGAAGCTGAGTAAAGCTATCAATGACAATAAGAACTTGCCCACAGCCATGGAGAGACCATTGAAGCTATACTACAAAACAGCTAGTGGGCAAGAAAAGAATATAAGGACCAATGAAGTTGATGAGTTTGACCTGGAAGAATCAATGCATGTTCTAAGCCAGATTGCTTATCACAAAAATGAATACGTCATCAAGTTCAGAACCTTGTTTGTGCAGAAAATGTTGAAGGAGATTGAGGAAACCAGAGCTAATGATTGGAATGCAACAGTTGTAATGGATGTTCCATCAGTAAAAAGAATTCAAAGAATATCCAAAGATGATCACAAACCTCATTGGCATAGAGTTCAAAAATTCAAAAGGGGAGATTGTCACCTTTTATTGGTCATAACTTGCTGCAACCAACTTGCAAGAGATTGGATCTGTCCTTGAAGCTCTGGAATCCAGCAAGAATGTCAACATAGTCAACTTCAGAATACTTCTTCAAAAAGAGCTGGAGCAACCACAGGCAGGAGTGGAAGACAACAGACTCAGGATTCCAGATCAAAATTCTGATCAGAGAAGACAAGACCTTGGAAGTGACACACAACCTATTGAATCAAGTCATCAATTGCCTTTTGTTTCTGCTCAACAACAAAAAGGATCCTGAAGTTTGAATTGTAGATACTGTAAATAATTTTGTAAAGACTTGTATATAGTCATTCTTTGTACTTATAAAAATACATTTATTCTTTATTGTCAATAGATTTGGATTTTAACATCATCATCCGTATATTAGTTAGATTTATGGTTATCAAACTGATAAACATAAATAGGGGGAGATTGTTACATATAAATGTTGATGATGATAATTCCATTATAAATGAATAAAAGTGCATCTGTAAATACTCAAAGTATTTTATAAACCTTAGTATATTTGCACAAGTTTTGCATCCATTGACAGACAACTCAGTCATCAGGGGATGGACTTAATTGCACTAGGTAAGTCATCAGTGGATACTTAAAAAGGACTTGAGAGTGTCAGGGGATGACTGTTGTTACTTAAACATTCAACTATTCCACACATCAGACATTCTAGACAAAGCCAACAAAACATCAATGATTAAAAGAACAAGTATTTGAATAAGGCATCAGTTGTAAAACCCGTTAGGAGAACCCATCAGGGAAAGCCTAAAATACTGCATCAAGGGATGTCCTCGTTAGAGGAACTCGTCAGGGGATGATCTCGTCAGGGGAACCCGTAAGGGGAACCCATCAGTGGATGACATTGAAGAACCAACCTATCAGGGAAAACTGTCAGGGAATGTTTGAACACTACATCAGGGGATAACATAGATTGAAAAACCCGTCAGAGGAACCATCAGGGGAAATGCTAACACTGCATCAGTGAATGTCATAAGTGGATACAAGTAGGTTTTAACATCAGGGGATTAAGAATCACTTATCTAATTCTACATCAAGGATTAGCACCAGTGGATAGTGAAATATTGATCAAGTTTCCTTTAAGGCTTGTCATCAGGGGATCCAAAAGGACTAATCAAGTCAACATCAGGGCTTGTAATCAGGGGATGGTTATGACCTATTCCACTCGTCATCAGGACTTACAAGCATATCATTAATACTTGACATAAAAGTAAGAGATATAACTCAGAAGATATTCCTTGAAGTTTGGTAGTCCAATAACAACTTTCGAGCATTACATATATGAAGATTAGGGAATGGAAAAAAAGCAACGCTAGTCGAAAGTAGTCTAACACGTATCACCGAAAGGACAATGATGAGACATACTGCGTCTGTGTTGAAAAAGCAGCACGTCTAGCACGTGAATTCTACAACTAATCTCTTACATATATAGAAAGAGTTGTTACACAAAACAACCAAGAAGAAACAATACTTATGTACTAGAGAGAAGGTTTGTAAAAGATCTTGAGAGAAATATTCAAAGAAATTTTTTTAGCTAGTTTGTGAGAAAAAGAAGTTGTAATTCATTACAGATTTGTACCTGTTAATTACTTTGTGATTATACAAATTTTTGAAAAAATACCAAGTTATAATACAACTATTTTAATTTCAATGCTTGTGTGTATTCATTTTAATTTCAGTAAAATTGTTTTGATCATTGCAGCTATTTTAGTTTTTGTGTATTAAGATTTAAAAATTGAAAAAATTTGTAGTGTTTGTATTCAACCATCTTCTACGAACACTAAAACTTATTTAGTTCTAACATTATGATATTTTAATACATAAGTAGCGTACATTTAAATTGATTTAAATTAAGTACTGCTGTTCTTAGATTTCACTCGTTTAATTTATCAAATATTAAATTAAGTTTATTTTTGTATCGAATCTAGATTGATTATTTTTTGAATCAAGCCTTATCAATCCTGAACTATTTAATTTTATTTACAACCCTATATATTAAATATCGTTACGCTCGTTAAACTTTTTGTAAGCACTTATAAAATAATCCAGAAAACAAAATTCATAGCCCATATTCCCCTTCAAAAATCTTGGGTACGCAAAAGCCTTGTCTGTAATTGTGATGCAGTGTACTTGGGTGAGTACATGGAATATAAATTTAATTTTCAATCAACCTAATTATTTTCGGACTAATTACAACCCCGCCCTCTCCCGGTCATAGAGATAAACAAACAGACCGACCCATCTACCATATTAGTTTAAAAAAGACCGATAGTAATCGGTTCAATTTTAGACCATTTTGGCATTATTCAGATCGGGTCATACTAATCATAGTTTAATAAAAGAATGATCATTGAGGACTTTACGAAAAAGCTATCCTGAACTGAGCTAATCTTAGACCGATCCCAGTCATGAAACCGATACCAAATATTCTTTTTATTTTTTAAACATAAATTTAACATATTTTTTAAATTAAAATATTAAAATATAACATTTCTATTTTTGTGATCAAATTATTATAGTTATAGTTATTACAAGTTAGTTCTCTATTGAAAATATACAAATTTTAAATAAAAAAAAGAAACAACTTAAGATTATTTTATTAATATAATATTTTTAACTTTGAATAGAGATTTAAAATACATTTAAATTATTGAGAAAATGATAAAAATTAAAAAAAAAATAAATAAATTATGAGTCTAATATATGAAAATGTTAACAAATCCAATTCCTATCTCAATCATGAATTTGGTCCTAATCTCATTCATTAGATAAAATGAATAGTGTTTTTCATTATGTATATATTGAGGTAAGTTAGTCTTTCACCTTAATATTAGATATTAAGGGTAACTTTCAGGGTACGTCATAAAGATCAAAATAACATAACATTGCACACTAAAACTCCTTGTTCCTTGGAAGTAATATTTTTTGTTTCTTTTATAATTTTACACTTATTTTATACAATGTTTCAATTTTAAAGCCAAATATCATAATATTATCACTTATTCGACAAAACTTCAGATTTCAAATTTCAGAAATAATTAAATCAAAATTTCCTTCAAAATTAACACATTGACATGAACAAATCTAAATATATAGTCTTTATACAGTAATAAATTTTATGTTATTATTTATATATTAGTATTTATATGTTACTACTTGTTTGCTATTGTCTGTGTGGTATTATTTGTGTTGATGTTATTATTTACAGAAAAATACATTTATTTAATCTACAAAAAACTTAAATAAATAAATTTCTTCACCCATATACATCTCAAATATAAAAGAATAAAAGTATTTTATCTCAACTAAAATTTGTATATCAACAATAAAATTGACACTAATGTTACGATTCACACAATAGCAATACACATGTTACTATTAACTAAAATTTGTATATCAACAATAAAATGGACACTAATGTTAAGATTCACACAATAGTAATACACATGTTACTAATTTGTCCTTCATGTCACTATTCAAAATCAAACTGATTAAAAACACTAGAATGTATCAATCAAAAGTATCAGATAGATATCAATTAGTCAAACAAACAAAAAATAGTGTAAAAAACACAATACTAACAATAACATTGACATTATTAATAAATTTGGTAGTCTATCATAGGTGTCAAATTCAATAAAAATAAGTATTTAAAATTAAAAAAAAACTTGTAGCTAGTGATAATAAATTCGTATCCACAGAAATTGATTAAGATTTACTTATTTTGTCAAGAACAATTAAAATAAAATATCAATAACCAATCACTCTTTAATTTATTGATAACCAAGATACATTTTAATGATTATTTCTGATGTGTTGAGAGGTGTTAAAAAATGAAAATGGTGGAAAAGGAACATGACGATAACAATGGTGGAAGAAGAAAGTCTGAAAGTCTGAAACCAACATAAAGATAATGAGACAATGAAGTAAGGGTAATTTTGATATTATAGAAAAAGTACACTAACTAATGAGGAATGATAGAGAAAGAATACAATTTTTTGGAAATTTTGATATTTAACATACAACGGTCGGAATTATTTCATACTATTGTAAATTTTTAAAATTTCGCGGGTTAGCTAGTACTAGAGTAGATTAATCTTTTAACGGGTCGGTTTTTTTTAATTGTTATCAGGTATCGAACTACAATTCTAATATTTTTGTTCATCCCAACTAATCCCACACATCATAAAAAAAAAACAAAAACGAAAAGAACAAATTGTATGGACAGAAGTTTTTGAGCATTATGTTGCCATAAAATCTTGCATTTCTTGTTCCAAGTCCAAACCACTCAATATTATTTGGATGTACATATTTTCTTCATTTTTATGAATTCCAGAAGTCCATATATACCGTACCAGAACCTTTCAGAAAAAGGCAATTACTCAAAGAGGGAAGAAACAAAAAAGTTAAATCCAGATGAGTTCAATGTACAGATCCATTAAAAGCATTAATAATGTCCACTTTTACTCAAATATATAAATTTGGTCCAAGAATTATTTACTTTTAATTTTTGTAATGGTGCAGTTACAGATTCACATGCAAATTTAAATATTTTGATGTGAACTCGAAGTCAATAATGCAAATGCCATATCTTTTTGAGACCGATCTGCATGATCTATATATCCCTATACCTGGTTACTACACTATTATTTGCATGCATTATGAAATACACATGTAAGTGGAAAGAGTGAATTAATGCCTTTTCTACTCCGTTGGGTTTCTCCCATCTAATCTTATATATTAATGTTGACGAAGTATTTTATCCGGATCCGATTGAGAACTTTTAATTGCGTAAAGTATTGTTAGAGAGAAAAGACGTCTTGTGAGAAGATAAATCTATGCATATAAGTTCTCATAATTCATAATTATTACTCGATGTAAAATATTATGGTATCAACAACTAATACATACTTACTTTAACACATACTAATACACAAAGTATTAAAACGATACACTATATTTAACTAAACCACAAGTCTTAACTAATATATATTTCTATTCTTACAAAAAAACTTTGTTAATTAATGAAAAAAAGGACTATTTATTTTAACTTAAAAACATATTTGAAATGTATGAATTAGTTATGTATAATGTACTAGTAATCGCAGATTAGTAAAATAAATATACACAAACAGTGATCAGTAGCATGCAGAAATGATTAAACAAATAATTTAAATAATTTATCTCCTTTCTGCTAATCGCAAGTTCTAAAGCGAAACACATCATTGGTGATCTCCAACTTCCAAAGCTTTCGCCTATTACATTTGGTTTTATTGTTGGAAAATGACCACATCTATATTTAATTTGATGTAAACGTGCGTGACATGCATTGATTATAAATAATTATCATGAAACTAATCTATTTAATTCGTAACATTACTATATTTGAACTTTTATTCAAATTAACGATTACGGGAAATATATAGTTCACGTATATGCATGAGATGATATATTTTAAGCCGGGAGATTATGTATGTGCATGATATACCGTCTTTTGATATAAGTTTTTTAGAAGATTTTTATTGTCTCACTCAAATAAAATATTCACAATTTTAAGAATAATATTATTGTGTTGATTCCCAAATTATCCTTAATGTCAATTTATGTGTATTATTAATTTGTACTCATTGCATCTCTTTCTATCTCTTAATTACTTTACTAATAGAAAATTCTTTATTAGAGAATGAAATATTTGTTTAGAGAGAGAACATGATTTTAAAATTTTATACAAAATTATTTTAGGTATATTAATTTGTAATTTTTTAATATGTGTAAAAACTTTTAAAAAACTTATACAAAGGAAATGATGTAGTAATGTTTAATCCAGAGCTTTAATATTTTACACACTTTAACGGATATTATCTACATAATAGTTGGTTGACTCCGTAATGATTGAATTATTTTGCTTGCACTCGTTTTTGTTGTTTCGGTGATCGATTTAAGGCAATATTTATTTGGAGTATTTATTTCTGAATTTGAATTAAGTTAAATGAAAAACTTATTATTTGTTGAATATCTTACCACCATATGAATTGATTTATATATTTTACTCTTTTGACCTAATGTGTTACGATATAGTTTATATTCTATAATGTTTCTCAAATATTGTTATTCGTGTATTTCATAGCCTTGAAAAACAAAATTGATAAATGAAAAAAAGAATCTAACTTGTACAAAATGTACTCTTCATTATGTATTTTGATTAAAAAAGATTGACAATACATATTACAATACTCAAATATAAAAACAATGAAGGATAGAATTTGGGGTATAAATTTATATGCTTTATAATTCAAAGTACTTATATGCCTTGCTGTTGGCATAAACTCATAAGATTTGTTTGAGGCGGGTGACATATCTAATTTTAAATTATCTCTTATGTTTGTTTTTATTTGTCATTATTTGATTTTAATGATCAAATTGATCGATTTTAAAATTCATAATTTATCAAATATATTACAAATTTTGAAAATATAAAAGTTGTCTTAAGTAGTATATTGAATATACTTTCTTATCATAATAATTATTTGTCAACTTCTAATATACACAAAAGATATTTTCATTTTAAAAATGTTCAATTTGATCATCAAAGTCATATGAGGCCAAATAAAGGCGGACGAAGGTAATAAATTAATTTTTCATCAATTTATGTTAAACTTTAATTATGTAAAGAAAAGGGAAAAAAAAAGAACATTTGCAAATGAATCTTATACTCCTCTCCTTTCAAAGTTAGATATACATTTTGATTTTTGAGTCAAATGACCATATATTAAATTTCAAAATTAATATAATTTATGAAAATTTAAAATAAAAATTGTATTATAATCAAAGATTTTGTCTTAAATTATAAGAATACAATAATTGTATCAACTAAAATTAACAAAATTTATATTAATTTAAAGTTTAATATATCATCGCTTAACTTAAAAAAGTTAAAATGTATAGATGATAATAACCATTCGTTTTACAAAAAGAACAACATTTTATTTTATTTATCTAAACTGTGAAATTCTAAAATTAAAATTGTGATATGAGGTTAGTAAGATTTTTATATAATAAAAACTTTATTTTGTTGGAAGCCATAAACATTTTATTATTAAAATTAATTAAATTCACATTAATTTTAATCATAAATTCCATAAAAATAATAAATAACTTTTTAAAATGGATCACTTTATTCCCCCTCCCCCAAGTTAAGGGGTGCTAAGGATTGATTCCGACCCTCTCGAACAATTATAATGTTCGGTTCGGTTTGAAGAATCAAAATGAGTGGTGAATGAATTTAATTTCTGTGTATTTATTAAAAAAAATATAAAATTTTATGATTTTTATAAGTGATGGTGGTGGAATGAACCATTTTTCTTATATGTAATTTCATTCAATTAGGAATGAGTAGGAATAATATATTTTTTTATTTTATTTATTGTGATTGTTCTCTGATTCTTCTCCATCACTTATTCTGCTACTATTTTTTACTAAATTTTAATTTATTTCCCTTTTGTCAAACCGAAGGAAGAATTAATGTCACATTGCAAAATTATATATGCCGGTTGCAATTAAAGATTCATCATAGGAGTACTATAATATTATTATAGGATTGTAGGTAGGTGATGAACCATGTTTCTGTGTTAGCACAATGAAAGGGGTCCCCCGCCAGATTATACTCCTGGACTGGACCACAATGTAAGACTGAATCAATAAAAACGCCATTCTGATCTACCATCTGGCCTTCTGGGCACTTTGTTACTATTAATAGCCGTCGGTTCAGCAGACATTCCTACTTTGTCTCATTTTGTTTTTGATTCTCTCTGTTTTTTTTTTTTTTTTCGTGATTATGACGCTCCAACTAAACATTTGTGATGTTTATTTTGAACTGATTTGTGATGGAATCAATTCCCAACTTTGGAATCCATTGGCTAGAAAATGAGTAGGCAGTAATTGAATAATAAGACTATTAAGAATTGGGTAGCATCCAATACGATGTCAATTCTTTGTGTTAAAGGAATAACGAATATCTTTCATAACTCTTAGAACTACTAGTTACCTAACAACAGCTCTTTCAAATTTGTTACGGTATCACATTATTTTTGTGCTCTATCCAATAAACTAGAAGGGAACTGAAAGCTTCGATAATAATTTTATATTTATGGACTTGAGTGTGTGTAACAGCCGGGTTTATAATTAATGAGGTGGGTTTAAAAATTTATAAATTAAAGAATTTTTAAATAAATGTCAGTATTATCTGCTCCAAAATTAAAAATAGATTTTGATTTTTAAAATCAAACGACAAACTTTTATACTTTAAGTCAATGCAGCATCACATGATTTATAGTTAAAATTTTCATAAATTATATTTGAAGTTTAATATGCAATCCCGTATATGGTATTACTATGTGATCCTTTATTTACTTAGAAATATATGTTTATTTTTTTTTCTAGTTGTATATGGTTAGTGCCTAAAAGCTATGCTCATACTCACATGCCATTACCATCTTACAAAACTAGTTTTATGTAAGTTACAAAAATTTGAGACCCTGATATCTCATATTTCAAGAAAAAGAAAAATTAATAGTATCTATTTTAATTATAATAGGTCATTTGACAATGGTCTCATTTATTTGAGCTTTTTTATTTTAAATAATAAATTTAGACTCTAATGGTATTAAAAATATTACGATAATCTAAATTCTCCAAAGAATAAACCGAAACAAATTAAACTGGCCTTATAGGTAATCCAAATGCGAACAATCCATCACTCTTTCTTGGTTAAGAGAAAAGATGCTAGATTGCTCTATCCCCGAATTTTCATGCATGAAACAGCAGTTCCATTTGACAAGATCCTAGTGGGATTTATAATTTTGTGACTTCATTACTTTAAGTTGAAATCTTCAAATTTTGAACATATACCATGATTGAAAATAAAAAAAATGAATATAATTATCTATATAGAATATTAATTTTAAAATTTGGACCTACAAGAGATCATTGTTACACTTGACTATAACAAATGATGGATAATATTAGAATAAAAGAAGAGGGAAAAGGAGCAACCTAACAGTTGTTGTATGAGTGGGGGGAGATTGTTGTCCAAAAAATAGTCTTCCCATTCAAGTAAAGTTAGTTGAAGTTGGCCAAAGCCATTGAGTGAAGTGGTGACAAACCTCTTACCCTTTCATAATCAATGATCTACCCATGACCCAAAAAGAAAATTATAAAAACACAAAAGGTGAAAGGTGGTAGATAGAAGAAAGAAAAAGTAAAGTACAATCCTTGCAAAGATTTGAAAAGCCCCTTATGATTCAAATGTTTTAGAGAGAGAGAGAGAATGTAACAAAACAATAACCACCTAAATTTGTATACCATGTTCATTTTTTCTTGACAAAAGCTAACATAATGAGTGAAAGAAGCATTTTATGGTATAACAGAGGAGAGGGAGGTTAAAAAGTATACAGAAAAACAGAGCAAGTGTTCGTCACACAGAGAGAGAGAGAGAGAGAGAGCTCATAAAATTTCTGCTTCTAATACTTTTTTTTTTTGTTAAGTGCAGCTTTGTAAAAGGGCTTTGGAAGTTTGGCACATAATTTACAAGGTACACAAATTTTTTTAATCAGTGATATTAAGAAGTAAAATTATATATACGAAGATGATTTTTCATAAATAGTTGCATGTTCTACAAGTGTAAGTAAATTCCTATATTGGGTAGAAATTGAAATTGTTCATCTTTTGGGTTGTGGAATTTTTTGTTCGAATGATTCATTTTCATTCAAATTTTCTTCCTTTGGATCCTCTTTTGAAAATTTAATTTTCTTCTTGCATTAGTAAATTTTAAATATTAATTAAGCAAATTCTCTTTCCCTTTCTGAAAACTTCTTTTTCAAAAGTTCATATGCCATCTTCTTCTTTCTGCAGAATATAATTAGCTATTGTTCCTAGAAATGACTGGATCAAACTTATCTGTTTATGTGCCGAGTTAATACAAGAGTTCCCCTGCCTTTCTTCTTTTTGCATGACTGTTTATTATCTATATAATGATTGTTATTATTACAATTGTTGTTGCTACTATTATTATAATTATTATATTTAACTTATCTGTAACTAGTAATAATATCATTCTCACTGATATTGACATTCAGGTAGAAGGTAGTTATAGAAGAAAGCATATAACTTTCATATATCATAGTTTGTAAGATTGTTTTCTAAGTCATTAGATAGAAGCTATGAAATTGTGGTATTTTTCTTTTTTTTTATTTTTGGGAATAAATATTTTGAATTATTTTTATTTTTAAGTAAAGCCAGTATATTATATACGTAGTATTTTGTATTGAAATAAAGGGTCATAGAACATAGTTACAATAAAATGCAATATGATATAAAATCAGCTGGATCTGGAAATAATTGATAAGTTTTTATTGTTACTTTTCTTTACAGGTTGGAACCGTAATGCTGCGATCATGGGAAAGAAAGGGAGTTGGTTTTCTGCAATCAAGCGGGTCTTCATACCCAGCTCCAAAGAGAAGTTAGAAAAAGTGAGATGATACCTTTCTTTAAACTAGTATTTAAAAACATTTGATGAATTATAGTTAATAATATTCTGTAACTCGAATCCAGAATTTTCGTTTACATATAGAAAAAAAAAGTTAAGAATGAACTATTGTTTCGTTGAGCACTTTTGTGTGTATGATTCCAAAAATTGTCACATAGAAACATACACAGGGACTGAGATATAGTAGTACACGTTAAATTTTGATTTAAAACATATAGTGACAGTTTTTAGTTTGGTGTTGTTGTCCAAACTCTAAACTAGATTGAACAAAATAATGTTACCGTTCTCACGTTTCTATCTATTGTTAGTCATCTGCAAAAAAAAACATGTTCATTCTGAAAAATATATCTAATTTTGGAAGGGTGGGATGGCGGTGGTTTACTTATGTTATCAGTTTTCATAAACAGAAATGTTTGTTGCAGGAGTTGGAGAAGAAAAATTTAAAGGAGAAGAAGAAGGGGCGAGGGATACTAAGGCATGGAGAATCGAAAGCATTCATTCCGCTCTTCAGAGAGCCGAGCAGTATTGAGAAAATATTGGGGGAAGCAGACCAACAGCAATTACAGTTCAGGCCTTCTACACCTTACGACCAACCACTAACACCAACTTCATTACCTGCCAGGTCTGTGTCCCCCAGAAATGCATCTCTGAGGGTCAGTTCTCCTAGGCATAGGGCAGTTTCTCCAAGGGTAACCTCTCCTAGAAATGCTTCTCCAAGGGTCACATCACCTAAGGCAGCTACTACAAAGGCTACTTCCCATAGAGTTTTTCATCCCAGACCAGAACCAACTCTAAGGTATCATCATCTTTCTGCCACAAAGATCCAGGCAGCCTATAGAGGTTATGTGGTAAGCATTCATTCAGTTTCACAAAATTTGCGAAATCTTTTAAAAGAGGTTAAACATAATTTGTTGCTGTTTTGGATTTATATGGATTTATGTGAATTATATTAGCACTTCGATCCCATTCAAGCTTTATGTGCACAAATATAAGGGAAACCCATAATTGAAGTATATGTCCAGAGGACACCATAAATGGCATTGAACTATTAAAAAAAATATGTCCAACAGGCTAGGAGGGGCTTCAGAGCATTGAGGGGTCTTGTTAGGCTTCAAGGAGTGGTGAGAGGTCAGAATGTGAAGCGTCAGACTGTGAACGCCATGAAACATATGCAGCTCCTGGTGAGGATTCAAACTCAAATTCAGTCGCGAAGGATCCAAATGTTGGAGAACCAGGCAATCCAGTACCAATCATACAAGAACAATGTGGAAGCTGAGAGTACCTTGGGAAAATGGACACATCTAGTAAGTTTTGACTTCCTTAAATTTATAATAATTGCTTAAAACTTTTTACTAATCTGAAACTTGTATATCCATGCTAGCTTGTGGTCTTCAGGAACAACGTTAAATTATATTCATTTTGTCATTTGATAATGATACTTAAAATGCTGCACACATAACATTTTCCTTAATCGTATAGATGCAATTGTTAACTGAGAATTTCTGTGTAGTACGAGTCAGATGATCACGAAGACTGGGATGATAGCTTGCTCACGAAAGAGGAAATTGCGGCAAGGAAGCGGAAAAAGGTGGAGGCAATCGTTAAGAGAGAAAGAGCAATGGCTTATGCATATTCTCACCAGGTCAAATACGTGCACCTTGTTTAAACTAGCTATAACTAAATTGCAAGACATCACAGAAGAAGCTACACTAGACCAGTTAAACTTCGTAGAAAAATTGAAAACTGTGGTTTATTTGCATCAGAGGTTTCTAAAAAGAAAACAGACAAGTATCTTTTCAGTCTAGTACATGGATGGGCTTACTAACCATACTAAATAATTTCAACTTTCGGACAAACCGAATCTTAAACGGTGATAAATCAGATTGACTGAACTACTCTCTCCAATCCAAAATAAGGTGTACGGTTTTACCTTCTGTTTTTATAAGCACCACAATCTGCTGACCTGACAAATGAGCAGTTAAATGAGCTATACATGAGTTATGGATAACCATTTAATTGGTAAAATTATTATACACAAACTCATTGGCTGTGATAGACTCCATCCGTAAATAATGCTAGAGTAATATTTGGAAAATCAAAATTATCTCTAAATTCGTTTTTACATGCATAACGAAACACCTTTTGAATCTTTCATCTGTTTTGTAAATTTGATCTCTGTTATCAGTTGTGGAAAGGAAATCAAGATTCAAGTCAAACGCCGCTGACAGATATGAGAACAGGTGGATTTCCTTGGTGGTGGATGTGGATGGAACGCCAGATTCCACATACAAAACCAGCCTCTGAAATCCGACCAATGAAAAGTTTTCTTTCCACCCCTTTAAGGCCAACTCCAGAGCACAAGCCAAGCCCGCGGCCTCAGTCAAGCACCAATAGGCAACATAATTTGGCGTACGACAACCTTGAAACACCTACACCAAGATCATCAAAATCAACTGTGCCCGCAAGGACAAAACAAATGTATACCCCTAGTGGAACACCACAAACAAACATGTCAAATTTCATGAAATATTCAAGACCAAGAATGAGTGCAGGTGATTCAAATTTTGATGTACCCCTGAAAGACGACGACAGCCTAATGAGCTGCCCGCCATTTTCTGTCCCAAATTACATGACACCAACTGCTTCAGCAAAAGCCAAACTGAGGCCAAATAGTAACCCGAAAGAGAGGTTTCCAGGAACTCCGGGGACTGAGACATCGAAGAGGAGGTTTTCGTTTCCTCTGGCTCCAAGCATTGGATCTTTCAAGTGGAACAAAGGAGGTTCTAGCAAGAATTCAACTTCTCAAACAGTGTTGGTAAAACAGCAGCCCTTGCATTCTGTAGGGGATAGAAGTGTGGATTCAGCTGTATCTATGCCTGCTGTATTTGGAAGGAAGCCATTTAACCGATTTGTGTGATTGTTTGAATTACTTTTATTTGGTTTTAGTTTTATCATAAAATATATACCAGTTTTTGTTTGAGATCTGGGGTTTTTATGTTTTGCTTTCTTTAACACCGAGTTTAAGGTGGTGTATTGGTGACAAAAATACTGATTTGTAATAAGAATGAAATAATTTGAAGGAAATGAAATGATGGTTCTGTTTGTTTGAAAATGATATTTCTCTTGGTTCATATTTTTAATGCACGACAAGAACTTTTTCATTGGCAGTCGATAAGAAAGAAGGTTTTCTTTACAAAGGATGCTTATGTAAACAAAGTTAAATAAATAAATAAATACAAAGGGTGTTTATTTTTACGTTTTAGTATTTTTTATGTGGTATTTTAGTTATCTCGACTAGTCTGAACTGCATTTTTTATCGGGCATTTATGAGAGAGTACTTCAAATGCTCTTTACCTATTCTATGGTTCGAAATTGACAAAAGTGAGACGTTTAGTTAAATAAACTCATACTTTTTCTACTTAGAGCACCTTCAACAGTTTTATATTTTAAAAATCTTGATGAAAAGTGAAAATATTATAAGTTGCACTAATATCTCTATTTTAAAGTTAGTTTCATGATTGTGAACAGTGTATCTGTGACGACCCCAAAATCCCATATTGGACTAAGGCTTCATCAAAAGAAGTAAAGATAACCTCACATCCATTCATAACATCAATACTGATAAAAGGAAATAAATAGAGAGTTATTACAACTCAAAATATTACATTCTCAGCGGAAGCTATTCTATCTCTATATTGTAATACATAACATCACCACTTCAAAACATCTTCCTTCCTTCCTTACTTATCGGCAGACAAAAGGTTTAACAAAACTCAATAGCCGATCATCTTTGCTTTCCCCTTGTCAGAAGGTTCAGCCTTTGGACCATGCCCTACAAGACATTAAGTTCAACAAAAATGAGCGATTTACGCTCAGCAAGTATATAATCAAATCAAAGAAGCAAATTTGAAAACTTGATGGAAATTCAATTCTGTTTATGAGGCTCAGTGAATCAATACTAATGCCTCGGAAATCCTTGAAGAATCTTTGAGGATCACTGATGATAAAAACGTGTGATCTTCCTTAAAGTAAAACAGGTATTCACCTGTGTACATTTTCCTCAAAATATCCATCGGGGGCTAAATCCGTTGGATCTGCAACCATACGGTATACAGCTGGCCTAACTGTGACCGCATGACCCCTCCTTGTGTGAACATACGTAGTCACTTATAATTCCTCTAGGTCAGGTGAAGAACAAATCAACACCTTTCCTTTCCTCTAGCCAACCATGTGGCATACCCCATTTAAAGGACATATCATTCTCATTTAATAGCACAGATATAAGGTTGAAAATAACTGATAAATCAAATCTCAGTTATATCATGCTAGCGAAATTAAAGCATAGCATTCTAATTCAGAAGGAAATTTAAACATAAAAGCCAATCCCTATACGCATGTCGAATCAATTGATCATGCGCTTGACTGAAATAAGCATAAGAGTGAGAATATACTTGTCTCGGTCCTTCGCACAAAATCAATTCAATTTACTCGTGAGTGAAAGATTTTGTAGAACATGTATGTAACATGATAATTTAATATCTTGATGAGAATTATGAAAGAAAATGCATATGTGATGTCCTTAAACTTTTAATGTCTCAAATTTGACATAAGAATCGTTGAAGTTAAATGAATAATTGAAATATCATAAAATAATTTAAGAAAATAATGTTTTATAATTTCAAAAACAAACTGCGCATCAGGGGATAACCGGACATCAGTGGGTAAACTACCAGTCAGGGGATGTCTCGCCCGTCAAGGGATGTCTTTTGGCCATCAGGGGATATCCTTAGATTATCAGGGTATCATTTACTCATTAGGGAATAGTCATCAAGGGATAACTTGTTCATCACCAAACTCGCCGAGTGACAACTTGCTTAGCATTGGACTCAGTAAGTCATCGCTGAACTCATCAGTAGATGATTTGCTCAGCACCAAACTCCTCGGTGGCTAGTTTGTTCAACGCCAAACTCCATAATTCAGCACCAAACTCTTTGGAAGATAACCTCTTTAGTCATCGGAGACTAACAACATTTCCTTCATCAGAGACTAGCAAATTTTGCCCATCAGAGACTATAGATGACGTCATTAGGGACTAGACTTAGCCTGTCGGATACTAAGGCTAACGTCACCAGAGACTATTTTTATCCCGTCAGAGACTAAGAATTCTTTTCATCAGGGACTAACAACATTCATCAGAGACTATTTTATATGGTCAGGGACTAACTCCAACCTATTAGAGACTAAGTTAGAACTTGTCTCAAATACAGGGTCGTCTTCCGCACTTCTCCATGGGTGGTGTTTTCAACTATAACCACCATAGGTTAACTCTCATCATCCTTTCAGTAACACATAACTTTTCCTGGGGTCTACTAACTCTCGCAGACACATGTTAGGCTTCAAAACTCAGGTTGACAAAGGTTCAAGCATGACTTCGTAACTACTGATGAACAGAATACTTGGGAGTCAATGGTTGTCAACATTCTTACACTCATCTTGGATAGTTTTTGAAATAAAATAAGAACTCTAGATGTTAAAAGCATGCATTAAATCATATTTTTGGAACTGAATGAACAAGATGTTAAACGTGGCATGCATAACAAAACAAAAGTGTAAGAAACAAACCAGGACTTTAATGTTATGCTCTTACCTCCTTGGTTGTAAAGAAAAAGTTAAAAGCTTGAGTTGTTCTTCCAGAAAAGGACAGTTGCTTTGAAAGCGAACCAGAAGTTGGTGGTATACTGTAAAGAAATTTATGAAAGTGGGGTTAGGGTTGTATTCAGATGATATATTTATATCGCTGGCCAATCAATAAGAGCTGTTGGATTGTTTGAGATTTGAGTTCAGCCATTGGTTGGAAAAGAAGTAATAAGCTTTGAAATAGAACCATTGGCTGTAGGAACCGGTGTTGCTGCTGCCATAGTATCAACCAGTCACCTAGGATAGCAGATAATCCATTGGGCAAGATTTCTCTTCCCGTTGGTACCTTATGTAACAAGTTTTCCTAAATTAGTAATTATCTCATGACAGTACTTGGCTTGAACAAGGGAGTTGCATCTCACAACCGTTCACACCCGTGTATCTCTTTCTCACGTGAAAAAAATCATCACCCTTCCTTTGATAAAACTTGAATAAAATAATAATATAAAGATTTGAGCTCAAAATACATTTAAAACTTTTGGACATCACACTGCCGTGAACTTTCATTATTTAAACCAAATAAAATAAATTACACCTCCATGCATAAATAAATAAACACATAATGAATTTATCATATAACAAAACTCATTTAAATTTTGGGTTCTCACAGTATCCTTAAATCTATAGAATCACTATTCACATTCATCAAAATTATAACATTTTCTTATCATATTTTATACTATTCTATAATCATACTTTAGTAAATACACACCCATATATACAATTTGTAGTATAATATTATATATTAATTTTAAAACTACTATTTTATTTATATTTGAATCCATTAATAAAATATTAGATTGATTAATTGACACATTTTAAAATATTAACATATATATTATAATAAATTTTATTATATTGCATAAATATTATATTATATTATAATTATTATATAGTATTTCATATATAATATATTAAGATAATATAATATATAAAAATAATACATAATATACAACTATTAGATTAATATTATTCATATATTAATATTATATGTTATAATATATTAAAATGTGATTTGTAAGATTTAATATATGTTAGGAATTATGTTGATGATGATGAAATGTGTGTTACATTTAATAATTGTGCACTTGTAAGTACTCAAGGTGTTTTATAAGCCTTAGTATATTTGCACAAATAAGCATGCACTAATAGACAACTTAGTCTGCCAGTGAATAGTCACTACTGCACTAAATAAGTCATCAATGGATATCTTAAAGGACTTGTTAGTGTTAGGGAATGTCTGGTTGTACTTAATGTTCAAGTATTTCGCACATTAGACATTCATGGAAAAGCCAACAAAGTATCAGTGACCAAAGATGTCAGCGTTCAAAAAGCCATCAGTGGATAACTTGACTATCAGGAGATACCATTAGTGGATAACTTGATTGTTAGGGGATATCATTAGTGGACAGCCTGAACACTACATCAATGGATGACATCAGTGGATAACATTGAGACTTAACATCAGGGGGATCAAGAAGCACTAATCTAATTCTACATTAGGGATTATCATTAGTGGATAGTGAATCACGGATCATGTCGACATCAGGACTTGTCATTAGGCAATCCAAAAGCACTGATCAAGTCAACATTAAAACTTGTCATCAAGGATAGTTAAGACCTAGTCTACATGTCATCAAGGATTACGAGCTATATATTGAAGCTTGACATATAAGTAAGGGGTATATCTAGGAAGATATTTCTTGAAATCTGGTGGTCCAATAACAACCTTTACATAAGAAACGCATGGAGAACAAGGACTAAAATAGAAGCAACTGTAGCCAATAGTAGTCTAACACTTGTATCTCCAAAAAGACAATGACAGGACATACTGCAGTTGCATTGAAAAAGAAGCATGACAAACATATGAGTTCTATCTCTGTTTTCCTATATATGTAAAACTTTTTACACACTACCAGATACAACAAGAAAGAGAACGATAAACACTGGAAAATCAATATCGTCTTAACATTGTAGAGAGAAGTTTTGTAATAGTTTTTGAGAGAATATTATCTAGAGAAATAGTAGCGAGAAGTGTAAACAAAGAATTTGTATTCCTTTACAGATTTGTAGCTATTTAATCACATTATGATTATACAGATACTCAGAAAAAACCCAAGTGATAATATGTGGCGCCCTCAAAAATCCTCCGAGCCAGGCCCTGAACACTGTCAGCAATGTGGGTGACAGTCCCCGAGATCCCTAGGCTGGAACCCCGGGCTGCACCAGAAAACTACAACGCAACATCACAACAGCAAAACAAACAATACAGCCAAGCATTAACAATATACCTGTGAGAAATATATTCTCAAATACATCATTATAAAATCTTAAGGTCCACATCATCTTACAAAACCTCAAAGCTTGAAAATAAACAAGTCGCAGCGGAAACATAACTTTGGATGGCTCATATGGCCTTACGACCTAAACATTCTTATGTCATTCTCTCCTTCTCTTTCTTAGGTGACTCAGCCTTCACAACATAACCTGAAAAACATTCATAACATTCCACATGAGCGTTTACGTTCAGCAAATATATAATCATAAGCAAAAAGAATCAGATATTTCAAAAGTTTTAATATTCATTGAGGTTGGACGAAGCAATGCCAAAACCTCCTAATAAATCAATAAACATGCATCATTTAGGGTTCCTGAGTGATATCAATGGGTTATCCCTCTTTAACAAATAAACCTTGATTCGCCCTCTTTTCATCAGATAATGCATCACCTGACCAGACTGATCATTATCTGACTTCCTTAATAATCAAGTTTCATCCCAGCTGGTCAGCCTGGTCATTTGATTCATCATTTGACATACGTAGTCACTTGCAGAAAGCATATGGTCTGCAAAACATTTGATTACCAATGCCTTGCCTCAGTCTATCATTCTCTATCATCATTGGCCAGAATACCAGGCGAAAGCATTCAACAGCCCTTTAACTTCCCATATGGAGTATATCTTCTTGAAAACATTTTCTCATTTTAAATTGGCATCCTCCACAATTAAAAACAGCGACTACCAAACACATTGGCGTGCTCAACAATTAAAAGTAGACAGCCGATGATTTTTCTATATACCCATACGGAAGCTGCTTAGGTGTGCATAAAGCTCACAACTGCAACACCCTTGCATCATCATCATCATCTTTTGGTGTGCTAGCGACTTTAGACAGCTAGCAGTCACCCAATAACATATAGCTTAATCAATATCATCTTTTCACGTACATCGGATCAATGATCGTACGTTACTTAATCATAAACAAAATCATCATCATGCGTAAGCTTTAACATCATTTATTTACGTAAATCGAAATAGTGATTCTACGTAATCAGTAAGAAAGGAAGTGGAATGAGTATATACTTGCCTCGGTCCTTAGCTAGATTCACTATACTGGTTGAGAAAGGGTTCTATAAAACATCATTATTGGTATAACATGAGAAATCCATACTTAAAAGATGGCTATGCAAAATCAGAGAATGATCATCAGGGCACGAAGTTGCCCGTCAAGGGATATTTCACTCGTCAGGGGATGACCGTCAGGGGATATACTTGTTCATCGCCAAACTTGTCGGGTGACAAGTTGTTCAGCGCCGAACTCCCCAAGTCACCGTTGAACTTCATCAGTGGATGATTTGTCCAGCGCCAAACTTCTCAGTGGGTAAATGTTCAGTGCCAAACTCACTTGTTCAGCACTGAACTCGTCGGGGACTAAGAATTTTAGTCATCAGAGACTATCATACTTTGCCCACCAGAGACTAACAACATTTCCTCGTCAGAGACTAACCTAAGTCTATCGGAGACTAACAAATATTTCATCAGAGACTGATGACGTCATCTTAACCCCATTGGAGACTAAGGGTGACGTCATTAGAGAGTAACCTATAAGAGACTGATGACGTCATCTTAACTATTCGGAGACTAAGGATGACGTCATCGGAGACAACCTATAAGAGACTGATGACATCATCTTAACCCATCGGAGACTAAGGATGACATCATCGGAGACTAACCTATAAGAGACTGATGACGTCATCTTAACCCATCGGAGACTAAGGGTGACGTCATCGTCAGAGACTAATAATTCCTTTATCAGAGACTACGGATGACGTCATCGGGGACTAAACTTTAGCCTGTCGGAGACTAAGGATGATGTCATCAGAGACTAACAGCATCTCATCAGAGACTAACATTTACTCATCAGAGACTAATGTTATCTCGTAAGAGACTAACATTAGAGCTTGTCTCCGTTTCCATGGACAACCATACAATAACAAACTCAACCTAGGATACCTCATGAACATGAATATGAAGAAGAACGCAGCCTTTCTTTCAAAGCTTTATTCTTCCTTGATTCCTTTATATGCACGGCTACTATTCTCAGATGCTATACAAATAGGGAACAACAGAGGAGAACTTAAGATTCTTACCTCATGGGTTGATGGAAGAGATCAAAGCCTGTTTGAAAGTGATGGTCCAAAAGAAAGAACTTGAAATTATACGAAGATGGTAGGAGCATGTTGTTGTCCTTAAGTCTAGGTTGGGAATGAGACTTGTAACCCAATGTAATTCATTTATAATGGGAACCTAATACACCTAAGAGGAGATCCCTGAAGTGTATTCAATGTGGTAAAAAAAATTCATAAGGGTGGATTGATTGTACCTGAACATTTAGATTGATATTCTACGCATCTGAAGTCTATTCCCTATAAACCTATAAGGTACTTTGTTAGAACTAAATAAGCTCAAGTGTTTGTTGAAGGAGGGCGGGGGGAGGGGGTTTGAATACAAACACTACAAACTTTTTGCTCTTTTAAAACTTGTTTTACATGGGCTGGAATAGCTGCATAATTAAAAAAATGTTACTAAAATTAAAATAAATACACAAGCATTCAAGTTAAAATAGTTGTATTAAAACTTGGTGTTTTTTTTGAAAATCTATTGAATCATAATCGTGATTACCAGCTACAATTCTGTAATAAATTACAACTTCTTTTTCACTCTCTCACTAGCTACATTTTTCTTTGAATATATCTCTCAAGATCTATTACAAAGCTTCCTTCTAGTGTTTGAGTGTTGTGGCTTGCTTGGTTTTTTGTGTAACAACTCTTTCTATATGTATAGCAGATTAGTTGGTAAACCCACGTGCTAGACATATGTCTTTTTCAACATAGCCGTAGCATATCACATCAAGGTCTTTTCGGAGTGGTGTGTCAGACTGCTGTTTGCTTTTGTTGCTTTTTTTCATCCCTTGATCTGCATGTAATTAATGCTCGAGAGTTGTTATTGGATAACTAAACTTCAAGGAATATATTTCCAGTAATACCTCTTACTTCCATGCCAAGTATCAATGATTTTCTTGAAAGTCCTAATGACGAGTGGATTAGGTCGTAACGATCCACTCAAGACAAGCCCTGATGTTGACTCGATCAGTGCTTCTGGATCCTCTGATGGCAAGTTACTGAAGGCAACTTAATCAAAGCTTCATTATTCACCGATGTCAAGCCTTGATGAAGACTTGATTAGTGCTTCATTATCAACTGATGTCAAGCCCTAATGGAGACTTGATCAGTGCTTCATTATCCACTGATGTTATGACCTTTTTGTTTATCCACTGAAGGGTTCCACTGACGAGTAGATCTTTTGTCGTCGCCAAACTTGTTGGGTAATCTGAGTCATCGCCAAACTCGTCAGGCAATTTAAGTCATCGCCAAACTCGTCGTTGGTGGATAAAAATGACTAGCACCAAAGTAATTTTTAGCCATCGCTAAACTCATCCGGAGATATGTTGTCGCTAAAGTTTGGACATTAGAGTGATTCTGTGAGAACCCAAAATTTTTATATGAGTTTGTTTCATGAATTTATGTACGCTATGTATGTGTATAGTTCATATTACGATTTTGGATGTTTGAAATGGGGGCCAGGTAATTTAGGTATATATATTATTGGTAATGGTCGTGAATTCCTTCAAGGAATACAAGTGTGAAGATTGGAAATTCTCATTCAAAACAACTTGAATGGCTTACGTAAGGGAAATGATCTCATAAGTACGTTTGTTGTTTGATTAATAAGCTGCTTGTGTGTCATTAATTGATGAAGCTTATATGCATGTGTGACAACAAATGCTTATTATTTTGATTAGCTGTTAAAGAGCAATGATAAACAGCCGTTTTACCATCCAGATTAACCAATCATCTTATCTCAAGGCTTAATCTTAGTCTGCTATAAATACCTCATTCGGAGGTAAAATTTTAATCTCTTTTCTAAAAATTTCTCTTCTAAAGTTCTTCTCTAAACTTACCATCTTCATAAATTTCCAAGTTTTTCTCTCAGAAAATTATACTCAGACGAGCTTTAATTTCTTCCTTAAAGACGAAGAGGTAAGAACCTAGTACTCTACTCAATTTCTTTCATGCATAGAATCAAAGATTTATTAACCATGTATGCTATGTTTTCAAGAGGGAATAAATCTTTAAAGGATTATATTCTTTTGCATTTTCATGAGGCATCCTAGGTTGAGTTTGTTCATGTTAGGTCTTCCATCGTAGCAAAGACAAGCTCTAATATTAGTCTCTGATGAGATAAAGTTAATCTTTGACGAGATAATATTAGTCTCTGATGACGTCAACCTTAGTCTCCGATGGGTTGAGATGGCGTCATCAGTCTCTGATGAGATATTTGTTAGTCTTTGATGACTAATATGTTAGTCTCTAATGAGATACTTTAGTCTCTGATGAGATAGATGTTAGTCTCTGACCAAGTATTTTCTTAGTCTCTGATAAAGGAAATGTTGTTAGTCTCTGATGAAGGAAGTTTAAATTAGTCTTTGATGACGTCATCCTTAGTCTCCGAGAGGCTAAGTTTATTCCCTGATGACGTAATTTGTAGTCTCTGATGGGCAAAATATGTTAGTCTCTAATGACTAAAGACATTAGTCCCCAAGGAGTTTGACGATAGCCAACTGAGTTTGGCGCTGAACAAATGATCCACTAATGAAGTTAAATGATGACTTACTAAGTTGGGTGATGAACAAATCATTCCCTGACAGCCAAGAGAGTTCAGTGGTAGTCAAAGTTATCACCCGATGAGTTTGGCGATGAACAATCATTCCCTGATGGGTGAGTCATCCCCTGATGACTATTCCCTGACGGATGGGTTATCCCCAGATGGGTAGGTTTCCCACTAATGTCCAGTCTTCCCCTGATGACTAGGTATCCCCTGATGCGCAGTCTGTTTTCAAAAGCTATAAAACATTATCTTTTCCTTAAATTATTTGATGATGTTTTTTCCTTTAAGCTCAATGGTTCAAATTTGAAACATCAAAAGTTTAAGGACATCACATATGCATTCTCTTTCATAATTCTTATTAAGATATTAAAATATTATATGCATGATTTACAGAATCTTACACTTACAAGTAAATTGAATTTGATTGTGTGCAAAGGACCGAGGCAAGTATATTCTCACTCTTATGCTTATTTTTTGTTAAGCGCATGATCAATTGATTCGACATGCATACAAGGTTATGACTTTTATGTTTAAATTTCCTTGTGAATCAGAATGTTATGCTTTAGTTTCCGCTAGCATGATATGAATGAACGTGCATGGATATAACGAAGCTTTGATTTATCAGTTATTTTTCAATATTATATCTGTGCAATAAATGGGAATGATATGTCCTTTAAATAGGTTATGCCACATGGATAGCTAGAGGAAAGGAAAGGTGCTGATTTGTTCTTCACTTGACCAAGAGGAATTTTAAGTGACTACGTATGTTCACACAAGGAAGGATCATGCGGTCACAGTTAGGCCAGTTGTGTACCGTATGGTTAGCAGATCCAACGGGTTTAGCCCCCAATGGATATTTTGAGAAAGTTGTACACAAGTGAATACCTGTCTTTCTTCAAGGTGGATTACACGTCGTTTATCATCAGTAATCCTAAAGATTCTTCAAAGATTTCCGAGGCATTAGTATTGTTCCACTAAGCTTCTCAACAAAATTGAATCCCTAATAACATTCCATATTTGCTTTCCCAAATTTTTTATATACTTGTTGGGCGTAAATCGCTCATTCTTGTTAAATTTTAATGCCTTGTAGGGTAGGGTATAAAGGCTGAACCCTCTGACAAGGGGAAAACAAAGATGTTCGACTACTGAGTTTGGCTAACCCTTTTTGAGTGCCGATAAGGAAGGAAGGAAGGAAGATGTTTTGAAGTTGTGATGTTATGTACTATAATATAGTGATAGAATAGCTTCCGCTGAGAATGTAATATTTTGGGTTGTAATAACTTTTTACTAATTCTTTTTATTAGTATCTATGCTATGAATGGATATGAAGTTATTTTTCCTTCTTTTGACGAAGCCCTGGTCCAGTAAGGGATTTGTGGTCGTCACAGATTCCCCTGATGGGTTCCCCTGACGAGGTCATCCCCTATGCCTTCCCCTGACGGCTTTCCCTGACAAGGTCATCCCTGACGGGTTCCCCTGACAAGCTCATCGCCTGACGGGTTCCCTTGACAAGCTCATCGCCTGACGGATTCCCCTGATGGCTTCCCTTAACGAAGTCATCGCCTGACGGATTCCCCTAATGACTTTCCTTGACGAAGTCATTGCCTGATGGGTTCCCCTGATGAAGTCATCCCCTGACGGGTTCCCCTGATGGATTCTCCTGATGGAGTCATCCGCTGATACAGTATTTTTAGGCTTCCCCTGATGGGTTCTTTTTACTGATGCCCTTAAAAATACTTGTTCTTTTGATCATCGATACTTCATTGGCTTTTCCTGGAATGTCTGTCATGCAGAATACTTATTTTCGTTTAAGTAACAACAACCATTCCTTGGCATTGTTGAGTTCGTTCAAGTTATCATTGATGACTCGCCTAGTGCAGAGTAGTCCATCCCCTAATGACTAAGTTTTCCATCAGTGGATGCAAAACTTGTGCAAATATACTAAGGTTTATAGAATACTTTGAGTATTTACAGATGCACATTTATTCCCTAAAAATCATCATCATCATTTATATCTAACATACTTTTACTGCAAGTCTAACAAGAGTTTAAAGAACTCTGAATGGGGTCAAGTCTTGTAAACGAGATGTGAGCAGTATATTTTTAAAGATGTCCAGTTAAGTGAATGTAATTGTGTGGTCAAAATTAGAGGAAAGAATTATTCCTTGAAGTATTCAGCCAACAAGATCTGAGACAAGACCATTAATGTCTCAAACCTATAGATTATCACCATAACCTATAACATGTTGTCATCTATTGAACATAGTCACACAAAAACAGATAAAGATTCAAGGTGAAACATTCTATCTAGATATGGTGACTATTGAAGTAGGGGTCTCAGGAGGGATTCAAGGTGAAATATTTTATCTACTCCAAAAAACACATGTTATGTTAAATCTTGTAAATATTTATGTTATGAATTTGTCGGCGATTGTTAGAAAATGGGAACTTTAGAATCTACGTAAAGTAGGATTCTAATGATGTTTTCTGAAGAAATCTAACATATGTAACATTTCATGGATCTAAGACATTTTCTTAGTGAAATCCATAGATAAATGGGTAAGAAATAACTTTTAACAAGTGGTTAAACTTAGACTGCATGTATATGAGGTATTGCAGTGTGTTTTTCCATTGATGGAATTAGTTGTTGAAGTGTTCTTCAAAAGATATAATTAATTACTGATATAGTTAGCCACTGAAGGAATTAACTGTTGATATAGTTATCCACTGATGGAATTATCCACTGATGACATTTGGTCTTCAACAGATAATTTGCCCATCAGAGAATATGATCATGAGTAGAAAATTTACCCATAGAAAGATATGGTTACTAGTAGTTAATATGGTCAGCAGTTAATTTGGCTTTTAGATGAAAATGAGTCATCAGAGGATGTTTATTAATTGATGAATAAATTAACTCATCAAAGGAGATTTGTTCATTGGAAGATAAAATAACTCATCAGAGGATAATTGTTCATCAGCAGATATTATTCCATCGGATTATAATTTTCATCGGGGATAATTTTTTGTCAAATGATGTGAATCTTTTGTGGAAGTTTATTTCTAAGGATCGACTTGATTCGAATTAATGTTAAGTGTTATTATCAGATTCATGTAATGAGTAAGTATTTTAATTTGTTTCTAATTATGTTTTGCGCAATCTGTAACTGCTAACTAATGACAGATTGTGGGCATACGTTACAAGTAGTTTTTTAAGGGAACGTTAAAAAAGCTGTAGGCTTGGGAGATGTTCTAAAATACTTGGAAATCTTGTATGTTAAAGAGAACACACTGATTTGAATAAACTCAAAACATACAAGTGATTTCATAAGCTTACAGATTCTTACTATGTAATTACTGAATTTTCTGGTGAACTGAGGTGATAGTCGCTGTGCATAGATTTTGATTGCTCCATTTTTGTGTTGTTACTGTTTTATCTTGGAAGGCGACAGCAACACATTGCAATGTGAGTTGGGTGAATATTTCTTTAAGAATAGTTTATCATTTTCAAAGGAATAACGGCTCAGCTGTTTTATAATTCTGATAAGTTGTTTCTTTCTTTTTGATTTCAATTACTGTACTAATTGTATTGTTTATTTTTCCAATTATTGTTTGTTTCATTTTAGTAATCAAGACCCTCTTTTTATATACATATCAGTTTTATTATCGTTGTTTAGAGGATTTCCAACAGAAACTAGATTGAATTTTGTTGGTAATAACCAGCTATTTTATTAACATTTTATTCGTCATTGTAGCACATAAAATCATTTGAATTATGTATTTTTCTATTGATATAGTAGCATAGTCATTAATTTTACATATAGAAAAAATACAAACAATTAATTAATTAAATGAATAAGAAGAAACTATTCAATATACATGAAGAAACTATGAAAATATTCGATATAAAATACTACTACATATTTTATGGAAGAAACTATTCAAATACTAACATCTTTTCATCATAGCATTAACATGTGTTTGTTACACAACATGGAAATTTTCAACATAATTTCTTGCATAAAATAATCTCATATGTAGGAGTACTATCTTCCGTTCTAAAATTAAAAATATCTTTTGACTTTTCAGGCCAAATGACGACATATTTAATTTTAAATTAATGTTAACTTGATTATTTTTGTCAATGTAATTATTATAATGTTATGATTTATAACAAAAATGTTTTATCACAACATAATTGACATATATAAATCTTAGATTATATTAATTTTAAGGTTCAATTTGTAATTGTTTGAATGAAAAAGTTAAAATGCATCTCTAACGAAGTCTAAATTTTATGGGCCAAGTATATATATATTTCTAGAAAAGATAGCTAGTTTCTCTCCTCCACTATAATCTCTTGTGTGACAACCCTGGTTTTCGGCTATAAACTATAGTTGTCAGTTTGTTACTAATTGTCGTGACTCCCGCTTTTAGCGAAACACTGAGCCATCAATGAGACATAAATATCAAACTTTCATTTATAACATGAGCTAGAACAGAGTACACTCAATAACTATTACAATTATTGTGTCAAAAGGTTTTAACATCGGATAACGTAAAAGGTCCTTTATTACAATACCAAAACCAAAATCGTATTCAAGAGCCCTTAACAACCAGTCCTACTGGTACATCCTTTCTTTATCCTTGAAATTTTCACCTTTTTCGCGTTTAACTGAAAGAGAATTAAAGTAAGTGTTGTGACAACCCCAAAATTCCATACAAGACTTGAGTACCATCAGTAGAGGGAAAAAAGACAACGACATATCCATACTACATTGAACTAAAAATTCAATAGTACATCCTTACAAAAATTCAGAGTATTAACTTGCAGCGAAAACTAATCTATTACAATAAACAACTTTAACTATCTTCTTTAGGTGTTCCTTATAAGCTAATCCATTCATTTCTCTCCTTTGCTAATGCAGTACAACATCTAACTTAGGTCTTGAAATTCATGAACTATACAAGAATAAGCGATTTATGCCCAACAAATATATAATCACAAAGGAAAAAATAATAAAGTTTCTGAAGTGTTTAAAAGTGATATAATTATGTTTTGGTGACTTTTGGGTGAAGCAATACCGCAACTTCGTAGTTCTTATAAAATTCTAAGGATCTCTAATGATAATAAAATCATGTGATCCTTCTTGAATAAAATGACCTTTTATCCATCAAGGGCTAAACCCATTGAATTTGCTAACCATACCATAATCAGTGGACCAGACTGCTCAACATGGTCCCTCAGTGAACTATGTAGTCACAATAATTCATTTAGGTCATGTGGTAGAACATATCAGCAACTTCTCTTTCCGTTTAACGTGGCATGTTCTACATTTTAAGGAACATAACAGTCTCATGACCCATTTAAGGGACATAACATTCTCATACATTTAAACAAATATAATATTGAAAAATAACTGATAAATCAAAGTTTAGTTATATCCATGCAAATCCATTCATGTCATGCTAGCAAAAATTGAAGCATAGCATTCAGTTTTACAAAGAAATTTAACATAAATGTCATAACATTGTACGCCTGTTGAATCAATTGATCAGCATTGAACTAAAATAAGCATTAGGGTGAGTATATATTTGTCTTTGTCCTTAATTGAGCTAGTGTAATTCACTTGTTTGGTGAAAAACCTTTGTAAAATATGTATTTGGACATAACATGAGAATCTATGCTTTGAATATAAATGTGAGTATGTACAGATGTGATGTTCATGCATATTTTTTATTTATATCTTTTGATGTTTCAGTTAATCATTTGTTATGTTGGGATTTGATATTTTTAACTTAAACAAGTCTCAGAGATTTTTTTTTCTGATTGTTATTTAGTCACTTGCATACTTCCATATAATTCATTTGAGTTATTGGAAATTTGCATGTTAATTATTTATAATACTTCATTAGGTGAATTTATAAATGTGACGGCACCAAAAATCCCACACCGGACTTCAGTTATCGTCAATAATTGAGAAAAGAAAACTAACATAATTCTAGCATGCATATTATTTAATAAGAGAAATAATAGTAATCTTTATTACATTATCAAAAATAATTGTCTAACAGTAGAAGTCTATGAGGGCCCACACATGCCTTACAATGTAAACATCTCAATAATAGCCTCACACTTCACTCTTTTTCGAAATGCCATCCAAAGGAGGGCGATTAGAAAACGTTCATCATGCCATTTTCGCCTTGCCTTTAGCAGACGGCTCGACCTTTTACCCATATCCTGTAAAACATTTGATAATAGCAAAGTGAGTGATTTACGCTCGCAAGTATATAATCAAGTATTGGGTGAGCCTTGAAAGATAGATAATTTATTGGACTTAAGTGTTTATGAGGTTGGGCTTCTTACTTCTCGAAAACAATTTAAATTTCAAAAGTTAATCACAAAAACGGATCATTTGAAATACTCTGCCGCATTGCCGAAGTGGCTTACCAACTGACACTACCCCCCCAGCTCTAGGACAGGTTCATGATGTTTTCCATGTGTCAGTACTACGACCTTATAAGAGGGACCACACTTGCATCATTGATTATCAGCCCATTAAACTTCAACCAAATTTGCATTATGAAGAGATTCCAGTGCAAATTTTGGATCGATAGGTGAAAGTTCTAAGAAATAAAGAGATTCTCTTTGTGATAGTTCTATGGAGGAATCACAATATTGGATAAGCAACATGGGAACTGGAAGAAATGATGATGCAGAAGTACCCCCATCTTTTTCATTAGTTAAGTTTCGGGGACAAAACTTATTTTCAGGAGGGGGGGGGGGGGGATGTGAGAACCCGAAAATAAAAATAGGAATATGATATATGAATGATTAATTCACATTCTGTATGAATAATTAATTCATATATTGAATGAAAGTTACTATGGCAATGTGATGTCTAACAAAATAATATTATATACAATTTTATGTTTAAATGATGCACTAAAGTAATATAAATACATTTTAACTCAAATCTTTAAATGATTATTTTAACCAAGGACTAACATGAAATAATTATAAATATTACTTGAGGAAAGCTCATTGCAAGGGAGAACTGTAGTGTAAATTATTGACCAAGGACTGTTGTGTGCAACTAATATAATTATATTATATCAAGGATTGAGCTGCATCTGATCCATCAGCTAATAAATCAAACTCTAATAGTACACTCTGATATATCTGCCTCACTGCGCTCATAATAAATATATTTCTTTAAGGAAAGATTGTTGCATAAGGCACCAACAAGAGAAGGATTATTGTCCAATAGATTTTTGACTATGATAGGTAATTGGCTAATATCTTGGCAGCTGCAACGTCGACCAATCTAGCCAATCACTTCATTTTAAGGCATATTATTGCCAAATACAACCAACGGCTAATAACTACTCACAAAAATGATCTAATTACTCTTGTTGATTGGCAAGTAATATAAATATATCATTTGGGGTACAACCCTAACCCCACTCCCATAAATTTCTATCCAATCGACCACCCACATAAATTTCAGGTTCACATTCAAGAGCAACTGTCCTTCTCGAGAGCAACCCAAGATTTTAACTTCTTCTTTAAAGCCAAAGAGGTAAGAGCACTATTTTAAAGTCCTGCACTTTTTCTGTACTACTTTGTCCTTTTTATTTATGCTATGATTATAAAATACTTTGTTTACTCACTTCCAAGAGCAAGATTTAAAACATGCATTTGGAGTTATTAGTTATCCAAAAAAGAGAGTAAGAAATATTGAGAAACACCTAATATATATAAAACTATTATTTTTATCAGTTGCTAAAACTATATAAAGGCACCATGCTTTTGTCTTGATCAAATAATTTTTTTTTGAGTTTAACAGTTGATTGTAAAGATTAAAAAAGAAGAAGGAAGACTTAAATTGTTCTTCCTAATCTCTCTGAGGATAGAATAAAATTTCAAGGATTACAACTATGAAACTACAGTAAGATTGCAGTAGTGATTTTTCACATGTGTGTGTGTTGTTAAGAAACAATAAACAAACACTGTAGGAGAGATGTGGTGATTATGTCTTTGATAAGATTTATCTATTAATAACATCATCCACTAATGAATGAAAAAGTATTGTCCCGGTGAGATAGCCTAGAACTTGTAAAAGGGAGGTTGAATGCAAGTTCTTGAAATCTTTTTCAAATTGATGTTGTTTAAGGTAATATAACTTGCAAAAAATAAAGAACAAGAACAAGATAAATTCATAAACAATTGTCTTTATTGACTAACAATTGATTACAAATTCTAACAATAAAAAATCTATTGTTAGCTTCAATTTCTATACTGTATATATATAAATTTATAAAAACATACAGCTTCTAATACAACTCTGTACACTTAATTACAACTTTTAAATCTGAATTGTAACTCAGTTTCTAATACTATTCAATAATACATTTCTCTGTATATTTGGAATAGGTACATTCATCCAATTACATGATGAAAAATTATATCTCTAGTTAGTTTGCTAACCAGTTTTGTCTTCAAAAATATCTTCAACATCCATGTCTAAGTCAACTTCTAATTCAAATAGAACTTTGTACTGCATCAGAGAGTAATCTTCACTTTAGTCGCTGACTGCTTCAACTTTAGTCTCTGATCAAATATGTTTATTCTCCGACAACTTAAGCTTAGTCTCCGATGAATTAAGTGTAGTTTATGATGACTTGAGCGTAGTCTTCGATGGCTTGAACTTATTCTCTGATGGCTTGAGCTTAGTCTTCGACAAGCCTTTTGCTTTAGTCTCTGATGAACTTTCCATAGTCTCTGACAAGACTAAACATAACCTCTGACTTGTTGAAATATCTAATTCAGTTCTGGTAGTCTCTTATAATACAAATTAACTTACTCTATAATAAAAAATATATTACACTAAACAGAGAGTACACTACTAGCTACAAAAACTCAAATGTTATAAACTAGCACTAACTGTACATTTATATTTCTAAGTATTCTAAGTACAATCATCATCAAATGTTATAAAACCTAACAAAAAGTCATCCCCTGTAATAAGAGACAAGTTTTAACTTAGTCTCTTGCAGTTCAATGCTAGTCTTTGATACGCTAAAAATTTAGTTTCCGATAGGCTAAAAAGTTAGTCTCCGATAGGCTAAAAAGATAGTCTCTGATAGGCAAAAATATTAGTCTCCAATAGTGTAAAAATATTAGTCTCTGACAGGCAAAAATATTAGTCTCCAATAGTGTAAAAATATTAGTCTCTGACAGGCAAAAATATTAGTCTTTGAGAGTGTAAAAATGTTAGTCTCTGACAGTACAAAATGTTAGTATTCGAAAGTGTGAAGATGTTAGTCTCCGATAGTATAAACTGCTAGTCTCCGATAGTGTAAACTATTAGTTTTCGATAGTCAAAATCTTAATTTTTGATAGAACAAATTTTTAGTCTATGAAAGGCTTAACAAAAAGTTTATCCTTTGATAAGCATAATAGTCCCTGATGATTATGTTAGTCCTTGATAGCCAATTTATCCATTGATGGATAAGAATGCTACCCATTGATGAATGTGTTAGTCCCTGATTAGCTCCACTAGAATTTATCCCCTGACTGGTAATTTATCTCGTGATGGATAATTCATTGCATGACGGGTAATTTATCCCTTGATGGTCATTTTAGTCCTCAATGACCACTTTTATGCAACAATGACTATCCACTGATGTGCAGTCTATCTTTAAGGTGTAAAATGTTATTTATTTACATAAGATAAAAATTGTTAATTGATAATTCCCAAATTAATAGTAAGTTATATATAAATTCACCTAAACTGAGTTTGGTTAATGGATAATTAACCTATAACATCTGAGAACTAAAAACCTCCGAGAACTAAAAATGAGTTATATAGGAACCTGCAAATAGCTAAATACCAGTCTGAAAAAATCTCTCGGACTTGGTTGAAATTTAAAGGCAATTCCAATATCTCAAATGTTAAATTGAAATATTTAAAAATATAATGTTTTTCCCATTGAGATGCCCAGAACTTGTAGAAGGGGGGGGGGGGGGGGGGGGGGGATAAAAAAAAGTTATTTGTATACTTTTCGAATTACTTGTTCTTTAAGAAATTAAATTTTCTTGCAGAATATAAAGAACAAGAACTCAAAACAATTTATAAACAATTGCTATATTGATTTCACAACTGATTACAAATTCTAACAATCACAACAATGTGATCATCAGCTTCTTTTCTATTCTGTATAGGAAAAGATACAAACTATGAAAAACCTATACAACTTCAAATTACAATTCTCTGTAAAACCTAATTACAGCTTCTTTGACAAGTGAATTACTATTAACTCAGTTCCCAATTCTGAATAAAATTCAGCTTCCTTATTTGAATCAAATACAATATTCCTTTTTTTTATTAGGAAGAGATTTCTGGTTAGTTTCCTTACCAGCTACGTCTTCAATAATATCTTGAACTACATGGAAGACATTCTTTTTTTAATTCGAACTCTATATCTTTCAGGAAATAAATCATGATTAGTCCCTGATGCTTCATCTTTAGTCTCTGGTGACGTCATCAATTAGTCTTTGGTGCTTTTAGTCCCTGATGACGTCAGATTATGTAGTCTCCGATAAAGTTATTTAGTCTCCAATGCTTCAAGGCTTAGTCTCTGATACTTTTAACTTTAGTCTCTGATGACGTAAGTTTTAGTCTCCGACTCCTTTAGACTTAGTCTCTAATGACGTAAGCCTTAGTCTCCGACAGGCAAAACTAGTCTCTAATAAATAAAAAATCCTTAGTCTTTGACAAGTTTTTCTAGTCTCCAACAAGCCTTTTTGTAAACTCCAACGGATCAAATACACATTTCAACTTGCTGAAGCTTTGATACTCCATTCCAGCAGTTACTTACAAATAAAGAATAATTGTATCTCTTTACAAATAATGAATGAATTACAAACAAAGAGATAACTTCTGTCTACAAAACTTCAGTGTTACTAATTAACACTTTCTATAGATTTGTACTCTAAGTAATCTAAAGACTATCATCATCAAATGTTCTAAAACCTAACATATAAGGATATCACATGTGTGCATCTTCACATGTATATTCTAGACATGAATTTCTCATGTTATGTCAATGTACATGTTTTATAAAGTCTTTCACTCACAAGTGATTTGATTTAAGAATAGCTAAAGACAAAGACAAATATATACTCACTCTATCTTTTTTATGTAATACGTATTATCGTTCATCCTGTGACGACCCAAAATTTTATTTTCTTAAATAATAGAAATAAAATGTTTATGAGATGATTCCCTTTGAGGTTTGAGTTTTAAATGTTGGAGTATTATGTCTATGTGATGTCCAAAATTTAATGATCTCAATTTCCTTTGTAAAATCATCCAAGGAATTTGAATACATTAATCTTGGAATCTTGTATGAGGTTAATTTAATCAAGCATGAATAAAGATTGATGTTATGGACTATGAGTGTGGAGGTTAGCAAGTTTCATTCAAAACAATTTGAATGGCTTACATAAGGGAAATGATCTCTTATGTACGTATGATGTTTGGGGTAAGAAGCTTTGTGTTTATTGGTTAAGTCCCCTAAATGATTTAAGAGTTTGAGAATGATGACATCATTGTGTACGTATGTTAATTTGGTTAATAAGCTGCTTGTGGGTCTTTTGAAGCTTATGTGCATGTGTGACAACAGCTGCTTATTACGTTGCTAGCTGTTTAAGAGTTATGATGAGCAGCCGTTTTACTGTCCAAATTAGCCAATCATCTTATCTCAAGGCTCAATCTCAGCTTGTTATAAATACCTTATTCGGAGGAACATTTCAGTCTCCTTCGAAAGATTTTCTCTTCCAAAGTTCTTCTTTAATTCCTTTCCGTCAAGTCAAGAGGTAAGAATCTTATGTTCTTCTCTGTTTTCTTCTTGCATAGCATCCGCGAGTATGGGTTGTGTGTGCTAAGTCTTCAGGAAAGAATAAAGCTTTTAAAGAATATGTTGTTTATGAAAAGAAGCTTATGCACCATAGAACTGATGATTATGTATCCTAGGTTTGAGTTCGTTCATTCTGAGTATCTGTTAGGTTTTAGAACATTTGATGATGATTGTCTTTAGATTACTTAGAGTACAAATGTATAGAAAGTGTTAATTAGTAACACTGAAGTTTTGTAGCTAGCAGTTATCTCTTTGTTTGTAATTCATTCATTTTTTGTAAAGAGATATATTTCTTATTTGTAAGTAACTGTTGGAATGGAGTATCAAAGATTCAGTAAGTCAAAATGTGTATTTGGTCCGTTAGAGTTTACAAAAAGGCTTGTCGGAGACTAGGAAAACTTGTAAGAGACTAAGGATTTTTTTATCTATCAGAGACTAGTTTTGCCTGTCGGAGACTAAGGCTTACATCATCAGAGACTAAGTCTAAAGAAGTTGGAGACTAAAGCTGACGTCATCGGAGACTAACGTTAAAAGCATCAGACACTAAGCTGACGTCTTCGGAGACTAAGTCTTAAAGCATCAGAGACTAAATAACTCTATCGGAGACTACACAATCTGACGTCATCAGGGACTAAAAGCACCAGAGACTAGTGATGACGTCACCAGAGTCTAAAGATGAAGCATCAGGGACTAATCGTGATTTATTTCCTGAAAGATACAGAGTTCGAATTGAATAAAGATTGTCTTTCACGTAAAGCAAGATATTATTGAAGACGTAGCTGGAAAGGAAACTAACTACAAATCTTTTCCTAATCAAAAAGGAAAGATTGTATTTGATTCGAATAAGGAAGCTGAATTTTATTCAGAAGAGCAACCGAGTTAATAGTAATTAAGTTGTTAGAGAAGCTGTAATTAGGTTTACAGAGAATTGTAATTTGAAGTTGTATAGGTTTTTTATAGTTTGTATCTTTTCCTATACAGAATAAAAAAGAAGCTGATGATCATATTTATTATGATTGTTAGAATTTGTAATCAGTTGTGAAATCAATATAGCAATTGTTTATAAATTGATTTGAGTTTTTGTTCTTTATATTCCGCAAAAAAGTTTAATTTCTAAAAGGACAAGAAATTCGAAAAGTATTCAAAGAACTTGTATTCAACCCCCCCTTCTACAAGTTCTCGGCATCTCATTGGGAAAACAATTGGTATCAGAGCCTGTAATTGAATTTATTCAATTAACATGTTCCAAGAAATGGCCAATGACGAAGTAAGCAGCTCTAAGATAATAGCGTATGCGGGAAGTCGTGATGGTGGTACCAGAATTCCAATTCTTAAAAGAGAAGAATATCCAATGTGGAAGCAAAAGATGTACATGCACTTAAGAGCAACAGATCCAGATTATATTGATAGGATTGAGAAGGGTCCTTATCTACCCAGGAAATTTGTTCCTGCTAAAACTGTCGATGGATCTGTTATGGTAGAACACTTTGAACTTGCTCCAGAAAGTGATTATACAAACGAAGACAAGTTGCAAGTGTTAAAGGATGCTAAGGTGATGAAAATACTTTATAATGGAATTGATAAAAATATGTTCACAAGCATCATAAATTGCACTACATCGAAGCAAATCTGGGACATAATCAAAGTCCTGTGTAAAGGGACTGACCAAGTCCGAAAGAACAAGAGGTCATTGTTGACACAACTATACGAATTCTTTCAAGCAAAGCCTGGTGAACCAATAACGTCAGTTTATGATAGGTTCAACACTTTGCTCAATGATTTGAAAATACTTGGAAAGTCCTATGACAATAAGGATGTCAACACCAAGTTCATGAGATCTCTCCCTCCAAGTTGGGATCCAAAAACAACAGCCATAAGAGAAGCTCATGACTTGGACATACTCACACTGGACAGGCTCTACGGGAACTTAAAGACTTATGAACTCGAAGTAGAGCAACGACAACGCATGCATGGCAGGGACAAAGGAGCTGCGTTGATGGTTGAGACAAGCAAGACTCAAGAGAAGCTTGATGAGGAATCTTCCTGTGCTAGCTTGACTGATCAGGAAGATGAACTGGATTCTGATGATGACAAGGAGGAATTTATGGCATTCACGGTCAAATAGTTCAAGAAATTTAGGGCGAGCAGGAAAGGAAGAAAATCGTCAAGGAAGCCTAACCCTAAACGTGAAGGTCAAAAAGTCACCTTCGACTTAAAGAAAATAAGATGTTACAATTGTGACGGGTTAGGGCACTTTGCCAATGAATGCAGGAAGCCTAGATCTAGTGATAGATCTAAGGATGAAAAATCATGGAAAGATTTTGCTGACAAGAAAGTTAAATCAAAGAGCAAAGCCTTGATTACAGAGGGTAAAGATTGGATTGACAGCGACTCTGATGAAGAAGTTGTCAACTTTGCTCTAATGGCTCAAAGTGACGAGTCAAGTGATTCTACAAAGGTATGTGATGCAACTCAGAATTTCAATGTGCTTAATTTACTTGACACATCTAGCATTGAAAGCATACAAAAAGATATGTCTGACTTGCATGTTAGTTTTAGATCTTTAACTATTGAACATACCAATGTAAAAGAATCACGTGACATTCTCTTGAAAATAAACAAGTTTCTCAAAGAGAGATTGACACAATTTGACACTATCAAGTCTAACTTAAACAAAGCTCATCATATCATTGATGTTTTGAAAAAGAGGGAATATTACTTAGTTGAGCAACTTGAAAATGCTCAAGCTAAGATTAAACAATGGAATACTTCCTCTAAAAGGTTGACAGACTTGGTAGAGTGTCGAACAATAGGTCAAAAATCTGGACTAGGTTATGATGAAAATCTAGACAAGAGTTCAGATTTAAATGATCTATTTAAAGCTGCGAACTCCTCAACTAGTAAGCCAAATTTTATAAAAAGAATTAATTTTGTCTCTCCTGTTATTGAATCGAAATTCATTAACACTCAAGATCAACAAATCTCTGGAAAAACAGAAAGTGATCAAAAGACAGTGAATGTTGTTGATAAGAGTGAAACAAAAAGATTAAATATTGGGTTCATGACAAAGACACAATTAAATAAAAAACTGGAAAATCTTCCAGACAAAAAGGCTAAAAAATTAGTGGAGTTAAGCAGAAATAAGAAAAATAGGAATGAAAAAATTGGCATTAATAAATATACAAATTATGCTAGAATGCCTGATGTTCCTAGAAAGACATGTCATGTATGTGGTAACCCCAACCACATAGCTGTTAATTGTAGGAGCAAAAATAAAATTCCTATAACTGAGACTGCATCTTCAAAGAGAATAAAAGATAAATCACCTGTAAAAAGGTTAAATAATCTTTGCATTAATAATGAAAACTCTAAGCTTGGCAGTCTCTCACAAACAAGTAGCAAGACTAATGATTGTCCAATTAAAGTCAAAATTGCTAAAAGACAATCAACTCAATATGAGTCAAGTCTTAAGTCTACAACTAGTGAGAAAGGACCCAAGAAAGTCTGGGTTCCAAAAATCTCAAACTAGTTACTCTCTATTGTGCAGGGCAAAAAGAAGAAATCATGGTACTTGGACAGTGGCTGTTCAAGGTACATGACTGGAGATAAGTCCCTGCTAAAATAGTATGAAGAGAAAAGTGGCTCAAATGTCACTTTTAGAGATGACAGCAAAGGCCATACGAGGGGATATGGCAGTGTTGAACATGGAGATGTCATCTTCACTGAAGTAGCACTAGTTGATGGCTTAAAGCACAATTTACTAAGTGTGAGTCAACTATGTGATAAGGGATTCAATGTCACCTTCAAAGAAGATAAATGCTTGGTGTATGACAAAGAATCTGATAATGTGATTTTGACAGGAAAAAGAAAAGGAAATTTGTATGTTGCAAATCTTATTTCTTTTACTGATCAAATCACATGTCTCTATAGCAAAGCTTCAACTGATGAAAGTTGGCTTTGGCATAAGAAGTTTTCCCATTTGAATTTCAAGAACATCAACAAGCTTGTGAGGAAAGGATTGGTAGCTGGCATTCCACAATTGGAATTTACACAAGATGGATTGTGTGATTCATGCCAGAAAGGGAAACAAAGAAGTGTGTCATTCAAAAGCAAACCAGCAACATCAATCACTGACCCTTTGCAGTTGCTGTACATGGATTTATTTGGTCAAGTGAATGTGATGTCAATCTTAAGAAATATATATGCTTTGGTTATTGTGGATGATCACACGAGGTATACTTGGGTAAAATACCTCCATACAAAAGATGAAGCTGCTCAGTTGATAATTGATCATATCAAAAAGATAGAAACCGAGTCAGGAAAAATAGTAAGGGTGATAAAGAGTGATAGAGGAACAGAATTCAAGAATTCCCAAGTTATTGAATTCTGCACTGAAAAAGGAATAACTCATCAATTCTCAGCTCCAAGAACCCCTAAACAAAATGGAGTTGTTGAGAGGAAAAATAGAACTCTTATTGAAGCAGCAAGGACTATGTTACAAGAGGCTAAGCTTCCCATATATTTTTGGGAGGAAGCTATAAGCACTGCTTGTTTTACACAGAATAGATCCTTGATAAACAAAGCATACAACAAAACACCTTATGAATTAATGATTGGGAGAAAACTAACTCTCAAGGTTTTACTTGTGTTTGGTTGTAAATACTTTGTACTGAGAGACTCATCAGAAACAAGAGGAAAATTTGACAACAAGTCTGATGAGGCAATCTTCTTATGTTATTCTTTCTCAAGTAAGGCATACAGAGTATATAATCTAAGAACAAAGGTCATTGTGGAATCAATTCAAGTTGTATTTGATGATAAAAAGTTTCTAGGAATGATTGGACAAGGATTGCATGAACCTCTCAGTTTTGAGAATGAATTGGATGCATGGGAATATCCATCAGAGATTACTGAAAAACCACAAGATAGCAATGATCCCTACATAATTGAGGGGGAGTTAACTGTTGTGCATGAGTACCAAAAACTAATACTCTATCAGAAACTAGAGTATTAGATGAAACCCAAGAGACTGGTGAAATTAGTATTGCATCGGAGACTAATGGTTCACCATAGACTAGAGTCACTGATGCACAATCAGAGACTATATTGACACCAAAGACTATTGAGATAAACAGCTCAGGGGGAGCTAATAATGAAGAAGTCAATGGTTTAGGGGGAGCAGTCTCTGATCATGAAGCTAGATTGGATAACATCAATCTAGAAAATGAAGCATCCACTTCAAGGTCAAATCTGCCACGTGCAATTCTATGGTTGAGAGACCACACACCAGATTTGATAATTGGAAGTCTAGAGGATGGAGTCAAGACTAGAAGTGTAACATAAAATGAATGTTTATATCTCAGTTTTCTCTCAAAGATTGAGCCAAAGAAAATTGAGGAAGCACTTCAAGATCTTGACTGGATAATTGTCATGCAAGAGGAGTTAAACCAATTCACTCGAAACAAAGTCTGGATACTGGTACCCAAACCAAGGAATAGATCAATAATTGGTGCCAAGTGGGTCTTCAGAAATAAATTGGATGAAACTGGTACAATTACAAGAATTAAAGAAAAACTGGTTGCAAAAGGATATTCTCAAGAAGAAGGAATAGATTATGATGAAAATTTTGCACCAGTAGCAAGACTTGAAGCAATCAAAATCTTCTTGGCTTTTGCAGCCTATAAGAACTTCAAGGTGTACCAGATGGATGTCAAAAGTACTTTCTTGAATGGAAAATTGGAAGAAGAAGTCTATGTTTGCCAACCCCCAGGTTTTGTGGACTCCAAATTTCCAAATCATGTCTACAGGTTAGACAAAGCACTTTATGGCTTTAAATAAGCACCAAGAGCCTGGTATGATACTCAATCTCAATTCTTGCTTGAAAATAAATTTGTTAGAGGTATCATAGATAAAACCTTATTTTATAGAAAACAAGGCTCTGACATTATATTGGTGCAAATATATGTAGATGATATTATATTTGGATCTACAAATGAAAAATTTTGTGAAAAATTTTCAAAACTTATGCAGTCTAGATATGAAATGAGTATGATAGGAGAATTAACATTTTTCTTAGGTTTGCAAATAAAACAATCAACTGATGGAATATTTATCAGTCAGTCCAAGTATATCAAAGACTTATTGAGAAAATATAATTTGGTTGATTGTACATCTGCAAAAACACCCATGCCTACTGCCACTAAGCTAGATAAAGATTTAAAAAGAAAGAAAATTGATATCACTAGCTATAGAGGCATGATAGGCTCTCTTTTATAGCTAACTGCAAGTAGACCAGATATAATGTTTGCTACAAGTTTATGTGCTAGAATTCAAGCTGACCCTAGAGAGTCACATTTGATTGCTGTAAAAAGAATACTTAGATATCTAAAGGGTACCCCAAACCTTGGTTTATGGTATCCCAAAGAATCTGATTTTAAACTAATTGGTTATTCAGATGCTGACTATGCAGGTTGCAAGCTTGATAGGAAAAGCACAAGTGGAAGCTGCCAACTTCTTGGAGGTAGACATGTTTCTTGGTTCAGCAAGAAACAAAATTCAGTTTCTACTTCAACAGCAGAAGCTGAATACATCGCAGCTGGGAGTTGTTGTTCTCAAATCCTATGGATCAAGAATCAACTCCTAGACTATGATATGTCCTTATCCAAAATTCCTATCTTTTGTGATAATACAAGTGCCATAGCAATAACAGAAAATCCAGTGCAACATTCAAGAACAAAACACATAGATATTAGATATCACTTCATAAGAGAACATGTAAGTGAAGGTAATATCGAATTACACTGGGTAACAACTGATAAACAACTTGCAGACATATTCACAAAACCTTTAGATGAATCTACCTTTTCTAGATTAGTTTCTGAATTAGGAATGCTGAATTATGCCTCTAAAAATTGATTAATTTTTGAAAACAAGTTGTTTAGTTGTATGCAGCTAGAATTAAATTTCTGGATTGAAGCTATTCTTTGTGAACAGAATTTTAGAAGCTAGAATTTAAAATTCTGGAATGTAGCTGTTTTTTAAGTAAACAGAATTATTGAAGCTAATAATCATTAAACTTGATTGTTTGGAAATATTTCGAAAGCTTAAGAGAAAGAGACTATCTTAGTCCCTGATAGTGTTTTTAATTAGTCCCCGACTGAATTAAAAAATTGAACTATCGGAGACTAACTAGTCCCCGACAGAATAAAAATTAAACTATCGGAGACTACCTTAGTCCCCGACAGTTGTTTTTAATTAGTCCCCGACTGGATTAAAAAATTGAACTATCAGAGACTACCTTAGTCCCCGACGTCGTTTTTGATTAGTCTCTGACTCAATCAAAAATGAACTATTAGAGACTAATCGAGTCTAGTCTCTTATGAGTGACCTTATCAGAAATTAGGGAAATCTCCGATCAAGGGTAATCCGGTAGTTATCCTACCCACGATCGAAAAATGGTTCACTATCTTTAGAATTGCAAACGTTTCTCATACTTTTCTAAAAGTAAAATCAAACACATTTACAATCACAATCTCTCAAAGCTTTGAAATTATTTTTTCTCTGCAAATTCTCTGCAATCTAACCCAATTTCAAGTTTCTTCAAAGTTCACAGATCTCTTCAAATGGCCTCTAAAACAGTCTGTTTCTAGTTTGGAGATATCGATTTCATAAAGACTAACCATGCAGGGGTGGCCAATAAGCATGAATTTGGCTAATAACCAAAAAGAGAGAAAATTAAAGAAAAAAGTGACACAAGGAGTGCACACACAGAGTCATCTTTTGATGTTCCTCAATTTTCAATGTCTGAGGAACAGCCAACACTCCCCATTGTACATTCTTCTCATTCTTCTCCTATACTTGATTCTTTTGATATTACAAATTTAAATTCTCTTGATTTTTCCCAAGAGGAGCCAACACTTGAGACAAGTTCTCAAACATATTCCATGGATAGATCCCTAGCCCAAAATACACAAAGGGAACCCCCCTATCCATGCAGTCACATCTACTTCTCCAACCCCCACTTCTGTAGGACAGAGTGTACCCATCCAAATGAGTGAGGATGTGAGAATAAATAGTGAGAGTTAGGCTCCTGACCTGGAAAAAGGAGAGAATATAAACATACTTGAGAGTTAAGCTTTAGATAGCTTGGAAAAAGGAGAGCATGAGAAGCTGGGTGCCCAACCCCAGGCCAAAGGAGAGGGTGTGAGCAAGGATTAGATCCTTGAACAAAATAAAAGAGAGAAATTCTCAGTAGGTATATTTTTTCAACCTGTTGATACAAGCTCACAAGAAGCTCACGTTTCTTCTGCTCCCTCCACAAATATCCAAATAGAAGAAACTGAGAACATTTCAAGCACAGGGGATGCAACATTAAATGTGATATCTGAAAATGCTGACTTTGAAGTTTTATATGGTCTACAACAAAGACAAGACCACCTTTCTGCATTGAAGACAAGGCTTGCAGATGAACCTGTGCATGAAGAAGCTCCAGAAACAAAAGTTGATGAATGGTTGGATGCAACCTATTCCAACGCACTGGAGGATGCAGCCGCTCAATTGAGGTAGGATTATGTGACCAACATAGGGTCAACTGCTTCTACACCATTAGTTAAAGATATATTAGAAGAAGTAACCAAGGTAAACACACAAAGTTTCTCCACTACTTGGTTACTGGAATAAATGGTGCAGTGAAGAGAATGGAGGAAAGGATGGAGTTGGAGACAGAAAAACTGAGAAGGTGCTATGAAGGACACTTGCCAAGGAGGACTATCTCTGCAATTGATACTCTTATCAAAGACAAGTCCAAAACTGACAGTCGACTTCAAGCCCTTGAAAAAAATATTTAACTTCTGATCCAAAAACAAGACAGAATGGAACAGCTCCTGATGCAGGCTATTCCACATCTGGCCACCTCCTCCCAATCCAAAGATGCTGATGTCAAAAAGGGGGAGAGTGGTCAACATATTAAACCTGTACAAACACAACCAAAACAAAAATCTGTTCCAGTTCATATACCTGCTTCATCCAAACTTCCAAGCTCTGATGAGCTACAAGCAATGATGGACAGGATATTGAAAAAACATGAAGATCTTCAAGCAGCAACAACAAAGTCAACAACTGCAACACAACTTCCAACAACAACAACAACAACAACAACAACAACAACAACAACATCTCCTTCTTCCACTGCACAAGCCCCAACAATAAAAGACAAAGGCAAAGGTGTCATGGTTGAAGATTCAAAGAAGAAAACTACTACTCAACCAGGACAGCCTAAGCTAATAGGGGATGCCATGAAGACAACTCACTTCCCCACTCTAGTTGAACTGATAGTGGATGGGAAAGTGGAGTTGGTCTATCCTCAAGAATATAAACTGATAGAATCAGATGCACTTCTAGCTCAGAAACTTCAAGAGGAGGAGAATATGGCAGCAACTACGGAGGAGGAGGAGGCAAAGAAGAAGAAAATCTTTACAAGAAGGTCAAGTGCACAGAAAGCAGCTATAACCAAAAAGAAGAATAAAGAGATGGAAGAGGCTGAAAAGAAATCAAGGAGGAAACCCTTGGTTCAGGAATCTGCAAAGAAACCTGTAACCAGGGCAACTATCAAGAAGCCTACTTCTCAAGATCCTTCAATGTCAACTGAGACTGCTTTGGTGGCTGTGAGTGGACCAACAAAGCCACAAACAGTTTCATCAAAGAAGTCTTACAAAGTTGAAATGGCTAGTACAGAAGAAATCATCAAAGCCCTGAAGAAAACCACAAAGAAGATTGATCTAATAAAGGGTAAAAATAACAAAGATGTTCTCCATGTCTTTTTGAAAGATGGAGAGTCTTTGAAATTTGAGAAGCCAGCCTTGGAGGGACAAACAAAAGAAAATCTGGATTGGTTGCTGACTGTTGTGCTTGAGACTTCTGATCTCAACATGGATCTTCTAAGCCAGATTCAAAAGGTAATGAAGGTGAAGCATAAGGTGGATATAGTGCCGGAAGCTAATCCTAAACCTCTAGGATTATGGTATGAGACTTTCCATGGAGAGAAAGTTTTCTTCAACTACAACAGAGACATTAATAATGTCAGTGAGAGGCACATTGAAGGCTTTATGAGTCTACTCAAGGATGCTAAAGAAGAAGTTGAATTGATACTGAAAAAGCTATTGATAGACAGACTGGAGTTGTTGAGGAGAAATAGAAAAGAAAGGCTGGAACTGCTGAAGAAAAAATAAAAGGTTGTGTTGGAAGGTATGTTTGTTGAAATAAGCTGTTTTTTTTTTGAAGCCAGACTTATAGGATTTAAACCTGAATCTTCGTGGAAGCTGAACAACAGATCAAAGATCTTAGTTCAGAATACATTTGTAGTTAGCAATTCTTTTTCTAAGTAATTGTAATGTTGAGTTTTGACATCATCATCAACCTTGAAATTATGCTTATCATTCTGATATTCATAATTAGGGGGAGATTGTTAGGTTTTAGAACATTTGATGATGATTGTCTTTAGATTACTTAGAGTACAAATGTATAGAAAGTGTTAATCAGTAACACTGAAGTTTTGTAGCTAACAGTTATCTCTTTGTTTGTAATTCATTCATTCTTTGTAAAGAGATATATTTCTTATTTGTAAGTAACTGCTGAAATGGAGTATCAAAGCTTCAGTAAGTCAAAATGTGTATTTGGTCCGTTAGAGTTTACAAAAAGGCTTGTCGGAGACTAGGAAAACTTGTCAGAGACTAAGGATTTTTTTATCTATCAGAGACTAGTTTTGCCTGTCAGAGACTAAGGCTTACGTCATCAGAGACTAAGTCTAAAGAAGTCGGAGACTAAAACTGACGTCATCGGAGACTAAGGTTAAAAGCATCAGAGACTAAGTTGACGTCATCGGAGACTAAGTCTTAAAGCATCAGAGACTAAATAACTCTATCGGAGACTACACAATCTAACGTCATCAGGGACTATTAGTGCAATATTAGCACAAGTGTTTGTAGAAGGGGGGGTTGAATACAAACACCTGAAACTTTTCTCACTTAAAAACTTATAAGGCTTATTGAAAACAGTTGAACAACCAGAAAAACTATATGGAATGAACACACAAATTCAAGTTAAAATAGTTATATTATAACTCTAGGTTTTTCTGGAAATCTGTATAATCACAAATGTGATTTACAGCTACAAATTCCGTGAATAAAGTTCCCAGCTTCTCACACTCACTAGCTTCTAATATTCTTTGAAATATCTCTCTCAAGATGTATTGCAAAGCTTCTCTCTAGTGTTTTGTGCTTCAGTGCTTGTTTGATCTGTTGGATGGATTCAATCAATCGTTATTATTGTAATGAGAGCTCCGTTGCTTATATATACATCAGTGGGTTGAAATCACGTTCTTGAGACGTGCTTCTATTCTCAACTTAGCCGCAAGTATGTCACATCTAAACTTTATGTATAAGACTGCTACATGCTTTGTTGCTACTTTTCTTCCCCTGATCTGTGTGCATTTAATGCGTGAGAGTTCTCATTGGACCATTAACAAACTTTAAGAAATATCTTTCCAATTAATATTTCTTGCTTCTGTAACACGTTACGTTGATTTCCGTGTAAGAACTGATGACGGGTGTATGCTGTCACAACGATCCACTGACTACTAGCCCTGACGGACTTTGATCAGTGCTTCTAGATCCCCTGATGCTTATTGACTGGATCAGGGCTTCGTCCTTCACTTGAGTTATACTCAGTGCTTCTTGACCCTGATGGTTATAGATGACTGCATACACTGATAGCTTCCACTGATGTCATGTTGGTCATTCTCCCTGACAGGTTACCCTGATGGGTTTGTCTGACACTGATATGTCCCGAAGTGCGTCACTGACGAATTGGTCTGCCTTAGGGGGATGACGGGTTCCCCCTGACGAATTGGTCTGCCCTAGGGGGATGACGGGTTCCCCCTGACGAATTGGTCTACCCTAGGGGGATGACGGGTTCCCCCTGACGGGGAATGACTTAATCAACGTAACTTTGATTTAGAATTTTTGATGTGCGGAATACTTCGTTTGCTTACAAGTAGCATCAGACATTCTCCTTCACTTTGTCAAGTCCTTTGAATGTTCCTGTTTTCTAACTTGTCTTGTGAAGTTATTAACTATCCACTGATGAGTAAATTTATCATCAGTGGATGCAAAACTTGTGCTGATCTTAAGGTTTATAAAATACCACAAGTATTTACAGTTGCACAATTTATTACATAATCATCATCATTATCATTTATCTCTAACAGGGACTAAAAGCACCAGAGACTAGTGATGATGGCACCAGAGACTAAAGATGAAGTATCAGGGACTAATCATGATTTATTTCCTGAAAGATACAGAGTTCGAATTGAATAAGGATTGTCTTTCACGTAAAGCAAGATATTATTGAAGACGTAGCTGGAAAGGAAACTAACCAGAAATCTCTTCCTAATCAAAATGGAAAGATTGTATTTGATTCGAATAAGGAAGCTGAATTTTATTTAGAAGAGCAACCGAGTTAATAGTAATTAAGTTGTTAGGGAAGCTGTAATTAGGTTTACAGAGAATTGTAATTTGAAGTTGTATAGGTTTTTCATAGTTTGTATCTTTTCCTATACAGAATAGAAAAGAATCTGATGATCATATTTATTATGATTGTTAGAATTGGTAATCAGTTGTGAAATCAATATAGCAATTGTTTATAAATTGATTTGAGTTTTTGTTCTTTATATTCCACAAGAAAGTTTAATTTCTTAAAGAACAAGAAATTCAAAAAGTAATCAAAGAACTTGTATTTAACCCCTCCTTCTACAAGTTCTCGGCATCTCACTGGGAAAATAGTATCATTCTTGTTCTTGGAAGATTTTCTATCGTAGCAGAGACAAGCTCTAATTTTAGTCTCCAATGAGATATTTTAGTCTCTGATGAGATAGATGTTACTCTCTGATGAAGGATTTTCTTAGTCTCTGATGAGATGTTGTTAGTCTCTGATGAGTTAATATTAGTCTCTGATAAGATGTTGTTAGTCTCTGATGAGTTAATCTTAGTCTCCGATGAGCAAAAGTTAGTCTCCGATGCTTTAAAAATCTTAGTCTCGGATGACGTCACCCTTAGTCTTTGATGAGTTAAGATGACGTCATCAGTCTCTGATGAGTTATTTAGTCTCGGATGACGTCAGCCTTAGTCTCCGGCATGCTAAAGTCTAGTCCTCGATGACGTCATCCGTAGTTTCTGATGGGCAAAATACGTTAGTCTCTGATGGCTAAAGATATTAGTTCCCGATGAGTTTGGCGATGGCCAATCTTTCCCCGTTGATCAGAACCCATTCTCCTATTAGATGTGTAATGGTCTGAAAATCCCTCAGGCTTGTTTAAATGAAAAGTCTCATTTTTGTGTTGCAACAAATGATTTCATTAAAAGTCAAGAGAATAAAAATGCTCGGACATCACAGACATCACATTTGTACATACTCACATTTATATTCTAAGCATAGATTCTCATGCTATGTCAGTATATATGTTTTTCAGAGGTATCTCACCAAGCAAGTGAATTAGATTTAGCTCAGCTAAGGACAAATGCAAGTATATTCTCATTCCTATGCTTATTTTAGCGTATGGTCAATTGATTCGACATGCGTACAAGGCTATGACTTTTATGTCTTGATTTCTTTATGAATCAGTATGCTATGCTTTATTTTTTCCGCTAGCATGTTATGAATGAAAGTGCATGGATATAACTGAGCTTTGATTTATCAGTTATTTTTTTTATCTTATATCTGTGCTAATGTATGAGAATGTTTCCACTTGGGCACTGAGCAAGTGCTTATGTTAGTCTTAAGAGGAGAGATGTCGTATGTAGTTTACGAGAACCTCCTTTAAGCTAAAGAAGACATGCAAGATGATTAAGAAAGGAAGGAAGGAAGAGTTCAAAATCTCAAAATCAAAGATGTTTTTAAAAGTGCTAGAGGTTTTGACAATTGAATCCGTCATACCTCACAAATAGTTTAAACCCTTGTTACCCACCTTACATGATTATATACTTGCTGAGCGTAAATTGCTCATCCTTGCTATTGTTAAATGTTTTACATGTGATAAAGGAAAGATATACGGGCTTAAGGTTTCGATGAGTTAACTGTGAGTAGTGATGAGGAGAAGCAGAGGATTGAAGATGTAGGAGCACAATTGTAGTGTTAAGTTTGTTAGACCTACGAGTCTCAACTTCTTGTAAGAATGATGATTAAAGCTGTTGTAATAGCTTAGTTTCTGCTGTAAGTTTTGTACTCTGATTAATTGTAAGGTTGTGCTATTAATCACTTTTGTACATTAAGTTTGTATGAATGTGAGGTTGTTGTTTGTTTCCTTCCCCTGACGGCGCCCGAGTCCCGTGTGGGATTTTTGGGGTCGTCACATATCTAGTGTCATGTTATATCTTATTCAAGTTCAATATATTCAAAGATAAGTAACGTACAATCCATTGATCCGATGTACGAGAAAAATATTATATTAGAAACAAACATTTTGGGGCGGATGTTAGCTATTCAAATTCGCTAAGACACTAAGATAAATCCTATATAGATATAAAAAAAAGACTTAATTCTTCTCACCCCATACTTGTGAAGTATATTCTTGTGAGTAACTAAAGGCTAGTGGGATGCATTTTCCTGGCACCCCGGGCCTAGAAATGATAAGGAACAAAAACTGAGGTATTGGTAACCGAACCCTAACAGATAATTTTTTTTTTTTGCGTTGACTACGTATGTCATTGTGATCAAGTTAGGGGGTAGTCAGGCTGGACAACTGATATACTGTTGGATATGGAGTTCCTAATGGAACATGTGTCAAATGGACATGGTTACAAGGCACATGTGAATTATTCTAGATTTTGTTTCAAGTAAATGATGAAATCACTCGTTATCACTCGGTGACCCTAGAAACTATATTTTCCCAACTTGTCCAGAGGTGTTGGCATTATCTTAGCCCAACCTCACAAACATTTAACCTCAATAAATTATCTATCTTTCAAGACTCACTTAGTGCATGAATAAATACTTGCGAGCATAAATCGCTCACGTGGCTATTATTAAAAGTTTTTTACGGGTTATGACGAGAAGGTCGAGTTGTCTAATAAGGGCAAAGGAAAAATGATATAATAAATGTTTTCTTATCGTTCTCTTGAGGATGACAGTTAGAGAAAGAGTGAAGCGTAATGTTATTATAGAAATGTTTAGATTGTAAGGCCTGTATGGAACCCTCACAGTCTTCCACTGTTAGACAATTATTTTGGATAATATAATAGAGATTATATGTCTCTTATTTAGTGTTATGCATGTTTGAATGATATTATTTTTCTGTTGTTAATTTTTGACGGTGCCCAGAGTCTGGTATGAGGTTCTTGGGATGCCACAAATTCTACCACTCTATATACTACTACTGACTACAATAATAGTAATAATAATATCTTGTACTTAAACGTTGACCGTTTAAGAGAGCATGTTAGGGAAAAAAAATATAAGTATATTTGTATATAAATACAAATATATAGTCATAACTGAAATTTATTTAATTAATATTTTAATATTATATTAATTTACAAATATCTGGAGTTTCGCATTCAAAATTTGAAGTTAAGATATTTTCATTTTGAATTCGGTGAAGTACTTTGCCTTGTAGAACTACTAATTAAACTCCATGCAAACACCATGCACTTACGAGGGAACATACGTAACAAACTTCATACGCACCGAAGTGTCATGACTCTTTATGTGTACGTTTAGAAATTAGGACAACCATTATAATGCTTCTTTGGTTTTATTAAACAAAAAGAAGAAAAACTGATTTTGGTGTTAATTTGTTTGCACTTCTATTGAGAAATTTTAAAATTCAATTACACGTGCAGTTATTTTAATAAACATCAATAATAAAAAAGGATTTTATTTTGTTAAATATTTTGTGTTTTTTGTTAATTAAAATAAATATCAATTTGTGATCAAAATCTATTAAATTTGAATGATAAATTTTCACTTTATATTTATTAAGATAATTAAATATAACTCTTATGTTAGAGTGGAAGCATTAATAACCTTGGTATGCTGAGGAACAAATTGAGTGAGAAGCATTGTTATACTTATATATCGTACTAAACAAGTAACAGCTAAGGTTTCTTTACAACAAACTCCGTAATATTTTTACAACTGATTTACATATCTGATAAACATTATGTTATGTACATAATTTTTGCAGTACCTTTAATTGTGCATCATTGTATTTACAAATTTGAGTTTTATTAATAATTTGTATGAAATCATAAAACCATGGATTAATAACATTTTAGTATGTTCTATCATACAAAAAATATTACTTTAATAAACGATGTTTTTATGAATTCTTCTTTAGTACTAAAATTATTAACAAAAATACTAAAATTATTATGAAAATACTGAAATTACTATTGAATGTACTAATATAATATTGTAAAACATTTATATGATTGAAATAATTTTTTTCCCTCAGCATGCACTAAAACGTCTTTTTCCCTAAAATCAATAGTTAATTTCAAAAAAATACTGCTAACTATATATATATAAAAAAAAATTCTCATTTATATTTTTATGAATACTGCTAACTGTATAAACAGAAAACACCCAGACAAAATAAAGTTTTTCCATTAAAATTCCGATCTCTCCGTTCTACAAAAAAAGTTACATTTATATTTTTTATAAATATTACGATTTTATCTTTGTTTCTGATTTTCATCTACATATCATAAATTTTTTTCATTAAATTTGGTACAAATCTTTTAGTTATGACGAGATCTATAAGTTTGTAATTGAAAGTTCTTTAATTTATAGTAAATAATTTAGAAAGAAAATTTTTAAATGCAATTCTTTTTTGGAACAAATTTTGTTTTTAAATATAACTCCTTTTTCGGAATGGAGGGAGTATAATTTACATATATACCTCAAATTATATGAATGAGAGTAATTTAATTTCAAATTAACGAATGATTTTTTAATTTCTATCAGCAATGGAATTCATGCATAATCCATGATAAGAATAAGCCATTTTGTTCATGCAAAAGAAGAAAAAAAATGAATATATGTGAAAATTGGGACGTAATATCATCTTCTTTCCGGCACGCGATCGAAAGATCTAAATTAAATTAAATACTGCCTCCGTTTTCTATTAAAAAGTTACATTTCAAAATTTATGTAAAAAAATGAGTTTACATTTGTAGACGTTTTTCTTATTTTATTATGACACTATATTTTAAAAAATTTGTTACTATAATTTTTTGATCTTATTATTAGGTAAACATTTCTAGCAAATTTCCTGAAAAAATTAACTTATATTTCAACATATAATTGTGTAATATTAATACACAAATAACTTTATGTCGTGATATAACCGTTCAGTCGTTGTACCTTCTTAATCTAAAAAATGTAATACTTCACTTTCAGAATCAAATACAATATTAAAAAATAACATAATTCAATAAGCAAGTATAATTAATTTCAACCAAGTTAAAATATTTTAATATAAGATATAATTTCATTAGCACATATCAATATCTAAAGTTATAAAGAATAAATTACTTTCTTTTTAATATATTTATACTTCATATTATTTTTTTTTATTAATTTGAGATGCTATATAATCTAGCTGCTTTACAGTAAAAATAGATTTAATTGAATAATATGTTGTTAAAATTAAAAAAAAAACCGACTTAGAAACTTATTTATATAAATTGTTCATGTCACAACTATAATAAATATATAAATTTATTAATTAAATGTATTTAATAAATATTTTAAGTGATACTAATTATTAAAATGATAAAATTATTTATTGGTTAATTATCATTATTCTTAAAATTTTCTTATACCTCTTAATAAAATGATTGCATTATCATTTTCATTATCTGAAATTTATATTATAAAACTTATACAGGTTGCAAAGTTTTAATAACTTATACAAATCATATGCCTTAAAGAGATATATATATATATATATATATATATATATATATATATATATATATA
>CM025780.1:4620404-4665343 GCA_014636745.2 Centella asiatica | reverse complement strand
TATATATATATATATATATATATATATATATATATATATATATATATTAAAATGTTCATTGTATCTATTAGTGTGCATTTAATATCTATTGAAGAGTAATATATAAATGTATAAAAATTCACAATCCAATTCATATATAAAATAGTTGAATTCTAATCCCATTTAAAAAAAAATATGATTTCAAGTATGTTACTTATCTAATTCAAATACACTTTTTTTTCTAAAACACATTTTAAAATAGAATAAGGACTTTATAGAAAATTTATAAACTATTTTGAATAGATATTATAAAAATAATTAACCATAAGCATATAAGTGATTTGTTTTATTTTATTAAATAGGCCAATGGTTAATAGTATTTAATTATATATCTATATCTAATATACAACTGCAAAAAAAAACTATCAACAACCTCTTTTAATGGGGGCACCTCCAAAAATAGTTTAAAATATTAAAATACTTGTATTTAAAATATAATTATGTACAATTAAATTTTTTTTAAGAAAAATTATAACAAGGAAATAGTCAAAAAATTATTATGTAAAAGTGTCATACATGCACAAGATTTTGTGGCTAGTATATATTATTATAGAACCTGAGATAATCTTATATATTATTACAGAACTTAAGTTCATATAAATTATCAAAATGACTTATTAAGTCAACTCTATAAATCAACTTACTGAGTTATCTTATTAAGTCACTTGTCCAAATTAAAATATATTTTAACTCTCAAAAAAAGTTTATTGTATTATTTTAAGATATGGAGTTTATTACATTTTTTACTAAAGGTAAATTTTGAAAATTGTTGTAATTAAAATTATACTATCATGTAAAATTATAGTTGTAATTTTAAAATCGTGTATGTAAGACAAAGTGTAATTACTTTTTTATTATTTTGATTTAATCCCATATCAAAAGACTTAGATCCGTGGAGTGATTTTGTCAACTAAACTAATCTATAACTTTAAACAAAAAAACAAGGTGTAAATGTTATGCACTTTATTAGAAAGTAAGATAATTCTTCTTAAGGATTTGACTTTTATTAAGATTAGTTTGTTGAATTATAGTGATGGTTTCTACATATATCACACAACTGATTAGTATGACTTGGTGAGATATATTTTGATGGTTGAAAGAATTATAAATTTAACATCATTTGCCCCCAGTAATCGCTTCCGCTCAGGAGATTTGTACTTTTATTCTTTTACATCGCATAAAAAAGTGGTACTCTCTGTTCTATTAGAATTTTGTATATTGTAATTGATTTTGGTTTTATTTGTGATTGATTGTAATTCATCACAATCTAATAGGTCACATATCACTCAAAAAATTTCAATTTTTAATAGAAAAACAATTACAAATGGTATACTTTTATGAATGATATTATTGGTCCTGATTTAATTGTTACCATTTGAGTTTACACTATTATTAAAAAAATAAAATATCCCCAAAATTCTAATTTCTATCCTTTGATTTGAAAAAAGTGCTATTAATTTAACTTTAACATTCTCTAATGATATAATTAATGCACTCAACAATAAATTCTAAATCATAAATGAGGATAGTATTGGAAATATATGATAAAAAATAATATTGAAATAGAAAGGGGACAAATAATTTTGAACAAAGTAAAATAAAAATAATAACGAGTAAAACCGGATGTAGGGAGTATTTAAATCGATCAAAGTATCTCAAATTTTGAGTGATGCATTTTATAAGCAAATAAAGTTCATTATGTGAAGTGTGCTAAATAGAAATAAATTGTTCAAAATCGATTTGACTTAACTAAAACATTGATTGGCTTAACTTGGATTCTATAAAAAAAAAAATAAGTAAATTTTATTATCCCATATTTTAAGCGAGCATAATTTAAACATGGCAATAATTAATATTTCGTGAGTAATTTGATTAATTTAGTTTTACCTTAAAATATCATAATAAATATGAATTCTTTTGATTCAATTTTATTTTATTAATCTATTTACTTATAATGTCTCTCCATGTGGTGATTGTGCCGAAAATGAATTATAAAATATAAAATATGTTAAGAAGAAAATGAAAACTTGATAAAATAGTTTTTATGAGAATGATGGAGCCAAGATTTTTGGGTAATTCGATAAAAGTAAAATTTGATTATTAAAAATTCATACAAGTACTCAAGTTGAAATTTTGGCATGGAAATATTAATTCGAAAGAAATATGAGAAAGTTAATATTTGTTCGTATTCATCTCGTTTATATCTTATTATGTTCAGCTCATATATCCGTATACATGTCAATTCTCTAAAAAATTACTTCATCCATCTAAAAAAAGAGCAATATTTGTAAATGAATTTTATTTCAAATAATAGTAACATTTGTATAATTTTTTCATTATAATGTGATATTTTTTAAAATTTGTCATTAGAATGTTCATATCTTATTTTTAATTGAATATCTATAATAAGTTTTGTGTTTATTTTTATATATTATTTTTAGTGAAATGTGTAAAATTGACGGTGGTTAAAATTTCAAATGTTTGATTTTGTTTGTAGAAGGGAGGAAGTATTAATTAGTAGGTTATATCACACAAACTCATAATTAATCTGTTTAATTATAATGTAGCTGGAGGGTCAGTATATGTATAGAGGGCAGTTGCTGGTTATAGTATTGTATATAAATAGGCGGGGGACCTTTCTCTCTTGATAATTCTCTCCTGTTTCTCTCTCATCATATATATTTTCGCATGCTCATAGATCTCACTACAAGCAATTAATTCTTGAAGAAGAAGAAGTAGAAATGGCTCTTAAGCTGAATCTTCTCATGACATCAAAATGCCCGAAAAACTCTGCGTTTTCTCTGCAGTCTGCAGGGGCCAAGGTCAGACCGTCAATTGTTTCCATGGCTTTGGCTTCAAGTGTACTCCACTCTAAAACCAGGTGAGCTCTCTCTCTCTCTCCCCCAATTCGTCTATATATATATATATATATATATATATATATATATATATATGATTTTATTTTGAAAATCTAACAACACGGATTAAAGCGTGTCAAAATAATACTCCGTCCGTCCATAAAAATTGCAACACTTTTTTCAGAGTGTGGTACGGATTTTAAAACACATAAAATACTTATTTAAATATTTGTTTTTTAAAATTTTTTAAATACAAAATGTATAACACTTGAATTTGCAAAATATTTAAAAACAATACAAAAATGAGATATTTGGATATAACTTTGGTGTATCTTAGAATCCGTGCCACACATTATGTTAGTGCAATATTAGCACAAGTGTTTGTAGAAGGGGGGTTGAATACAAACACCTGAAACTTTTCGCACTTAAAAACTTTATACGGCTTATTGAAAAAAGTTGAACAACCAGAAAAACTATATGGAATGAACACACAGATTCAGGTTAAAATAGTTATATTATAACTCGAGATTTTTCTGGAAATCTGTATAATCACAAATGTGATTTACAGCTACAAATTCTGTTAATAAAGTTCACAGCTTCTCACACTCCCTAGCTTCTAATATTCTTTGAAATATCTCTCTCAAGATCTATTGCAAAGCTTCTCTCTAGTGTTTTGTGCTTCAGTGCTTGTTTGATCTGTTGGATGGATTCAATCAATCGTTTTTGTGTAATGAGAGCTCCGTTGCTTATATATCAATCAGTGGGTTGAAATCACGTTCTTGAGACATGCTTCTCTTCTCAACTTAGCCGCAAGTATGTCACATCTAAACTTTATGTGTCAGACTGCTAAAAGCTTTGTTGTTACTTTTCTTCCCCTGATTTGTGTGCATTTAATGCGTGAGAGTTCTCATTGGACCATTAACAAACTTCAATAAATATCTTTCCAATTAATATTTCTTGCTTCTGTAACACGTTACGTTGATTTTCGTGTAAGAACTGATGACGGGTGTATGCTGTCACAACGATCCACTGACTGCTAGCCCTGACGGACTTTGATAAGTGCTTCTAGATCCCCTTATGCTTATTGACTGGATCAGGGCTTCGTCCTTCACTTGAGTTATATTCAGTGCTTCTTGTCCCTGATGGTTATAGTTGACTGCATACACTGATGGCTTCCACTCATGTCATGTTGGTCATTCTCCCTGACAGGTTACCTTGATGGGTTTGCCTGACACTGATATGCCCCGAAGTGTGTGTGAGAACCCCACAATCCCTCACTGGATCAGGGCTTCGTCAAAAGAAGGAAAAGATAACCATACATCCATTCATAAAAATAACTACTGGAAGAAACGATAAATAAGAGTTATTATAACCCAAAATATCATATTTACAGCGGAAGCTATTTTGTTTCTATCTTGTAATACAAAATATCATTTCCCAGGTCATCTTCCTTCCTTCCCTTCCTATTGGCATCACAAGGCTAGCCAACTTCAGTAACCAATCATTTTTGCCTTCCCCTTATCCGAGGGTTCAGCCTTAACTTCTTGCCCTGCAAGATATTAAAATTCAACAAGAATGAGCGATTCACGCCCAGCAAGTATATGAACAATTTAGGGAAAAGCAAGATTTGAGTGCTTCAAGAAAATCCAATTCTGTTGGAAGGCTTGATGGAACAATATCAATGCCTTTGAAATCTTAGGGAATCTTTAGGGTTACTGATGATAAACAATTGTGTAACCCTTCTTATGGCAAGCATAACTTTCTTGAAGTGAACATATCCATCGGGGCTATACCCGTTGGATCTGCTAACCATACGGTATACAGCTGGCCTAACTGTGCCCGCATGATCCCTCTTTGTGTGAACGTACGTAGTCACATTTAATTCCTCTAGGTTAGGTGAAGAACAAATCAGCACCTTTCCTTTCCTCTTGCCAACCATGTGGCATTTCCCAAATAAGGGACACATCATTCTGATTTATTTGCACGGATATAAGATTGAATAATATCAGATAAATCAAAGCTCCTTTATATCCATGCATTTCATTCATATCATGCTAGCGGAAATTAAGCATAGCATTTTGTTTCTCAAGGAAATTTAAATGTAAAGGACATAAGTTTGTATGCATGTCGAATCAATTGATCATGCACTTGATTAAAATAAACATAAGAGTATGAATATACTTGCATCATCAAGCATAAAAATGAAAATATACTTACTTCAGCTTGAAATAAATATAAGAGTGTAAATATACTTGCCTCGGTCCTTGCACAAATTCAAATGAATTTACTTGCGAGAAAGAAATTCTGTAAATTACGCAAGTAATATCTTAATATCTTGATAATAATTTATGAAAGAAAATAGATATGAGATGTCCTTAGACTTTACTGACTTGAATCTAGTATGATAATATTGTGAAATAACCTTAAGAAAATAATGTTTTGTAGCTTTGATAACAAACTGTGCATCGGGGAATAATCCCCTTAGCCATCAGAGACTACAGAAAGGTATCAGGGACTAATACGTGTATTGGACGCACCAGAGACTAAACACGTCGGGGATTAAAAACTCTTCAGGAACTGATGACGTCACTTTAACTCTATCGGGGATTAAGGGTGACGTCATCGGAGACTAAACTTTAGCCTATCGGGGATTAATTCTGATGTCATCGGGGACTAACTAACCCATCAGGGATTAAATAACCCATCGGGGAATAAATAACCCATCGGGGAATAAATAACCCATCGGGGAATAAATAACCCATCGGGGAATAAATAACCCATCGGGGAATATCAGAATATCACATCGGAGACTTCGACTATCTCATCAGGGACTAGCAATATCTCATCAGAGATCAACAATATCTCATCAAAGATTAACTGCAGAGCCTGCTTCTGCTACAATGGAAGACTTTAACATGAACATCTCTGATTATGATGTCCCATGATGATGCAAAGAGCATTAATCTTAGCATAAATCTTCGATGTTACGCATGAAAGAAAACTGAATAAAACACCAAGTTCTTACCTCCTCGTTTTCAGAGTGGAATCAAAGCTTTTCTGAGAAAAATTCTTCGAAAGAAAATCTCGGAAGTTTTCAGATATAACAATTTTGATGAAACTCTTAGGAGAGAAATTTTGGTAAAGAGTTAGAATTTCCTTCCGGGTAGTGTATTTATAGAGTTCAAAATAGTTGACTATGATTAAGCTTGAAATAAGGTAATTGGTTAATTTGGACGGTAAATACGGCTGCTCATCATGATTCCTTAGCAGCTAAGTACGCATAAGCAGCTGCTGTCCTTCATGCACAACACTTCGCCACCTAAACATCTCTTAGTCACGCACGTAGTTATAAAACTACGTAATCCTTTCATTCTTTTCCATGTAGATCAAAATAATCTTATATGGGATTTGCTAATCCCCTTTTGATACCTTTTTAAGGAACTTAACCTTATCATCATAGATATCACATCATCATCAAAATTTCACATTAAAGATAAATTTATCATTTACTCAAAAGAATTAAACTCCATGCAAAAATAAGATAACATAAAATAAGATTTGCCACAAAATATATTATCTCATATTATAAAGCAAATTTACAATTTCGGGTTCTCACAGTGTGTCACTGACGAATTGGTCTGCCCTTGTCATCCCCTGACTGGTTCCCCTGATGGGTTCCCCTAACGGGTTTTCCCCTAACGGGTTTTCCCCTGATGGGTTCCCCTGATAGGTTCCCCCTAATGAGTTCCCCCTGATGGGTTCCCCTGATGGGTTCCCCTGACGAGTTCCCCCTGATGGGTTCCCCTGATGGGACTTAATCAACGTAACTTTGATTTAGAATTTCTGATGTGCGGAATACTTCGTTTGTTTACAAGTAGCATCAGACATTCTCCTTCACTTTGTCAAGTCCTTTGAATGTTCCTGTTTTCTGACTTGTCTTGTGAAGTTATTAACCATCCACTGATGAATGAACTTATCATCAGTGGATGCCAAACTTGTGCTGATCTTAAGGTTTATAAAATACCTCAAGTATTTACAGTTGGACAATTTATTACATAATCATCATCATCATCATTTATCTCTAACAATCTCCCCCTATTTATGTTTATCAATTTGATAACCATAAATCTCTAGATGCACTGATGATGATGCCAAAACCAATACTAAATACAATTTAAGAAAGAATAATGAATGAACTAATAAACAAATTTTTGTACAAGTATTTTCCTATGACTATTACAAAAAAAATGTAGTATAGACTTTAGGATTTCCTGTTCCTTTTTGCTGAGACAAAGGGCAATGGTTGATTAGACTCAATTGGTTGAGTGTCACTCCCAAGGCCTTGTCTCCTTTGATCAGGATTTAGCTTAGGAATCCTTAGTCTTGTGTCTTCCCTGCCTGTCTCTAGTTGCTCCAGCTCCTTTTGTAGAAGTTTTCTGAAGTTGACAATGTTGACGTTGCTGCTTGATTTTAAGGCTTCAAGGACACTTTTTATTTCTGAAATGTTGGCTGCAGCAAGTTGTGACCAGTAGAAGGTAATGATCTCCCCCTTTTGATTTTTGAACTGTACACCCATGGGGCTTGTGATCATTTTTGGATATTCTGTGAATCCTTTTACTGATGGCACATACCTTGCTGCAGTGTTCCTAGCATCAGCCTTGGTTTCTTCAATCTCCTTCAGCACTTTCTGAATCAGCAGGACTCTGAACTTGATGACATGTTCATTTTTATGGTTTGCAATTTGACCAAGAACATGCATCGCTTCCTCCAGGCTTAGGCTATTAACTTCTTTAATCCTTATATTCTTCTCCTGCCCATCAGTGGATTTATAAAATAGCTTTAGTGGATTTTCCAATGTTGTGGGCAGGCTTCTTTAATTGTTGATGGTACTCCTCAGGCTGTCGATTATGCCCCTTAAGTCTTTGTTGGCCTGAGAAGATCTTGGAATCAGGTTTAGAGCCAGTCCTAACTGCTCACCATCCATTCTCCTGAACCAGTCCATTGCCACAGTGAATTCTGATCCATTCTTCAATTGAATTGTTATCAGCTGATCTCTTCTATTGTTGAACCTGACATCTATGCTTTTTATTAAGAACAAAAATGTCAGGTTTTTGCGCCTTTCTTCTTTGAGAGATTCAGCTAGTTTGGGTGGACCATATTCTTTGGTATCAGGAGATGGTTCTTTGTCCTTAACATCTTCAGACTTCTTTGAAGTGGCATCTTCGAGGCTGAGGTCTCCTGGAGGTCCTTGGCTTGACAATCTTCTTCTTCTTCACTTCTTCCTCCTGTTCCTTTGCCATTTCCCTTTCTTCTTCTTCTTGAAGTTGCTGTGCATAGAGTGCATCAGCTTCTACCAGCTTTTTGTGCTGGGGATAGACCAGCTCCACTTTCCCATCAATTACAACTTCAACAGGTTGTGGAAAGTGGGCTGTCTTCATGGCATCTCCAAGTAGCTTAGGCCCTGATTGAGTGTTTGATGTCTTCTTTGGTTCCTCAATCAGAATACCCTTGCCTTTATCCTTGGGTTTTGGAGCAGGAACAGGAGTAGTCACATCCCCTGATGGTTTGCTTGACTGTCCAGCAACATCCCCTGACGCATGCTGGGTTGATTTCTCCCCCTTTTTGACAACATCATCAGTAGGAGTTGGATGTGGGGAGGTGACTAGAAGAATTTGTTGCAGAGTGCCAGCCATGGATTGTTGTAGAGTTGCCATGCTGGTCAGTTGTGAAGTGAGATCAGCAAGCTTTCAGTCAACAATGTCAGCCTGCTTCTTCATTCGGAGCAAAGTCTGGCTGGTGACTAGGGAATCCACAATTGTCTGTACATTTTGAAACTTGGAAGAAAAGTGTGTATACAAATTTTTGTTTTCTATGTCTATGGACTGACCAATCATGATCTGTGACTTTAACACTTTGATCAAGATTGGATCAGTGGTCCTAGCTAACTCATGCTTTAATAACTGTACAGTATCCGCCATTTGATTCTGCTGAAAATACAAATTAACTCTGATGAACTGGGAAAAATCATCTTGTGGAGCATCATCTTCATCACTTGCAGAAGAGGAAGTAATATTTACAGTATCATTATTTTCTCTCTTTTCTTTATTTACAAGGATCTCATCCTTATCTCTCTCATCCTCTCCTTTTTCTGTACCTTCTAAGGTAGCACTCATATCCTCTCCTTTTTCATTGCCTACTAAGGCAATACTCTCTTCCTCTCCTTTTGCCAAAGTCCTCTCAGGGGTTTGACTTTGCCTCTCTGCACTAATTATTTTCTGATTCTCACTCAAAATTGTCCTAGAGGGGCTCCTATGGGCTTGAAAATCATCAATTGAGACCAGTTCAAGTGAAGTATTTACAGTTTCTGGTTCAACAGTTGTGATAGGAGAAGGAGAAGAAATAAAGTGTGTATGTATAATTGGAGAGGTATAGGTTTCTGTAGAGGATGTATATACAATTGGGGGTACATAAAGAGTTATGGCTATGGTATGTACAGTGGTATTTATGTCCCCTGCCTGATCACTAGTGTTTGTATCAATTAAAAATGAGTCAGCCATTTGAGTGTGGTGACTTTCAAACACTGTGTCAGAGAGTGTTGGCTCCTCCACGAAATGAGAATGTGGAGAATCTGATTGTATGGCACTTAAAGTTTGTATCATTATATCTGAAGAAATTGGAGGAACAGAGAAAGAAGGAAGTGGTGTAGATGGGAGTGTTAGCTGAATCACTGAATGAGGAGGTGATTCATCAAAAGAAGTGTGTGCACTCACTGTGTCAGCTATCTGCAAGTGGCTCTCAGAGACCCTGATGGTAGGTTCATCAGTGTCTATAGTTACTGTATGTGCCTCACTCATCTGTGTCCTTGGTTGAGGACTATTTTCAATAACTAATTCCTTTTGAGAGGAACTAGTTAGAAATATGTTTAATTCCTTATCAAAGGCAGCATCCTTTTGAGAGGATACTGCCTGGTCAGGCTTTAGGGTAACACTCGTGGCTCCTTTCTTCTTCTTCAATCTCCTCCTATAGCCAATCACTCTCTCTCCTTGCTCCCCCTCAGTTGATGTGGTAACTTCACTGGTTTTTCTTTTAATCCCAACAAGCTTTTGGGAGACTGTGGGTTGGGCTATTGAGAGTAGTTGAGAAGAAATTGGTTGTTCTACTTGGGTAGGCAGAGAGGTGGTTGTTTTCTCTGCCATAGTAGATGAAGGTGAAGAATGTACAGTGTGAGAAGTGGAAGATGTAGAATTTACTACCTGTATCATATGCATTGGGAGAGCATATGATTCAGTTGTATATGATTTCTTCATTATTTCTGCAAACAGTTTCTTTGTTTGCTTGTATGTCTGTACAGGTATATCATTCTCAAAAGAAAGATTAGTAATTTGATCTTTAATAATCATAAACAAAAATCTAGAATAGTATACTTCAGTTTTCCTATTATTTACATTACCTAATTTATTTACAAGATCATCAAAAATAATTTTACCTATATTTATATTTACATTTTTAACCATCGCATATGCTATTTTTAAAGTTAAAGAGGTAATAACCTCAAAGTTAGAACACTTACCTGAGAACGCCTTGGTGATTGTATCAAACAGGTAGGAGATTTCCCGCTTAACATTCACCCTTTTGAGATCTTTGAACTTTAACACTGCGTTGGGAGCAGCATTATAGCCCAATTATCTCAAGAAATCCAGTAGGTCGGCATCACTTGGAGCATCCACCAGATCTTGAGTAGGTAACCCCAAAACAGAGTTAAGTCTGGAAGGAGTTATTTTTCCTTTCTCAGACGAAACCTTGAATGAGATAACCTTGACCACATCTGGCTTGGTGGTGGAATACAAGAATTTAGCACTAGTCCACAGTTGTGACAGTGCCTCTCCCGACATTTCTTCATCAGTAAAGATGACTTTACTATACTCAGATTTGAGCAGATAGTTCATCATAGGTTTAAAACAATCACTTACCTCATCAATGCCGGAGAGGCCCACAAAATTTGTGGATGGGACTGTCAAGTTCCTTTGAATTTGTTGACGTGCCATGGATGCTTTGAAGATTTGAGATTCTAGGGTTTCTGTAAAGTCGAGAGAAAAAGAACTCTAGCAAATATCAGGTTTAGATTAAGTGTTTGAGAGTTTCAAAAAGTAGGAGAGATAACATATAAATACCCGCTTAAAGACATTTGAAAACTTCCCCTGAAACACGCTATCAGGGTGTTAGTTCAGTTTCTGTGATGACACGTCATCAGTGAGAGAAGAATTCAATGATGAGTTGTCATCACTTAACTGGCTTAGAAACCCGATGCAAAATAAATTTAAACTTACCCTGATGATTCACTGTATGTACATACCCTGACCCTGATGCACAAGCCGGACAACCTGATCCTGACGAACGAGTTGAGTACCCTGATCCTGACGAGAGATCCGGACACCCTGACCCTGACGCACAGGTAGGAGCCCTGACCCTGTCGAACAAGTCGGACACCTTGACCCTGATGCGTCTTTAAGGAAGCCCTGACCCTGATGCATCAGTCAAAAACAAAAACAAAACAACAAAAAGCAGAATGTACAAGTATATACATATTTACAATTTGAACATATATAACCACATATCAATTTGATTTTATCAAGAACTTATGAAATGAGTTAGAGATACCAAGACTTTTAGGATTTTGACTCTGACCCTGACTCATAATTTACCATTCCTAGCTCCCCCACAAGATTTGAAAAAGTGGCTTCATCAAAAGCTTTGGTGAATATGTCTGCCAGCTGCTTGTTGGATGGTACAAATTGTAGTTCAATATCTCCATTCATGACATGCTCCTTGATAAAGTGATATCTGATTTCTATATGCTTGGTCTGGAATGTTGTACTGGATTTTCAGCAATGGCAATGGCACTTGTGTTGTCACACCTTATTGGAATTTTGGAATAGTTCAGACCATAATCCATCAGCTGATTTTTCATCCATAGAATTTGTGCACAACAACTTCCAGCTGCAATATATTCAGCTTCAGCAGTAGACGTAGAAATAGAATGCTGCTTTTTGCTGAACCAAGATACAAGCCTTCCCCCTAGAAATTGACAGCTTCCTGTTGTACTCTTTCTGTCAATCCTACATCCTCCAAAGTCAGCATCAGAATATCCTAGCAATTCAAATCCAGACTCCTTTGGATACCAAAGTCCCAACTCTGTAGTGCCCTTGATATATCTCAAGATTCTTTTCACTGCAATAAGATGAGATTCCTTTGGATCAGCTTGATATCTTGCACAAAGACATGTTGCAAACATTATGTCTGGCCTGCTTGCTGTCAGATATAGCAATGATGCAATCATTCCCCTGTAAGTCTTCAAATCAACTTTCTTTCCATTCTTATCAGGGTCAATCTTGGTTGCAGTGGCCATAGGTGTCTTTGCTACCTTTGAATCCTCCATATCAAATTTCTTGAGAAGTTCTTTGGCATATTTTGTCTGATGAATATAGATTCCATCAGAGTCTTGTTTAACTTGCAATCCCAAGAAATAAGATAACTCACCCATCAAGCTCATCTCATATTTGCTTTGCATGAGTTTGGAGAATTTTTCACACAATCTTGTGTCAGTGGATCCAAAAATAATATCATCAACATAAATTTGAACCAAAATCAGATGACCTTGGTGTTGTCTGAAGAACAAGGTTTTGTCAATGATACCTCTTGTAAATTTATTTTCCACCAGAAATTTTGACAGTGTGTCATACCAAGCTCTAGGTGCTTGCTTCAGTCCATAAAGTGCCTTTTCCAATTTGTAGACATGATTTGGAAATTTTGAGCATTCAAAACCTGGAGGTTGTTGGACATATACCTCTTGTTCCAATTTCCCATTCAGAAAAGCACTTTTCACATCCATTTGATATACTCTAAAATTTGAATGTGCTGCATAGGCTAAGAAAATCCTTATAGCCTCAAGTCTGGCTATTGGTGCAAAGGTTTCATCAAAATCAATCCCTTCTTCTTGAAGATATCCTTTTGCAACTAGTCTTGCTTTGTTTCTAACAACAATGCCAGCTTCATCCATCTTAATTCTGAATACCCACTTTGTACCTATTATGATCCTATCTTTGGGCTTGGGTACAAGCTTTCATACTTGATTCCTTTCAAATTGATTTAACTCTTCCTGCATTGCCAAAATCCAGTCAGCATCTTGAAAAGCTTCTTCAACCTTCTTTGGTTCAATTTGAGATAGAAAACAAGCATATAGGCATTCATTAGATGTAGCTTTCCTGGTCTGCACACTTTTGCTTGTATCACCAATAATCAGATCTGTTGTGTGACTTCTGGCCCATTTGGGATTAGAAATGTGTTTTGATGAGCTTGCTTGACTATCATTTCCTCCCCCTAAGCCTGTGCTCCCAGCTTCTGAAAACTCTCCTCTGAATTAGTGGATAATTCAAGGTTCAAGTTATCCCCTGATGGTGTATGTCCTGATGAATGATCCCCTGATGAAGTATCCCCTGATCTGTTGTCCAGGAAATTAGCTCTATCTGTTGAAGGGGATTCTTCATTGATTGGATTGTCATCAGGAATAGATATATTCTCCATTTGTCTGCACACATCAGCTTCATTCTCTTGATAATCAATATCATCTTCATTTTCAAACCTGAGTTCTTCATGAAAACCAGGGTCTTCAAGCCTAGATAATTCTTGATCATCAAAAGCTACATTTATAGACTCCATCACCACTTGAAGTCTTTTGTTATAAACCCTAAAGGCCTTGGATGATAGAGAATAACCTAGGAAAATTGCTTCATCAGCTTTAGGATCAAATTTTCCTATGTTTTCACCAAAATTTCTCAGAATAAAACATTTGCATCCAAAGACATGGATAAACTTGATGCTTGGCTTTCTCCCAGTCATTAGCTCATATGGTGTCTTGTTGTGAGCCTTGTTGATTAGAGATCTATTCTGAGTAAAGCAAGCAGTGGAAATTGCTTCAGCCCAAAAATAGGTGGGAATCTTTGCCTCTGCTAGCATTGACCTAGCAGCTTCTATCAGGGTTCTATTTTTCCTTTCCACTACACCATTCTGTTGAGGAGTCCTTGGAGTAGAAAATGTATGATTTATGCCTTTCTCCACACAAAATCCCTCAACAGCTGCATTCTTGAATTTAGTTCCATTATTTATTCTCAACATTCTAACCACTGACCCTGATTCTGTTTTCACCTTTTTGATATGGTCAATAATTTGTTGAGATACTTCTGATTTAGCATGTTGAAACTTTACCCAAGTGTATCTGGTGTAGTCATCCACTATGACCATTGCAAATCTTTTCTTTAACACTGACATAATGTTGACAGGGCCAAAGAGATCCATATGTAACAATTGAATTGGATCTTTGATCATGGTGGCTTCTTTGCTAACAAAGGATGACTTCCTTTGCTTCCCTTGTTGACAAGCTGAACATAATCCTTCTTGAATAAACTCCATTTGGGGTAGTCCAGTTACCAACTCTCTCTTCACTAGATCATTGATTGACTTGAAGTTCAAGTGAGAGAGCTTCTTGTGCCATAGCCTGCTTTCATCAGGGGATGCCTTGCTGTACAAACATGATTCTCCATTTACTGAATTAAAATCAGCAACATAGAGATCTCCTTTTCTTATCCCTGACAAAACCAGCTTCCCATCACTTTCATTTGAGATTAGGCACTGATCTCCCTTGAAGGAAGTGATGAATCCTTTGTCACTTAGTTGACTTATGCTTAGCAAATTATGCTTGAGCCCATCAACCAATGCTACATTTTCAAATGAGACATTCCCATTTGCTGCTTTGCCATAACCAAGAGTTAGTCCTTTGCTGTTATCACCAAATGAAATTACTGGACCAACCTTTTCTTGAAATTCTATGAGCAGGGCTTTGTTTCCTGTCATATGCCTTGAACAGCCACTATCTAAAAACCAGATTTGACTGCTTTTGTTCTTTCCCTGCACACAATAAAACATTTAAATTGTTTTTGGTACCCAATTTGTTTTGGGTCCTCTTGGTTTAGTCACAGTAACAGGTAATGCAACTTTTTCTTTATCAGTGATTTTTGGTTTTGGCAAATATAAAACTTTCTCCTTTTTAGGAGCTTCAATGTATGCTTTTGATTTCTCAACAGTTATTTTACCTTTTTCCTTGGAGGAGCAGTTTTTAATATTTGGTAAATCATTAGCATACAAAATTGTGCCAGTCAAACTTTGTGGTTTTTCTTTGCATTGAAAAGACAAATGATTACAGCTACCACAATTCCAGCACACTTTTCTAGGGGCTACATGAATAGAAGAATAATTTTAAGATTTATTAACACCTAGCTTACCATTTCTATTCTTCCTGTTTTCCCCTGACAGGCCTTTTTCCCTTGATGGGCTGCTATGGCCTGATTCACTCTTTCCCCCTGACAACTGTGTATCCACTGATGCACAGTCTAGTTTTTCCATTACTGGAGGATTGAGTGTTTTGGCAAGGATACTTTTCTTGCCTCTCCCACCACTAGTGGAAGCTTCATTCACTGGGAAGACATTCCCAGATTTTAGCTTTGTTGTTGCCTTGACAAACTTGATAGTTTGTGATGGCCTTTTTCCAGAGCTAGCTGTCATCTCAACCTCAATGGGAGGTTGCTGCACATGAGTCTCATCATAGCCCAAACTAGATTTTGGATCAGATTTCTGATTTTTCAAACGATCCTCCAGTTTTCTACTAGACTCATTCCATCTCTTAATGACTTCCCTTTCTTGACTAAGAAGATTTGAAGTCCATTCCTCCCTTTTGATAGCACAGTCAAGAAGATTTTTAGTCCTTGAGAGTTCTTTTTCAAGACTCTCAAGTCTGGAGTTCTCTGATTCTAAAAGAGTGTTCCTGACAGATAATTGTTCATTTATTTTCTATACTCTCTCAGTTTCAGCTACAGCACTCCTCAGGGTGTCATAGAGATCCTTTATCTCACAGGTCATTTCCTTAACAGTTTTAACACAATCATTTTTAGACATGTTAGAGGAAATTTCGAGGCTTACCTGTGAGCTGCTACTATCAGTGGATGAGGCCATCAGGGCTAGGTTGACATACTATTCATTTTCTTCTTCATCAGAGTAAGCCCAGTCCTTTCCCTCTGCAATGTATGCTTTTCCCTTCTTGTTTGCATTAAGAAGGTCAAAGTATTTCTTCTTGTAGTCCACAACAGCTTCTTTGTCTCTGGATTCACCATCTTTTGTGACCTTGCGGCACTCATTTGCAAAGTGACCCATCTCATTACATTTGTAGCACTTTATTCTTGATTTGTCTATAAAGTTTTTCGTGCTACTGGATTTCGTTGCTGAAAATCTTTTAGATCCTGATGACTTTTGGAATTTCAGCTTGGAAAACCTTTTTGCAAGAAAGGCCATGGTTTCATCTAGCTCCTCTAACTCCTGTGGATTATTTCTTCCTCCTTGAAGTCAACTTCTTTATCCCCTTCAATTTCAGCATCTTCTAGTTGTTGCTTCATCAAGACACTAGGCCTTGCTTCTTGTTTGTCCTTCGTGGCAGCCATCAGGGCTACTGATTTAAGCTTTCTGGCATCCCCTGACATTTCAGATCTTTGTTGAACCTCAAGTTCATATGTCTTTAAGATGCCATAAAGCCTATGCAAGTCTAGAAGATTCATGTCCTTAGATTCCCTGATGGTTGTTGTCTTTGGATCCCATGATATGGGAAGGGCTCTCATGAACTTTCTGTTCACATCCTTGTTAGCATAGGCCTTCCCATATAATCTCAGGTCATTTACCAACCTGTTGAATCTGTCAAATATTTTAGTAAGTGTTTCACCATTTTTCATTGTGAACCACTCATACTGTTCTGTTAACAGCTGCAGTTTGTTTTCCCTCACTTCCTCAGTACCGACACAAACGATTTGTATGGTATCCCATATAGATTTAGACGTGGTTAGATTCATGATACTATTCAGCATATCATCGTCCAAACCATTATACAGGATTCTAGTCACTTTAAGATCCTTTTTCACCTTTTCTCTTTCCTCTATCGTCATTTCATCAGTTGTCTTTGGGACGAGTTTTTCAAGAATACTGACTCCATTAACAACTTCTATAGGAATGAGCTTCTTGGGAACGTGAGGTCCTTCTTCTAGAATTTGCACAATAGCTCTTAGATGAACTATCATTCTTTGTCTCCAGAAGAAGTATTTGCCCCTTTCCAACATGGGGACTTTACTGTTTCCAGCTTTATTGGCCATAGATAGTGATCGAATTTAGCAAGTGAAATCTGCTAAGAGGCTCTAATACCAATTGTTAGTGCAATATTAGCATAAGTGTTTGTAGAAAGGGGGGTTGAATACAAACACCTGAAACTTTTCGCACTTAAAAACTTTATACGGCTTATTGAAAACAGTTGAACAACCAGAAAAATTATATGGAATAAATACACAGATTCAAGTTAAAATATTTATATTATAACTCGAGGTTTTTTTGGAAATCAGTATAATCACAAATGTGATTTACAGCTACAAATTCTGTGAATAAAGTTCACAGCTTCTCACACTCACTAGCTTCTAATATTCTTTGAAATATCTCTCTCAAGATCTATTGCAAAGCTTCTCTCTAGTGTTTTGTGCTTCAGTGCTTGTTTGATCTGTTGGATGGATTCAATCAATCGTTTTTGTGTAATGAGAGCTCCGTTGCTTATATATCAATCAGTAGGTTAAAATCACGTTCTTGAGACGTGCTTCTCTTCTCAACTTAGCCGCAAGTATGTCACATCTAAACTTTATGTGTCAGACTGCTACAAGCTTTGTTGCTACTTTTCTTCCCCTGATCTGTGTGCATTTAATGCGTGAGAGTTCTCATTGGACCATTAACAAACTTCAAGAAATATCTTTCCAGTTAATATTTCTTGCTTCTGTAACACGTTACGTTGATTTCCGTGTAAGAACTGATGACGGGTGTATGCTGTCACAATGATCCACTGACTGCTAGCCCTGATGGACTTTGATCAGTGTTTCTAGATCCCCTGATGCTTATTGATTGGATCAGGGCTTCGTCCTTCACTTGAGTTATACTTAGTGCTTCTTGACCCTGATGGTTATAGCTGACTGCATACACTGATGGCTTCCACTGATGTCATGTTGGTCATTCTCCCTGACAGGTTACCCTGATGGGTTTGCCTGACACTGATATGTCTCGAAGTGTGTCACTGACGAATTGGTCTGCTCTTGTCATCCCCTGACTGGTTCCCCTGATGGGTTCCCCTGACGGGTTTCCTCCTGATAGGTTCCCCCTGATGAGTTCCCCCCCTGATGGGTTCCCCTGATGGGTTCCCTGATGGGTTCCCCTGATGGGTTCCCCTGACGAGTTTCCCTGATGGGTTCCCTTGACGAGTTCCCCTGATGGGACTTAATCAACGTAACTTTGATTTTGAATTTCTGATGTGTGGAATACTTCATTTGTTTACAAGTAGCATCAGACATTCTCCTTCACTTTGTCAAGTCCTTTGAATGTTCCTGTTTTCTGACTTGTCTTGTGATGTTATTAACTATCCACTGATGAATGAACTTATCATCAGTGGATGCAAAACTTGTGCTGATCTTAAGGTTTATAAAATACCTCAAGTATTTACAGTTGCACAATTTATTACATAATCATCATAATCATCATTTATCTCTAACAAATTATAAAAATGGTGTTGCAATTTTTATGAAATAGAGAAAGTATAAAATATTAATTTTTTAAATTTTTTCGAATCTTGTTACATTATTTTATAATTATTTAAGAATCAAAACAAGTTAACCTCTAAAAAGTACTAAATGATTATAAAAATTAAGATACACTAATTTTGATGTTCATGCAAGTGCATGCACATCTTTGTGTTAGTTTATATGATTTTATTGTAATTTATTTAAAATATTCATTTTATTTATAAACATTTTATTCATGTTTTAGAGGAAGTAATGAACTTAAAATTTATTTATGTTACACACAAACACTTGATTCAAAAATGGTTATATTGATTCGAAATTTTTTGTTTATATTTATAATATTTTTGGGATTAGTTGCATTTTTATGATAAATAGCTTTGTTTAAAGAATTCATTAATAACTTTATCTTTTTTCTTTAATTTTTTAAATGAATATTTTCTTCTTCTTTTAAAGTTGGATTCTTGTTTTAAATTATAATTTTTTTTTATTTTCATCTTTGATTTTCGAATTAAGGTTTTCGTGATGTGTAATTTTTTGCTTAGATTTTTGATTTCCATCTTCATTTTTATTAATAAAGTTTGAAATTTTCTTTTTGGTGATATTGGTGATTTGACGGGCTAAATTTTTATTGTGGAGTTGACGAGTTTGTTAGTAATTATAATTGGAAAATGGTTTAAACTGTTTGAGGTTGCACTGTTTGTTATTCCAAGAGTTTGAACTAATTATCTTTATGTTTAGTTACCTTGAATTTGTTCTCAAAACACAGTTTACAAAAACTATTCGAATCACCTCAAGTTGGAAAAATATAAAGGAAAACCTTGTGCATTAAAAGCAAAAAAAAAATAAAAACTAAATTAATTGAGTATTATTATTTGACTCAGTGAACACAAGATAAAATCACCCTTATAGATAATAAATTATTTTTTGATATTATTTCAATTCATACTATGAAATTTTTCAAAACGATAGTGTGTGTGTGTGTGTGTGTGTATATATATATAGCTAGGATGAACAAAATGACTGACCGGACCTGTCATTGAAAAGACTAACTAGTTCGATCTTAAATTGATCCTAGGGTTGACCAGGACAAACTAGACCAATTTTATTTTAATAAAAGGAGGACTATCGAGAACTTCATGATAGATCGATCCTAGATTGGGCTCCTACTATGTCGTTTGATCCTAGGGTTGACCAGGACAAACTAGACCAATTTTATTTTAATAAAAGGAGGACTATCGAGAACTTCATGATAGATCGATCCTAGATTGGGCTCCTACTATGTCGTTCTCGATCCCAGTTCTATTAATTCCTTTTCCTTTTCATAAATTTAAATTATTTTTGAAAATAAAATAACAAAATCTAATTTTTCTATTTTTTTGATCAAAAATTTTCCATTATAATAATTACAAATTAATTCTCTATTGAAAATGTACACATTTTAAATTTAAAAAAGAAACAATTTAGAATACTCTTAAAATTATTTTATTAATATAAGATTAACTTTATATAAAAACTTAAAATACATTTTAATTATTGAGAAAAAGATAATAAATTGAGAAAAAATTAATAAATTATGGGTGAAATATATCAAAAATTCAACAAGTCCAAACTTGGTTTGAGTCTGTTCGTGGTCCAGTCCTAGACGTATTCCTGAGCTAGTCTTTTTATTATTACTTACAAGCAAGGTTAGACCATTCTTTCATTTTAATATTAAAGAATTTTAGGATTTTGTGGGTAAGTCTTAAATAAGACCGATCACTTAACAAGCCAGTCTTTCTTAGACCGATTCCAAGTTCGTATTGATTGACCATCCTAGTCTCTTTGGTCATCCCTATATATCACTTTTTTCCTTTCTTTATGTGAATAAAAGAAAGGAGTTATAACTATTTTTGGAAAGCCTACTAATTTGATATCTACCAAAACATATATATATATATATATATATTTTTTTTTTTTTTTTTTTTGTTTTTGTAAAAATTCAGCCATGCTAAAGGAAAAAAACATAAAAAAGATAGCGGATTATGGATTTTTTTTCAACTTTTTTATGGGGTATAGTATAGTTTTATACCATATAAAAGTGACATTTTTTGATGATCAATGTTATAAATTTCTATTACTATCACATACTTTTTCAATTTGCATAGTTATATTTTTGTTATGTATTTTGGGAGATCGAAACATTTGAAAAGTGGATGTAACTAAAAAAATGATATATACCACATTTTGTTTTTTATTTATTTATAATAATATAAGAATCAATGTACATTTAACTCCTAAAAATTTGTAATTGGTAAGACTTGAACCTAACCTTTTAGAACAATTAAGGAATCGAGTTATTCGCCTATTCCGCTCAGGCCTGCTGGTTTAAAACTCATTTGATTTAGCTCTCTTACAAATATACTTTTCACTTTTAGAAAGAGGTGATCACATAATCATCATGAACACATGACATGTCAAAATACAATATTAATTTTACATGATTATTACAAATACACTGTTATACACTACAATGGTTAGAAAATTTACATACTATCTTATTTTTTTTGTTGTTCAATCTGTACGGTTATCGAAAAGATTACGGTTTGTACATATAAAATGAATATAAATATATATATTGACACACATACATATATGCATCCGTGACACCTTACATTGTCATTGATTTACTGTGCTTATTTTACAACTCATATTGCATTTCATTTTTCTTTGTTCTCGAAGTTAAATTAATTAGATCTGTTGTTGATACTTAAATTACAAGTACATGTAAATAGACTGGCAGTAAGCTACTTCAACTAATTTTCATTACTAATTACACTAATTTGTTTGCTTGGGGGTACCTGATGAACTGAGTAAGTCCTCTAAGTCTCCAAGTAACTCATTCCATGCCACCCGAAAAGATGGAAATATTCAAGTCTCTTGATGGTTGGGCCAAGAGCAATATCCTTGTTCACCTCAAATCAGTGGAAAAATCATGGCAGCCACAAGACTATTTACCTGATCCAGTGTCTGACGAATTCGAAGAGCAAGTGAAGGAGATAAGAGAGCGCGCCAAGGAGATTCCAGATGACTATTTTGTGGTTCTGGTGGGAGACATGATAACTGAAGAAGCACTTCCAACATACATGTCAATGTTTAACAGATCTCAAGGCATTGGAGATGACACTGGGACAACGTCGACGGCTTGGGCGACCTGGTTGAGGGCATGGACTGCTGAAGAGAACAGGCATGGTGATCTTCTCAACAAATACCTTTACCTCTCTGGGAGAGTTGACATGAAACAGATTGAAAAGACCATTCAATATCTTATCGGTTCTGGAATGGTGAGACACTATATCAATCCTTCCACAAGAGGTTCTATGTATACCAAGACTTGGCATAGATTTATTTTCTTTCACTGCCTAACAATTTGCAACAGTGATTTGACAACGACAAGTGCAACAAAATGTTTTTGGTTTTCTAAAGTATTGGATAACGAAAAACTGTTCATTTTGCAACGAAAACTCTGTGTTGCCCAATGACCATTATTTTGCATGTACATGAAAATTAATGCAAAATTTGTATCTTATAATAGCATGCACACTTTAACAAACATCTAATGCACAATATAAAGGACTAACATGTGCAAACATCACAATTTTTTGTTGTTGATGCCTAGAGTTATAGTCAGAACAAATGTAGCCTATTTCTTTTTATCTCGTGTACGTATAATGATGGTATTACTAATTTAATTTGACTTAATTTACAGGACATTAAGACAGAGAACAACCCATACTATTGGTTCATTTACACATCTTTCCAAGAAAGAGCAACCTTCGTCTCACACGCGAACACAGCGAAGCTAGCTCAACATTACGGAGACAAAAACCTTGCTCAGATATGTGGATACATTGCCTCAGACGAGAAGCGCCACGCAACTGCCTACACAAAAGTAGTCGAAAAGCTTGCTGAGATTGATCCTGATTCGACAGTCATTGCATTCGCCGACATGATGAGGAAAAGCATAAGAATGCCAGCTCACTTGATGTATGACGGCTCAGACAATCACTTGTTCAAGCATTTCTCTGCTGTGGCTCAACAAATTGGGGTGTATTCGGCTTCGGACTATACTGATATTTTGGAGTTTTTGGTGGATAAATGGAATGTGGAGAAAATGACAGGGCTATCGGACGAAGGGCGAAAGGCTCAGGAGTATCTTTGCAAGTTGGGTAGGAAGTTCAGAAGAGTGGAGGAGAAAGTTCGGGCAAAGGAGAAGAAAGCTGGAGTTCCTGTTCCTTTTAGTTGGATTTTCAATCGTGAGTTGATCATTTGAGTATTAAAACATCATCACTAGTTCTTAATTTTCTGTTCACTACATGTTGGTTGTTTATTTTAAGTTATTTTGTGTTGTGATAATAATGAAATTGAGCATGTATGTTTAATGTTGAATGTCTCCTGTTCCTATATATAAAATTAAATGGATCTAATAATATAGTTTTTGTGTCTTGATTTGAAATGGCATGTAGGGTGAGAATAGTGTTGTTTATTTTCTAAACTGCCACATAAAACCCTTTAGATGCCGTTTGAGCGTTCCAAAACCTCATATGAAACTAATGTGATTAGTTTGATGTTGTTTTTTAGGTGCGGTTTTTAGTTGTTAACATTTCGGCTTGAAAACCAAATGTTCTAATAGCATGGGTCAGTCTATATTTGTCAACTTAATTACACATTCGGGAAAACTTGATAGATGATTTGTACACTAATTTGTCGCTGATTTGTACACTAATTTGTTGCTGATTTGGGTACCTGATGAACTGAGTAAGTCCTCTAAGTCTCCAAGTAACTCACTGCATGCCACCCGAAAAAATCGAAAATCAAGTCAAGTTGTTGCATATATATATTTTTGGGGGCCATGCCTAAAATATATACAAATATATTACATAATAAAATAAAATTTTGGGGACCATGGTATCCATTACCATACCTCCCTCCTTAGAAGGATGACTAGTTTCACCTATATTAAATACAGTATTTATGTTCCATTCTTACCCTTTTGAGAATTAGAAACACATTCATAACATACTCTTCTCCATTTCAAAGAAAAGAACATTTGATAATAATATTTGTTACATAAAAATAATAACATTTACATAATTTTTTTATTATAATATCATATTTTTTATAATTTGTCGCTATAATCTTCTTATATGATCTTTAATTAAACATTTATAACAAATTTAAAAAGAAAAACTTATTATTTCTACATATAATTTCTAGTCAAATATGCGAAATTAAAAGTCGTCAAAAATTCAAATATTGTTCTTTTTGTGAAATTAATAATTATCCATAATGCAATGTAGGCATTAGGTTCAACAATAATGATATCCCCCAACATACCAAAACTAGCAGTCACCCCACCTGTAGTAGGCGATGTAAGGATCGGTACATAAAATATATATATTTTATATTGTAACATATGTACGAGTTCAATAATGTTGACAGGCTGTTGTTAATTTGTTAAGACCACATTGTTATTAATGCTTCAAACTCCTTTTACAGCATGATAAAATTATTTGAAAATAAATCTGGTTCTTACTATCTACAATTCCTTGCCTATAAAAAGTGATCACTGTTTGAGAGAATTCAACATTTGGTCCGAAAAGAGAAAATCTATTAAAATAGCATTGACATCCATTCTTTTTATAAAAATGAAACGTGTTTTGAAAGTGTGACGATTATATTTGTTAAATCAAGAGGAGAAAACAATAATTAAATAAATAATTAAAAAGAATACGGAGTATGTTATTTGAATCCTTTCATTTTAGAAGGATAGTTAATGGCCTCCTGATATCAGTGTATATGTATATATAAACTAGGTAATATAGTATTGTATTAAAACTCTAAGAAACAGACAAAAATAATTTTTTCATCTTTGAAGTTGAAACTCTATACTCTAATTTTTAGAAAAAAGTTAATAGAAGTTTTGTTCTAGATATTTCAAAGATAAATTTTTAATTGTATTCTTGAGAAGTGGTGAGAAACAAACTGTACAGATTTTGTTTGAACAATCTTTAATAATCGAAGAAAGTGTTGAGGCCATTGCTATTATAATATATTCCAATAATGAATTTTCATCACAAGTTGATTATGAAGGAGATAAGATTAAAACCATTAGATTAGAGTCTCTTAAAGAATTTGTGACCTAGTATGATTTATTCTTAATATATTGTTTGAGTATTATAATTTGATATGTCTTAATATTATAGTTTCTTTATATCATTTCAAATTTGATAATATGTCTCTCATGACTTGTTTTATCATTTCAAATTTGATGATATATCATAATAAAATTGTGTTAAGTATGAGTCTATAACGTTACAAAATAAGGCATTTGTAGTTCTTATCTTTCATGAGCGAAATCATAATTTGACAAGTTCTATATGTTGAAAATTTGTTGGTGATGAGAAATAGTTTTATTTTATGATTACTATTAAGTTCTTTTGTGTTGAATTATATACTTCTATAACAAAGTATTTTATGATCCAAAACTTAGTGATGATACATTGTAGTTTGATATGTGGTTGGGGCTAAGTTCTCAAGTGTTGAACTAGACATTTGTACATCAAAATATGTTAATCAGAATTGATTAGTACATTCTTCGAATCTGACTGGTACCTAAGATGAAGAATGAATTTTTTTTTTTTTTTTTTTTTGCATCATGTTTTGATATGACTTGTACTATGTTAAGAATGTCTAAACTAGATATTTGCATTGTTCTTTAATTGACAAATAGTGAATGAAATTTGTTGGAGAATGCTTCACATGAAATATTATGTTAAATTGTCAATTTAGAGAAAATTTATAGAAAATGTTATCACTGAAGGAGATCAATGAATTTTTTTATTGAGAAAGATGATATACTAGATGAGTAGAATCTTGTGATTATTTGAATCTCCAAGTCCTTTCATTTGTCTTTTTTATTTTATTAAAATATTATTTCCTTACATGTGGACTTAGTCATTTGTTGGATTTGTTCTTGATTTAGCCTCAATACTTGATTTGGTTTGGTTTGATTCATTCATGTATAAATGATTTTATTTGAATTTAGTTTCATGATACCAAACGATTTAGTTTCATGATACTTTGGTATCGTGTGTTAATGTATGGTTCGTTATTATTATTTAATATTTAGAATATAAGAGGAGATTGTTAGAATGTATGTTTAAAATATAATAATAATAAAAATTTGATAAATATTAATTATACTTTATTAATTAATATTATACGTGGATAAAACACTAAAAGTGTATGAGCCTAATTGTGGTGTATGGGTAACGTAAAATCCTAATTGGAACGGGTTTACTTGATACCTAGGGTATTATACTTCAATCAAAATTCTAGATATACTCATATTTTTCTCTCTAATCATTATCTCTTACAATTATTGTTATTGGCTTCGTAGATCTATCAAATGCTATTCTTTTCTTTCATTTGATTAATTTTCTTTACAAAATAGCTTTGCAATTCAAGGCGTTTTCCAGTTGTCAATGTTAAAACGACATATATGTTGCGCAATCAACCATATGTTTTGAAGGCTGTTAACTCCAGATAGAAGAATTAGAGTGTGGTGAGGAATTGAGTATATTCTATATCACGTTGATGAATGTTACAGCCCAATTTATACAGATATTGTGATGAGGTTTGTTATACCAAATCACATACATGAGAGAGATCAGTTACAACAAACGTTTAGGATAAATACACATAACAAGTCTTATCAGAATGTGTTCTACTATCACAAGGAAGAGAGTCCTAATTAGGACTCTTTGGTGTGTGCTGCACATGATTGAGACGCGTCCTTAACAACTCCTAACCATCTCTTGACTGAGTTAGTTTTTCTTCATTTGTTCCTTTTCTATAAATTGTAAATAACATAAAAATAAAAATACCAGAAAATTTGAATCTTCCCTTGAAGCTTATATTTGAAACTGAGTTCTAATAGTGATGGACAAGAAAATTAAAACCAACGCGTTGATTAGTTGTTTATAACCGCATGAATTTAAGACATTGAGTAGAGTTCTATATTAAGAACCTGGCAACCACCTTGGAGGGCTTCCATAACAAGGTATTCTTCTACTGTGAAAACACTTGGTGCTTGAAAAATCTGAATTGCCTTACCAAATTACCAGAAGGTTAAAAGGAGAAGTATGGAGGGTGAATGGGCACGTAAACGCGCCATAAGAAAAGTCTTCCAAATCAATACATTCACCTTCAAATAGAATTACACATTTTATATTTCTACAGAAAACCATAACTACACTACAAATAAAGTAAACTTATGGATAAAAAACTCCTAATACTAATTTCAAGTAGCCTATTACTATGATTAACATATACTCTGTATACACTAATTACAATCAGTTCATTTTTGGAATCTGGATTAGCAACACTTAGGCGTTTCATGTCAAAAGGAGCAAAAATATTCTTGTCTTTCTTTGACATATTGAAAGGAGCCAAGGATTTCGAATGGACACCCAAGTGTCAACAGGCGTTTGATGAGATCAAGGCCTATCTGATGACTCCTATTCTGTCCAGGCCCAGAACTAATGAGGATTTATTCCTTTATGTAGAAGTTATACCTCAGGCAGTCGAAGCAGCCCTTGTTAGAGATGATGATGGTATCTATAGAGCGCTGTATTACATCAGTCACGTTCTCCGAGATGGAAAAACCAAGTACCCCGACTTGAAAAAATTGACTTAAAAAAGCTAAGGCCATACTTCTAGGGTCGGACCATCACTACAAAAATAATGGCCTTTAGTGACGAAAAGTAGCCTTTTGTAACTTAATTTTTTTTTTGTCACCAAATGTTAGTGAACAAACAAATTTAGTGACCAAAACAAGAAAGTGGTCAATAAATTTTCCTTTAGTGACCGAATTTGGTGACCACAACTTGGTATCGTCATTAAAACTTGTTTAGTGACTAGAAATCTGGTCACTTAACTTCTTGACCATAGAGATGTTGGTCACTAAATTTTTTGGTGAAAAAATGCTTTTGACTCTATATAATTTTATGATATAATAATGTATAGTAATTTTTTTTACTTTATAATGACATAAAATTTTATGATATATTATTTTTTTGTTGTGTCATATTAGTGATAAAATTTTTATAAAAAGTTATGGTACTATTTTTTTTAACATAACTTTCCATATTAAGCAATTTATTATCATTTCTGTTTTAATTTTATATTTGTACTTTATATTATCATTTCTTTTTTTTTTTTTTACTATATATTTTTTTTACTTTATATATTTTTTCTATTTTTTTCCATTGAAGCTTTAAAGAGGTATACCCATTTCTATTTTATTTTTACATTTATTATTATTTCTGTTTATACCATTATGTAGATAATAATTTTCAGTATCATTTTCATATATAGCACATGTTTATAGCATATATGGTTTGAGAGTTATTGATTTTTAAAGTTTAATAAAAAAAAAATTCAAGAAAAACCCGTAGAACCCTATTACCCGACAGACAGAATTTCGCGATTCAAGCTCAAATTGCTTCATGGTTGTTCAAATTGATTACATGACCTTCTTTCTGCACTTAGAACCGACATTTTGCCTCAATCAATTTCAAAAATGGCAAAGCATAGCTCGTTTTAGGAACTCGGCTGAAAGTTTTAAAACCCGAATGTTCTTCTTGATTTTTCTTGCGATTCAGTTGTTAAAACTTGAAATTGATTGCATGAATGAGTTCCTTGAAGTCTCTGGATTCATTTCCATACTTGATTCGTCAAAAATGGTTGCGTTTTTGAGTTTTGGGAGCTTGCCGACAATGGTGTTCTCGGCAACGGAGGAGGCTGGCCGGCGGCAAGCTTGGAGTTGGTGTTCCAGTGGTTTTCAGGCGACGACGTGAGGGGAAACGGGGTAATCGCCTATGGTGATTGTCTCGGTGGTGCCTCTATCTCATTTTGTTGTGTGTGTGTGCGTGTATCAAGCTTGGCATGCCGCGGCCGGCCGGAAACGACGCGACGCCGGCGACGTGTTGTAAGGATTGGTTCGACCCGGATCCGACCCACATGACATTTGACCCATTGTATATATTTTTTTTTTTTACTTTGAGTGACCATTTTCCCTGTAGCAACTTAGTGACTATGTACAAAATCATGGTCACCAAAGCCTTTAGTGACTGGGCTTTAGTGACAAGCAGGTGACGACCAATTTTCTGGTCACTAAAGGCCTTTAGTGACCATATTTAGTCACTAAAGGTCCTTTTAGTGACGAAAAATCGATCGTCATTGAAGGTCATTTTTTTTGTAGTGCATCAAGGGTACTGATTGAACAATATGTGGGACAAATCTTGCACAAGGCCGAGTCCTCAGGCAGACTTGCTGCATGGGTAGTAGAATTGTCAGAGTTCGACATTTGGTATGAACCTCGGACAACAAACAAGGGTTAATCTTTAATCGATTTCTTCATAAAATTCGGGTTCCCTGAGGTACCCTTCGAGAAATTTGACCCATAAGATGGGTCGTTATGGAAGTTATATGTTGATGGCTCCTCAACTGAGACCAGATTGAGGGAAGGAGTCATATGAATCAGTAGGAAAGGCTTCACTATGAAAGAAGCCTTGTAGTTCGATTTCTCTACCACCAACAACCAGGTAGAGTTGAAACCTTGATAAAGGGTTTTAACATTACAAAGTCTTGTCAAAAAATGGAAACTTTATGGCCTAATTAAAGTGGATTCCTAATGATGTTTTTGGAAACTAATACTTGGTATTTAATCCTTGTTATGTGGACTTCAATTATTGTTCTTGGATCTAAGCATTTTTTTAGTGGAATCCATAGATAAATTAGTGAGAAATAGCTTCCAATAAATGGGTATATGGACTCTGTCCCATCATTGAGACTGGACGTACTTGATACGTTTTAGTGAAATTATCCACTGATGGAATTCGCTAATGAAATTATCCACTGATATAATCATCCACCGATGGAATTATCCACTGATGTTTACCAGTGAATAATTTGTCATCCAATGATATTTTTTCATCGATGGATAATTTGTCCATCGGATGATATTTGTTCATCGGGGTATAATTTGCTTATCAGATGTTTGTTATTCCTGGATGAGTAATTGTGGAGGGGGTAGGGGTGGGGTGGGGTGGGGTGGGGTGGGGGGGATTGAATACAATTTCAACTTTTTCTGCCAATGTGAAGATCAAGATATAATTTGTAAATTAATTGCGGCACTAATAAACAAGACAAATTATATCAAAAAATAAGAATGTATTTTATTGATATTGGAATCTGAAATTACAATCTGGTTATCAAAATTTATACCAGCTTCTGAAATTTGTTCAAGTATGAACCACTACTATCTAAAAATGAATTTCTAGCTTCTCAAGTTATGGAAAACTTGCTTCTCAAATTCTATGAATTTGTTGTGTTAGAGTTCAGAGTGTATAAATTCTTTCTCTTTCTGTATTTCATATATCTCTATCTCTTTTCTCTTTTTCTGTGTTGTGAATATATATTTTCTTGTATACTTTCTACATAGCTTCCTTTCTGATCTTTTCTGCTTTTTAACAATTACTCTGATCAATTAGAGTAGCTTTTCTTTATCAGTAGTTGTAACAACTCTGTTACCTAAAATCTCTGTAAAGTCACATCACTGTTACAAAATTTTTTAGCTTTCATAGATCAGCTTCCCAACCTTATTAATCCAAATGTAACTTGGTTATAGATCTTTGGTCGGCCTCTACTTCATTTAAGAACTCTAGTAGAGGTGTGATGTGTCAAGTCATTTATCTTTTGATGTGACGTTGTTCATTAGTGGATATTTATCCCCTAACGACTTGTCCCCTAATGACTCGTTCACTTATAGCTTATCCCCTAACCAGCTTCGTTGGTAGTCAATCTCTCCTTATTGGTCAACCATCCTTTTTTTAATTTCATTGCCTTAACTTTATTAGCCATATGTCATCTTTAGTTTCTAATCATTTATCCCTTGATGGATAGTCTCTGGTGCCGAGACATCCATCCCCTGATGGCGAGAAACCTATCCCCTGATGCCAACAACTTGTCCCCTGATGCTGAGAACTTGTCCCTTGATGGATAGTCTCTGGTGCCGAGACATCCATCCCTTGATGACGAGAAACCTATCCCCTGATGCCAACAACTTGTCCCCTGATGCTGAGAACTTGTCCCCTGATACTCGAGCACTTTGGCGCTTCACAATTTATCCACTGATGCCCGAACACTTTGGCGCTTAGTAATTTTGGGCTTCACTTGACTTCAGCGATAGAGAATTTTCCGATGACTTTGGTGATAGTCATTTTGAGTTTGGCGCTGTTGTTGATTTGCTCGACGACTTTGGCAATAGTCATTTTGAGTTTGGTGACGGTCAAATCTTCTCAAGGCTACCTTAATACATTGGAGTGTCTTTGCCTTAGTCTCTAGTAGCTTCAACATTAGTCTCCGACTAACAAAAACTTAGTCTCCGACGAAAAAGCTTAGTCTCTGACGAACAAAAACTTAGTTTCTAAAAGACTTAGTCTCCGACGAACAAAAACTTAGTCTCTGACGAACAAAAACTTAGTCTCCGACGAAAAAACTTAGTCTCCGACGAACAAAAACTTAGTCTCCGACGAACAAAAACTTAGTCTCCGACGAACAAAAACTTAGTCTTCCACGAACAAAAACTTAGTCTCCGACGAACAAAGCCTTAGTCTCTGATGAACCAAAACTTAGTCTCCGATGGGCTAATTTTGTTTGACGAACTTTGACTTTTGTTGAACTCTCCAAATGCATTCCTTATAGTCTTTGATGTTCTCTTGCAATCTCTGATGGTAGTCTTTGATAGAACACTACTGCAGGTACTTGTACAATTACAAAATCTAACAATTCTAAGTTTATACATCATCATCAAATGCTATAATTCCTAACAATCTCCCCCTATTTATGAATAAGCATAAATGAAGGTTTGATGACGATGTCAAAACACCAACCTTATAACATCATTACTTAGAATTGAACTTAAACATGTAAAAACTTAATAGTGATGGTTTTGATGTTTCAGTTCCTCAATGCCCAACCATCAATCTGTTAATCATCTTTAACAAATCTCGCCCTATCCTTATTAGAATTGCTCTTTGCTCCCCTTTCCTCATCATTCTCCCCCTTTTTGACATCAACATCTTAATGTTGGAGGGTAGAAATCACCAGACACTACAAAAAAAATGGCCTTTAGTGACCAAAATTTTAGTGACAAACAAAATTTTGGTCACTAAAGGTATCTTTTTGTGACTAAATTTTTTTTTGGTCACTAAAGCTCGGTGAACAAACAAATTTAGTGACCAAGATAAGAAAGTGGTCAGTAAAGTTTCCTTTAGTGACCGAATTTAGTGACCACGACTTGGTTTCGTCGATAAAACTTGCTTTAGTGACTAAAAATTTGGTCACTAAACTTCTTGACCATAGAGATGTTGGTCACTAAATTTTTTGGTGAAAAAATGCTTTTAACTCTAAAAATTTTTACGCTATAATAACGTATAGTAATTTTTTTTACTTTATAATGACATACAATTTTATGATATTTGTACTTTATATTATCATTTCTTTTTTGTACTATCATTTTTGTTTATTATCATTTCTGTTTAAATTTAATATTTGTACTTTATATTATAATTTCTTTTTTTTTTACTTTATATTTTTTTTACTATTTTTTTACTTTATATTTTTTTACTTTATATTTATACTTTATATTATCATTTCTTTTTTTAGTTTTATATTATACATTTATACTTTATAACATGTTAGTTTTAACTTTATATTTATACTTTATTTCTTTTACTATTTTTTTTACTTTATATTTATATTTTATATTATCATTTCTTTTTTTAGTTTTATATTATACATTTATACTTTGTAACACGTTAGTTTGAACTTTACATTTATACTTTATATTATATTTATACTTTGTATTTTTTTTTTACATTTATTATTATTTTTGTTTATACCATTATGTAGATAATAATTTTCAGTATCATTTTCATATATAACACATGTTTATAGCATATATGGTTTGAGAGTTATTGATTTTTAAAGTTTAATAAAAAAAAAAGAAAATTCATGAAATTTCGAAGAACACTATTACGCAAGGACTGAATTTCGCGATTCAAGCTAAACTTGCTTCATGGTTGTTCAAATTGATTACATAAACTTGTTTCTACACTTATAACCGACATTTTGCCTTAATCAATTGCAAAAATGGCAAAGTATAGCTCGTTTTAGGAACTCGGCCGAAAGTTTAAAAACCGAATGTTCTTCTAGATATTTTTTGAGATTTAGTTGTTAAAACTTGAAATTTATTGCATGAATGAGTTCCTTGAAGTCTCAGGATTCATTTCCATACTTGATTCGTCAAAAATGGTTGAGTTTTCGAGTTTTGGGACATGGCCGACAATGGAGTTCGCGAAGACGGAGATGGCTTGCCGATGGCAAGCTACGGGTTCGTGTTCCAGTTGTTTTCAGGCGACGACATGATGGGAAATGGGGTAATCACCTATGGTGATTGTCTCGGGGGTGCCTCTACCTCGATACGGGGTGTGTGCGCGCGTGCAAGGATGTTGCTGCTGTTGCTGCCGGAGATGGCGCCGGCGAAATGCAGCCTGATGAACACTGGTCGGTCCGACCTGGATTTGACCCTCTTAATTTTTTTTTTTTTTTTACTTTTAGTGACCACTTTCCCTGTAGTGACTTAGTGACCGAATACAAAATCGTGGTCACTAAAGCCTTTAGTGACCGAGCTTCAGTGACGAGCTGGTGACGACTAATTTTTTGGTCACTAAAAGGTCTTTAGTGACCATTTTCGTCACTAAAGATACTTTTAGTGACAAAAAATCAATCGTCACTGAAGGCCATTTTTTTTGTAGTGTCTTTTAGGTTGACTAGTGGGAAGAAATGTTTGAGTGTTTGAGCTTTGTTTGAATATCATTGATTATGAAGTGTTGAAGCTTCATGTTGTATTTTCTTTTATCAATGCTTCAAAAACATTTTTCGAGTACAACTGCACTTGATCTTTGTGTGATCAAATATTCTGATATTAAGTATGTTGTTGCATCATCCAATACTTTTGTGTTGCTTGCATCCAACCAAACAATCACAAGATCTTCTCTCAATATCCTCTGATATTTGATCAGAATTGGGGATCAAAGAATAAATGATCTATAAAGGTAGTGAGTGAAACAATTTCTCTCTATTCTTTTCTTCAAGGATCTCATCATTGCTCACACCTTCTCCTTTTACTTGACTTTTACAAGTTAGCCTCTCACACTTATTTTCCAAAAAAAAAACATTGTGCTTTTAATTTCATTTTCCTTACCTTTTTCCAGACACAAGGTCTGACTTTCATTTTGAATTCTCACAGGCTCACGAAATATAAAATCTTCTTATTGTGGGTGACCTGTAGTGGTGTAGAAAATATAGGAAGAAAGTGTTTTGCATTAGTGGATGTTTGATAAAGTACTATTGTAGTATCCACTGTTGAGTTGGGAGTTGCTCTTTGTGTTTCAGCTTCAAGAATTGGCTTCTTTGATGATTGAACTATCAAAGAATCTGAAACCAATGAAATTAAGAAATTTTCCATTGCTACTTAAGAAATATCAAAGAGGGAAGAAGAAATATTAAGGGTAGAATTTGAATATTGACTGCTCCTCTTGAATAGAGAAATTAAAGAGAAGCATCAATGTGAGACCCTGTGTGTGCATTAGGTGACAGGTTGATCATTGATCAGAGCCTGTTTCTTCTTCTTCCTCTGAAAGGTATTTAAAGATGTGATCATTGTAGACTCAAATACCTGTGTCCTTGGAGTTAGACTATTTTCAATAGATACAGCCTTTTGAGAGGTTGCACCTAGAGATGTGCTTTTTTCCTTTTAGAACTTAATATCCTTTTGAGAGAATATTAAGTAATCTCCAAGGGTTCTCATTGTTCCTTATTTCTTACTCATAACTTCCTCTAAATGCTCACCCTCCCCCTCAGCTATTGTTGGATGTGGTTGTTCTCATTTTACAACCTTTATCTGTTGAGAGATAGAGGGGGTGACTTTTGATATAGACTTGTAGTAAAGGGTTTTGCTACTTAGGCAAAAGAAGTTGGATCATTACTAACCTCCTTCATTGTAGTAGAATTAGAAGAAATAAAGAAGATAATCTCAGAAATTAAGAGTTTAATTTCTGCTACTAGTAGGTAATTATCCATTGATAAGTAATTCATGAGGGGATAAATTATCTACTACTACTTTCAACTGATAATTTTAAAAAAAAATTATCTACTACTTTAATCTTATCAGTCATGCACAAGATTTTCAAGGTTTTATTCACCAAAGTTGAGCATACCTAACTCACTTACCAACCTGTTGAAGGTGACTTCATCCAAAGGTTTGGTGAAAATGTCTGCAAGCTGCTTCTTTGTTGGAACAAAGTGAAGTTCCACTGTACCATTCATCATATGTTCTCTGATGAAATGATACCTGATGTCTATGTGTTTTGTCCTAGAGTGTTGCACAGGATTCTCTGTAATGGCCATAGCACTGGTGTTATCACAATAAATAGGAATTTGATTACACACCATACCATAGTCCATTAACTGAGTTCTCATCCATAAGATTTGAGCACAACTCCCAATAGCAACATATTCAGCTTCAGCTGTTGAGGTTGACACAGAATGTTGTTTCTTGCTAAACCATGACACTAGTTTTCTTCCAAGAAATTGACAGCTTCCTGTTGTGCTTTTCCTGTCTATTTTGCAACCTGCATAATCTACATTTGTGTAGCCTATTAGCTTGAGTCCAGAATCTCTAGGATACCAAATTCCAAGATTTGGAGTACCCTTAAGATATTTAAATATCCTTTTAACAGCAATCAAATGAGATTCTCTAAGGTCAGCCTAAAATCTAGCACATAGACATGTAGAAAACATTATATCTGGTCTACTTGCAGTTAGATATAAAAGTGATCCTATCATTCCTCTATAACTTGATATATTAATTTTCTTTCCTTTTAAATCAGTATCAAGCTTAGTGGATGTTGTCAAAGGTGTTTTAGCAGTTGAAACATCTTCCAAATCAAATTTCTTTAAAAGATCTTTGATATATTTTGATTGACTGATAAAAGTACCATCAACGGTCTGTTTAACTTGTAGACCTAAAAAGAAATTTAGCTCACCCATCATGCTCATCTTATATCTACTTTTCATTAGTTTTGAGAATTTAGAACATAAATTCCCATTAGTAGAACCAAATATGATATCATCTACATTGATTTGAATAAGTATTACGTCACCAGCATGTTTTCTATGAAAAAGTGTTTTATCTTCAATACCTCTTGTGAAATGATTTTCAAGTAAAAATTGAGATAAAGTATCATACCATGCTCTTGGTGCTTGTTTAAGTCTATAGAGTGCTTTGTCTAACCTATAGAAATGATTGGGAAATTGATTATCTTCAAATCCAGGAGGTTGCTGGACATACATACACCTCTTCTTGTTGTTTCCCATTCAGAAAGGCATTCTTTACATCCATCTAGTACAATTTAAAATTTGCATGAACAACATAGGCAAGGAATATCCTGATTGCTTCCAATCTTGCTACTGGTGCAAAAGTTTCATCATAGTCAATCCCTTCTTCTTGTGAATAACCTTTTGCAACCATCTGGCCTTGTTCCTTGTCACTGTACCAGCTTCATCCAGCTTGTTTCTGAAGACCCATTTAGTACCAATTATTGGTTTGTTCTTTTGTTTTGGCACTAGTCTCCAGACTTTGTTTCTTACAAACATATTGAGCTCCTTTTGCATAGGAATCACCCAATCAGCATCTTGTAATGCCTCCTCAACCTTTTTAGGTTTAATATTTGACAGAAAGTTGAGGTATAGACATTCATTTTGAGCAGCACTTCTTGTTGTCACACCTTCAGTTGGATCTCCTATAATCTGCTACATAGGATGATCTCTTATCTATTTTTTCTGTGGAGGAAATCTTCTTAAAGAAGAAGCTTTATTTGTTCCTTGTCCTCCATGGTGTAAAGCGCTTTCACCTTCTTGAGAAGCTCCCTCTGAATCAATGGGTATTTCTAGATTGGAGTTTAAGATATCCATTGATTTATTATCCACTGACAGTGGATTATCCCCTGATGCGTGCCATTATCCACTGATACTGCATTTTCCTCTGATAAGGCTTCCTCAACAAGTATTGAATTATCCACTGACAAGGTAGCTTCGTGGGGTTTAGCTTCATCATCTAAAGAGTCTCGAAGATCCACTTCATCATCATACTCAAACCTTAGGATCTCATGATTTCCTTCATCTTGCATTCTAATTATCTTCTTATCATCAAATGCAACATGAATAGAGTTCATTACAGTGTTCAGCCTAAGGTTGTAGACTTTGTATGCTTTGCTTGTTAGAGAATAACCTAGGAAAATTGTTTCATCAACTTTAGGTTCAAATTTTCCTATGTTTTCACCTTGACATCTTAGCAAAAATCATCTGCCACCAAATACATGAAGAAATTTAACATTAGGTTTCTTGCCTGTCATTAACTCATAAAGAGTCTTGTTGTGAGCTTTGTTGATCAATGTCCTATTTTGAGTGAAGCATGCAGTTGAAATTTCTTCAGCCCAAAAATAGGTAGGCAGCTTGGCTTCTTCAAGCATAGTTCTGGCAGCTTCAATCAGAGTTCTGTTTTTCCTCTCAACTACTCCATTTTGTTAAGGGGTTCTTGGAGAAGATAATGTGTGAGATATTCCTTTGTCCACACAGAAACATTCAACTTTGGAGTTCTTGAATTTTGTTCCATTATCAGTTCTTAGAACTCTGACAGTTAGCCGAGATTTAGTTTGAACTTTTTTGATGTGATCAATCACCAATTGAGCTGTTTAATTCTTAGCATGTTGAAATTTTACCCATGTGTATCTGGTGAAATCATCAACTATTACCAGAGCATACCTTTTCTTTGTGATAGACATAATATTTACAGGTCCAAATAGATCCATATGAAGTAGTTGCATTGGAATTGTAATTGATGATATCTCTTTGCTCCTACAGGAAGTCTTCTTTTGCTTCCCTTTCTGACAGGCTCCATACAAACCATTTTGAGTGAATTCCAATTGTGGAAGTCCTGTCACAAATCCTTTCTTCACCAGAGTGTTGATTGTCTTGAAGTTCAGGTGAGAAAGCTTCTTGTGCCATAACCAACTTTCTTCTACTGATGCTTTACTATAAAGACATGTAGATTGATCTTTCTTTGATGAGCCAAAGTCAGTTATGTAGAGGTTACCTTTCCTAACTCCAGTTTGAGCTATTTTTCCATTTTTGTTGTTACTTATCAAGCATTGTTCATCCTTGAAAGTAACATGATAACCTCTGTCACACAGTTGGCTGATACTAAGCAAGTTATGCTTAAGACCATCAACTAGTGCTACACTTTCCAAGATGACATCTCCATTTGTGACTTTGTCATATCCCAAGGTATATCATTTGTTGTCATCTCCAAAAGAAACTCTTTGACCAGCTTTCTCCTCATACTGTGTCAGCAGGGTCTTATCCCCAGTCATGTGTCTTAAACAACCACTATCAAAGAACCAAACTTGTTTGCTCATGCCCTGCACACAGTAAACACCTAAGTTAATTTTGGAACCCAAATTTACTTGGGTCTATTGACATTTATAGTAGTTAACTTAGTAAAAGTTGTAGGCTTTTCAGAACTTTCATGATTCTTCACCCACTACATAGAAGAAATTACTTTCTTCTTAGCCTTGGGTGATTTAAATTTTACCATTAACTTTTTAGGAGGCTTTTCATATCTATTTTTAACCATTTTAGCATGCAATTGGTTCTTAACGATTAATGTCTTTTTATCAGGGGATGGTTGTCCAGGATGCATGTTCCTAGGTACATTTTGACATTTAAAAGCAAGGTGGTTAGGATTTCCACACTTCAAACATTTTTTCCTAGGAGCATTAATGATAGAAGAATAGTTAGTGAACTTGTTAATTCCCTCCTTACCATTTCTGTTCTTCTTCACATCATTATCCCCTGATGAGTGAATCAACGTTCTATTCCCTAATGAGTCAATTTTTGTCTGATTGGACCTTTTGTCTCTTGACTCATTTAACTTCTTTTCTAGCTGAATCAGTCTTTATTATAGCACCTTTTCCTTGATCTTTTCCTTAGTAGCTCCTGTCTTAACAAATTTTAATTTCTTAAGAGGGTGGACAGTAGCTGCAGGAGTACTCTTGCTAGTGCTAGCTTCACCATTCCAGTGATTGACAATTCCTCAATCACTAGCTGCTTTTGTTGGACCTTATTATAGTCTAGTCCCTCAATTTGACTAGTACTATATTTTTCAATGGTTTCCCTCACTATCTTGGAGGAATTGATCCATTCCTTTATGAGATCTTGTTCTTCTTTTAGTTTGGCCCTAAGCCATTCTTCTATTTCAAGAGTACAAACAAGTCTCTCCTTGGTTTTGCACTCTTCTCTAACCTCTTTTAGCTTTATTAGTTCATTCTCTAGTAAGGAATTCCTAGTGAGTAATAGATCATTAGCCTTTTGAATTCTTTCATTTTCTCTTACTGAACACGTTAATGTAGTATACATATTGTAAATTTCAGTTGACATTTCTTTTATTTTTAATTTACAATCTGTAAGAGACATGTTCGAGGGATCAGGTTTTACCTTAGTGCCCTGAGACAAGCTGTTGGATCCAGATGATGTCCCATCAGATGATATTGCCATAAGTGCAACATTGTTGAATTCCTCATCATCTGATTGGTCTGAATCCGCCCAATCTTTTCCCTCTGCAATGAATGCTTTATTCTTCTTGTTGATGACTTCAAAGTATTTCTTTTTATAGTAGTCATCATCCTTCTTGACTTTTCTAGTCTGTTTGATAGACTTTTGCTTGTTGCATTCATTAGCAAAGTGTCCAAGCTCTTGCCAGTTGTAACATTTAATCTTTGATCTGTCAATAGCACCAGAGTGGACAGGCTTCCTTGTTGGTGTTGTCTTTCTAAAGTCCTTGCCCTTCTTGAATCTTAACTTTTTAAATTTTCTTGCCAAGAAGGCCATGGCTTCATCAACAACCTTTTGTTCCTCTAGAGTATAGATTTCTTCATCTTCACTATCCATACTCTTAGCTTCATTTGCCTCAGCTTCACTTTTCTCTTTAATGAGAACTGCTTTCCCATGAAGCTTCTTGCTCGAACTTCCAGCCACAAGTGCCACTGATTTGTCATTTCTATGGTCTTGACTTAGACTTTCTTTTTGTTGAACCTCTAACTCATAAGTTTTGAGGTTCCCATAGAGCTTCTCCAAGGATATTGAGCTCATATCCTTGGCTTCCCTTATGGCTGTGGTTTTGGCATCCCAGCTATTTGGCAATGCCTTTATAAATTTCAGATTCGCATCTTTGTTGGCATAAGTTTTGCCAAAGATCTTCAATTCATTAATTAACCTGTTGAATCTATCAAATAAGTTTGTTAAAGATTCACTAGGACTCATACTGTTGGATCAACAAGGACTGCTTGTTTTCCCTTACTTCCTCAGTCCCTTCACACAACACTTCTATTGTCTACCAAACTTCTTTGCCAGACTCACAATTAATGACACTGTTAAATATGTCATTGTCCAAACCATTCTAGAGAATGATCATGACTTTAGCATCCTTCACAGAGTCTTTCTTTTCTTCAGATGTCACGTCTTTTGGGAGTTTGGGGATGGAATGCTCAGGGACTACTTGGCCATCTATTGTTGCGAAGGGAACAAGCTTTATTGGTTTAGGAGGTCCTTCTTCCATGATTGTTATGAAAGAAGGATCTGTAGATTTGAGATACATATGCATCCTTCTCTTCCATAAGAAATACTCCTCCCTCACCAATAGTGGATCTTCACATTTCCACTTTTGTTACTCATCTTGATCGTCTAGTATGTATGTCAACTAGAAAGCTCTGATACCTATTGTTATTCCTGGATGAGTAATTGTAGAAGGGGCGGGGGGGGGGGGGGGGGGTGGGGGTTGAATACAATTTCAACTTTTCTCCCAATGTAAAGATCAAGATATAATTTGTAAATAATAATGTATTTTATTGATATTGGAATCTGAATTTACAATCTGGTTATCAAAATTGATACCAGCTTCTGAAGCCTGTTAAAGTATGAACAACTGCTGTGTAGAAATGAATTTCTAGCTTCTGAAGTTATGGAAAACTTGATTCTCAAATTTTATGAATTTGTTGCGTTAGAGTTCAGAGTGTATAAATTCTTTTTCTTTCTATATTTCATATATCTCTATCTCTTTTCTCTTTTCTCTTTTTCTGTGTTATGAATATATATTTTCTTGTATACTTTCTACATAGCATCCTTTTTGATCTTTTCTGCTTTTTAACAATTACTCTAATCAATTAGAGTAGCTTTTCTTTATCAGTAGTTGTAACAACTCTGTTACCTAAAATCTCTGCTAAGTCACATTACCGTTACAAAATTTCTTAGCTTTCATAAATCAGCTTTCCAACCTTGTTAATCCAAATGTAACTTGGTTATGAATCTTTGGTCGGCTTCTAGTTCATTTAAGAACTCTGGTAGAGGTGCGATGTGTCAAGTCATTTATCCTTCGATGTGACGTTTTTCATTAGTGGATATTTATCCTCTGATGATTTGTTCACTTATAGCTTATGCCATGACCAGCTTTGTTGGTAGCCAATCTCTCTTTATTGGTCAACCATCATTTTCTTAATTTCATCGCCTTAACTTATATGAACAAACACTTAGTCTCCGACGAACAAAAACTTAGTCTTCGACGAACAAAAATTTAGTTTCCGATGAACATAAACTTAGTCTCCGATGGGCTAATTTTACTTGACCCACTTTGACTTTTGTTGAACTCTCGAAATGCATTCCTTGTAGTCTCTGATGGTCTCCTGTAGTCTCTGATGGTAGTCTTTGATAGAATACTACTGTAGGTACTTGTACAATTACAAAATCTAACAATTCTATGTTTATACATCATCATAAAATGCTATAATTCCTAACAAGTAAGCTAAATTTATGTCATGAAGTAATGTGATTGGCCATTTTGGCTGGTGTAGCGACTGCTCATCATAACGCTCTAATAGTTGATATAATACCAAGTAGCTGTTGACATACATGCAGTTTTATTTTAATCAGTTGTTGACACACAAGCATCTTACTAATCAAATGATAATATACGAAACTATCTAATGACAGTCTTCTTTAAATACACGTAATCCTTTCATCTCCATACATGCTGATTAACTTAATCTCATATGAGATTTGAGATTCTCATATTCATATCCGTTTGATGGTTTTACAAAGGAATTGACATCATTAAATTGTGGACATCACATTGACATAAAACTCATGCATTTAGAATTCATACCTCATAGGAATTAATCCTTTTTACATTTTATTTCTACTTAAAATTTTGGTCCTCACAATAACTTTACAAAGATAGAGATACTATGAAGCCTATACAATGCTTCAGAAATCTATAAAGTAAGTAAATAAAACTTACATATTGCTCATCCTTTAGAATTTGTTCGCTTGTAGAGCTCCCCCTATTTTCTGATCTACTATGTTCACCAAGAGGAGGAGATCTATCTCTTCATCTTTTTTGAGATTCTTATCTACACTTCTGTTAGAACAAAATAAACTCATGCCATGTTGGTAAAAATAATTTGTTTATTCACCTCCAAATATTATTTTTATTAGTAGTGAAAACACCATACTTGAGTTTTCATCAACCTGAGTTCTTGAGGTTTAACAGTGTCTATAAGAGCTAGTAGACCACAAAAGATGTTATATATTACTGAGAGGATGATGAGAGTTGACCTATGTATAGTTGTTGCCGAGAACACCACCCGTGGAGGAGTGAGGAAGACACCACTGTATCTGAGACAAGTCTAACTTAGTCTCCGACGATTTGGAGTTAGTCTCTGATCGTACAAAATAGTCCCTAGGAGATTCCATGTTAGTCTCCGATAGTATATAAGTTAGTCTCTGATAGGCTAAAACTCTTAGTCTCCGATGAAGGAAATTTTAATTAGTCTGTGATGGCTAAAGATATTAGTTCCCAAAGAGTTTGGCACTGACTTATGGAGTTAGGCGCTAAACAAACTAGCCACTGATGAGTTTGGCGCTAAACAAGTTGTCACCCGATGAGTTTGGCGATGAACAAGTCTATCCCCTAACAGGTGAATTACTCCCTGATGGCCGAGAAATCATCCCCTGATGGATAATTTATCCACTGATGACTAATTATCCCCTGACGAGAAGAGCACCCTTTGATGGGCGAGACATTCCCTGACGAGTAATTGTCCACTGATGAGAAATTACTCCCTGATGGTCATCCCCTGACGGTCATAGGGCATCCCCCGATGGACGAGACTACAACCCCTGATAACCACTTTTATGCTTCAACATTTATTTGCTGATGCACAGGTTTGTCTTCAAAACTATAAAAAAAAAAATTTTAAATTATTTTATGATGTTTTAATTATTTATTTAACCTCAATTCTTATGTTACATTTAAGGCATTTAAAAGTTTACGGACATCACATGTACATTTTTTTCTCATATCTTCATCAAAGGTATAAATTTCTCATGTTATATGCATGGTTTATAGAGTCTTTCTCTCACAAGTGATTTGAGTTAGATTTAACTGAGGACAAAGACAAGTATATTCCCACTCTCATGCTTATTTCAATTAAGCGCATGATCAATTGATTCGACATGCGTATGAGGCTATGACTTATATATTTCATTTGCTTTCATAAATAAGAATGTTGTGCTTTAAATTTTCGCTAGCATGATGTGAATAAATGTGCATGGATATAACTGAACTTTGAATTATCAGTTATTCTTTAATGTTATATTTGTACAAACAAATGAGATTGATATGTCCCTTAAATGAGTTACGCCACATGGTTGACAAGAGGAAAGGGAAAGGTACTGATTTGTTTTGCCACCTGACCTAGAGGAATTATAGTGACTACGTATGTTCACACACAGAGGGATCATGTTGTAACAGTTCGGTCAACTGTACATAGCATGGTTAATAGATCCAACGGGTTTAGCCCCCGATGGATATTATCTTGAGAAAGTTATACACAGATGGATATCTGTCTTTCTTTAAGGAAGATCACACGTTGTTTATCATTAGTGATCCTCAAAGTTCTTCAAAGATTTTTGAGGCATTGGTATTGTTTCATTGAGCCTCACAAAACAGAATTTAATCCCTATTAACATTTCAGATTTGCTCCTCTGATTTGTTTATATACTTGCTGAGCGTAAATTGCTCATTCTTGTTGAACTTAATGACTTGTAGGGCATGGTGCAAAGGCTGAACCCTCTGACAAGGGGAAAACAAAGATGATTGACTATTGAGTTTTGTTGACTCCTTTGGGTGGCTGCTAAGGAAGCAAGAAAGTTGTTTTGAAGTTGTAATGTTACGGGCCATAATATAGTGAGAACTTAGTTTTCGCTAGAATTGTACTATTTTGGGTTGTAATAACTTACCAATATTTTCTCTTAAACTTTATTTATATGAATGGATGAGACGTTATTTTTATTTCTATTTTGACGAAACCCTAGTTCGGTAAGGAACTTTGGGGCCGTCACAAGTTCAATCATCGTACTTTCTTAATCTAATAAATATAATACTTCACTTTCAAAATAAAATACAATATTAAAAAAAAATCATAATCCAATAAGCAAGTATAATTATTTTAAACCAAGTTAAACTATTTTAATATAAGAAAGTTAAATTCGAACCCAATATAAAATTTCATTAGCACATATCAATATATACAATTATAAAGAATAAATTACTTTCTTTTTAATATAATTTTACTTCATATTAATTTGAGATGTTATATAATCTAGCTGTTTTACAGTAAAATAGATTTAAGTGAATAATATGTTGTTAAAGTTAAAAAAAAAAATCGACTTAGAAATTTATTTATATAAATTGTTCATTTCACAACTATAATAAATATATAAAATTATTAATTAAATATATTTGATAAATATTTTAAGTGATAGTAATTATTAAAATGATAATATGTTTTATTGGTTAATTATCATTATTCGTAAAATTTTCTTATACCTCTCAATCAAATGATTGCATTATCATTTTCATTGTCTGAAATTTGTATTATAAAACTTATACAGGTTGTAAAGTTTTAATAACTTATCCAAATCATATGCCTTAATATATATATATATATATATATATATACATACATATATATATATATATATGTATATATATATATATATA
>CM025780.1:4582178-4620304 GCA_014636745.2 Centella asiatica | reverse complement strand
TATATATATATATGTATGTATATATATATATATATATATATATATATGTATGTATATATATATATATGTATGTATATATATATGTATATGTATATATATATATATGTATGTATATATATGTATATGTATATATATGTGTATATATGTATATATATATATTAAAATTTTCATTATTGTATCTATTAGTTTGCATTTAATATCTATTGAAGAGTAATATATAAATATATAAAAATTCACAATCCAATTCATATATATAATAGTTGAATTATAATCCCATTTAAAAAAAATTATTATTTAAAGTATGTGACTTAATTAATTCAAATACACTTTTTTTCTAAAACACATTTTAAAATAGAATAAGGACTTTATAGAAAATTTATAAACTATTTTGAATAGATTAATATATTATAAAAAGAATTAACCATAAGCATATAAGCGATTTGTTTTATTTTATTAAATACACCAACGGCTAAATAGTATTTAATTATATATTTATCTCTAATATACGATTGGGAAAAAAAAACTATCGACAGCCTCTTTTAATGGGGCATCTCCAAAAATACATGTTAATGTCTCTCCAAGTGGTGGTTGTACCTACAATGACTTATAACATATAAAATATGTTAAGAATAAAATGAAAACTTGATAAAATAGTTATTATGAGAATGATCGAGCCAAGATTTTTGGGTAATTCAATAAAAGTAAAATTTGATTATTAAAAATTCATACAAGTACGCAAGTTGAAATTTTGGTATGAAATATGAATTGAAAAAGAAAAATGAAAAAGTTAATATTTGTTCATATTCATCTTGTTTACACCTTATTATGTTCTGCTCATATATGTGTATACATGTCAATTCTCAAAAAATTTACTCCATCGGTTTAAAAAAAAGAGCAACATTTGTATAATTTTTTCATGCTAATGTGGTATTTTTTTTAAATTTGTCATTATAATCTTTTTACCTTATTTTTAATTGAACATTCATAATAAATTTTATGAGAAAAACTTAATATTTTTATTTGTTATCTTTTAGTCAAATAAATAAAATTAATAATCGTTAAAAATTCAAATGTTTTTTTTTTTTTTTTTGTAAAACGGAGGAAGTATTAATTAGTAGGTTATATCAAACAAACTCATAATTAATCTGTTTAATTATAATGTAGCTAGAGGCTCAGTATATGTAGAATTCTCGGGCAGTTTGCTGGTTGTATATATACATAAGTGGGGGCCTTTCTCTCTTGATAATTCCCTCCTGCTTCTCTCTCATCATATTTATTTTTGCATGCTCATAGATCTCAATACAAGCAATTAATTCTTGAAGAAGAGGAAGTACAAATGGCTCTTAAGCTGAATCTTCTCATGACATCAAACTGCCACAAAAACTCTGCTTTTTCTCTGCAGTCTGTAGGGGCCAGGGTCAGGCCTTCAATTGTTTCCATGGCTTTGGCTTCAAGTGTACTCCACTCTAAAACCAGGTGAGCTCTCTCTCTCCCCCCCCCAATTCATCTATATATGTATATGATTTTATTAATTTTGAAAATCTAACGGCACGGATTAGAGCGTGTCAAAATAATACTTATTTAGATATTTATTTTTAAAAAATTTTTAAATACAAAATGTATTAACACTTGAATTTGTAAAATATTTAAAAACAAACAAAAATGAGATATTTGGATATAACTTTGGTGTATCTTAAAATCCGTGCCACACATTATAAAAAAAGGTATTGTAATTTTTATGAGACGGAGGGAGTACAAAATATGAATTTTTAAAATTTTTTTGAATCTTGTTACATTATTTTATAATTATTTAAGAATCAAAACATGTTAATCTCTAATTTTGATACACTAATTTTGATGTTCATGCAAGTGCATGCACATCTTTTGTGTTAGTTTATACGATTTTATTGTAATTTACTTAAAATATGTATTTTATTCATAAACTATTTATTCATGTTTTAGAGGAAGTAACAAAATTAAAATTTATTTTTGTTAAACATAAATACTTGATTAAAAATTATTTATGTTAATTAGAATTTTTATTTTTGGGATTAGTTGCGTTTTTATCGTAAATAGCTTTGTTTAAAGAATTCATTTTTTTTTTCATATGAATTTTGTTTTATTTATTTTCACAATTTTGTTTTATATTTTTCTTTAATTTTTCAAATGAATATTTTCTTTTTCTTTTTTGGATTCGTGTTTTAAATTATAATTTATATTTTTTCATCTTTGATTTTCAAATTAAGGTTTTTGTGATGGGTATTTTTTTGCTTAGATTTTTTTATTTCCTTCTTCATTTTTATTAATGAAGTTTGAAAATTTCTTTTTGGTGAGATTGGTGATTTGATGGACTAAATTTTTATTGTGGAGTTGATGATCTTGTTAGTAATTATAATTTAAAAATGGTTTAAATCGTTGAGATTGCATTATTTGTTATTTTAAGAGTTTGAACTAATGATCTTTATGTTCAATTACCTTGGATTTGCTCTCAAAACACAGTTTACGAAAACTATTCGAATACCTCAAGTTGGAAAAATATAAAGGAAATCCTTGTGCATTAAAGGCAGAACAAAAATAAAAACTAAATTAATTGAGTATTACTAATTCAATTTAGTGAACACAAGACAAAATCGTCCCTATAGAAAGTAAATTATTTTTTGATATTATTTTAATTCATACCATTGAATTTTTGAAAACGATAGTATATTTATGTTTGTGTGTGTATATATATATATATATATATATATATATATATATATATAGCTATGATGAACAAAATGACTAACCGGTCCAGACCGGACCTATCATTGAAAAGACAAACATTGAGTAGTTCGGTCTTAAACTGATCCTAGGGTTGACCAGGTGAAATTAGACCAATTTTATTTTAATAAAAAAAAACTATTGAGGACTTCATGATAGGCCGGTCCTATGTGAGTAATTCCTTTTCCTGTTTTGATATATAAATTTAATTTATTTTTGAAAATAAAATAATGAAATCTAATTTTTCTATTTTTTTGATCAAATTTCTGCCATTATAGTTATTACAAATTAATTCTCTATTGAAAATGTACACATTTTATATTAAAAAAAGAAACAATTTAGAATAATTTTATTAATATAAGATTAACTTTATATAAAAACTTAAAATACATTTGAATTATTGAGAAAATGATAATAAATTAAGAAAAACTCAATAAATTATGAGTGTAATATATAAAAAATTCAACAAGTCCAAACTTGTCAGAGTCTGTTCTTGGCCTGGTCCTACACTTATTTATGGGCTAGTCTTTTTATTATTACGTACATGCGAGGTTAGACTATTCTTTCATCTTAATCTCGAGAAATTTTAAGATTTCATGGGCTAGTCATAAACGATACGGATCACTTAACAAGCCAATCATTGTTAGACCGATCCCAAGTTTGTATCGATTCACCATCCTAGTCTTTTTGGTCATCCCTATATATCACTTTTTTCAATTCTTTATATGAATAAAACAAAGGAGTTATAACTATTTTTTGAAAGCCTACTAATTTGATATCTACAAATACATTTTTTTTTTTTTTTTTTGTAAAAATTCAGCCATGCTAAAGGAAAAAACATAAACAAGATAGCGGATTATGGATTTTTTTCAACTTTTTTATGGGGTATAGTATAGTTTTATACCATATAAAAGTGATACTTTTTGTGATCAATGTTATAAATTTATCATATTATAAAAATTAGACAAAGTAGCTAATGAAATTTCGAAAATTAAATTAATATTACATACTTTTTCAATTTGCATAGTTATATTTTTGTTATGTATTTTGGGAGACTGAAACATTAGACAAGTGGATGTAACTAAAAAAATGAGCTATACCACAATTCGGTTTTTATTTATTTATAATAATATAAGAATCAATGTACTTTTAACTCCTAAAAATTTTTAATTGGTAAGACTTGAACCTAACATCTTAGAGCAATAAACGAATCAAGTTATTCACCTATTCAGTTCAAGTCTGCTGGTTTAAAACTTATTTGAGTTAGCTCTCTTAGAAATATACTTTTTACTTTTAGAAAGAGATGATCACATAACCATCATGGACACATGACATGTCAAAATATAATATTAATTTTACATGATTATTATAAATACATTGCTATACACTACAATGCTTAGAAAATTTACATACTATTTTTTTTTTTTTGGTTCAATCTGTACGGTTATCGAAAGGAATAGGGTTTGTAGGTATAAAATCTATATAAATATATATATTGACACACATACATATGCATTATGCTCATGTTTTCTATAATTTTAATTGTTTGTAACTGAGATTTATGTGATGAACAAACTCCCTAACAGAGAATAATGATCACTTTTTCACAATTTAATTTGGTTACCATATTTGGAACTAATTCCCTAATCCGTGACACCCTACATTGTGATTGATTTACTGTGCCTATTCTGCAACTCATATTGCATTCCATTTTTCTTTGTTCTGGAAGTTAAATTAATTAGATCTGTTGTTGATACTTAAATTACAAGTACATTTAATTACACTAATTTGTTTGCTTTGGGGTACCTGATGAACTGAGTAAGTCCTCCACGTCTCCAAGTAACTCATTCCATCCCACCCGAAAAGATGGAAATATTCAAGTCTCTCGATGGTTGGGCGAAGAGTAATATCCTTGTTCACCTCAAATCAGTGGAAAAATCATGGCAGCCACAAGACTATTTACCTGATCCAGTGTCTGACGAATTCGAAGAACAAGTGAAGGAGATAAGAGAGTGCGCCAAGGAGATTCCAGATGACTATTTTGTGGTTCTGGTGGGAGACATGATAACTGAAGAAGCACTTCCAACATACATGTCAATGTTTAACAGATCTCAAGGCATTGGAGATGACACTGGGACAACGTCGACAGCTTGGGCAACCTGGTTGAGGGCATGGACTGCTGAAGAGAACAGGCATGGTGATCTTCTCAACAAATACCTTTACCTCTCTGGGAGAGTGGACATGAAACAAATTGAGAAGACAATTCAATATCTTATTTGTTCTGGAATGGTGAGACACTATATCAATCCTTCCACGAGAGGTTCTATATATACCAAGACTTGGCAAAGATTTTTTTTCTTTCATTGCCTAACAATTTGCAACCGTGATTTGACAACGACATGTGCAACAAAATGTTTTTGATTTTCTAAAGTATTGGGTAACGAAAAACTGTTCATTTTGCAACGAAAACTGTGTTGCCCAATGGCCATTATGTCGCAAGTACATGAAAATTAACGCAAAATTTGTATCCTATAATAGCATGCACACTTTAACAAACATCTAATGCACAATATAAAGGACTAACATGTGCAAACATCACAATTTTTTGTTGTTGATGCCTAGAGTTATAGTCAGAACAAATGTAGCCTATTTCTTTTTATCTCATGTACGTATAATGATGGTATTTATTACTAATTTAATTTGACTTAATTTACAGGACATTAAGACAGAGAACAACCCATACTATTGGTTCATTTACACATCTTTCCAAGAAAGAGCAACCTTCGTCTCACATGCGAACACAGCGAAGCTAGCTCAACATTACGGAGACAGAAACCTTGCTCAGATATGTGGATACATTGCCTCAGACGAGAAGCGCCACGCAACTGCCTACACAAAAGTAGTCGAAAAGCTTGCTGAGATTGATCCTGATTCGACAGTCATTGCATTCGCCGACATGATGAGGAAAAGCATAAGAATGCCAGCTCACTTGATGTATGACGGCTCAGACAATCACTTGTTCAAGCATTTCTCAGCTGTGGCTCAACAAATTGGGGTATATTCGGCTTCGGACTATACTGATATTTTGGAGTTTTTGGTGGATAAATGGAATGTGGAGAAAATGACAGGGCTATCCGACGAAGGGCGAAAGGCTCAGGAGTATGTTTGCAAGTTGGGTATGAAGTTCAGAAGAGTGGAGGAGAAAGTTCGGGCAAAGGAGAAGAAAGCTGGAGTTCCTGTTCCTTTTAGTTGGATTTTCAATCGTGAGTTGATAATTTGAGTATTGAAGCATCATCACTAGTTCTTAATTTTCTGTTCACTACATGTTGGTTGTTTATTTTAAGTTATTTTGTGTTGTGATAATAATGAAATTGAGCATGTATGTTTAATGTTGAATGTCTCCTATTCCTATATATAAAATGAAATGGATCTAATAATATAGTTTTTGTGTCTTGATTTGAAATGGCATGTAGGGTGAGAATAGTGTTGTTTATTTTCTAAACTGCCACATAAAACCCTTTAGATGCCGTTTGAGCGTTCCAAAACCTCATATGAAACTAATGCGATTAGTTTGATGTTTATTAGGTGCGGTTTATATTTGTTACGGTTTCGGTTTGCAAACCAAATGTTCTAATAGCATGGGTCAGTCTATATTTGACAACTTAATTACACAGTTCAAATATTGTTTTTTTTATAAAATGGATAGAGTACAACATGATACAATTATTTAAAAATAAATATGGTTCTTCCTCTCTACAACTTAATTACACAGTTCAAATATTATTCTTTTTATAAAATGGATAGAGTACAACATGATACAATTATTTGAAAATAAATATGGTTCTTCCTCTCTACAAATCCTTGCCTAAAAAAGTGACCACTGTTTGAGAGACTTCAACACTTGGTCCGAAAAGAGAAAATCCCCTAAAATAGAATTGACATCCATTCTTTTAATAAAAATGGAACGTGTTTTGAAAGTATGACGATTATGTTCAGTTAAAACACAGTTATTGTGAAACATGTCCACAAGATACTATTTTAGTTGTTATTACCTTATAAAAGTATACATTCTTTCCTTTATTAAACTGATTATTTGTGATAGCCCCAAAATCTCACACAGAACTCGGACGCTGTCAGTAGAAAAAAACAGTCATAAATACATTCATACAACATCAATATATTAAATATTATTAATATATTCTTGCAAAATTCAAAGTACAATTTCTGCAGTGGAAATTAATTTATTACAACTATTGCCACTATCCTCCTTGAGTGCTCTTTTAGGCTACTCCCTTTATTCTCTTCTCTTGTCGTTGTGGTACTATGTCTTACTCAAGTCCTGAAATTATGAACTTAACAAGAATAAGCGATTTACGTTCAGCAAGTATATAAACACAGAGGAAAAGAACGTAAAATTTTTGAAAAACTTAATCAATAGTATAATTATGTTTGTGAGGTTGGGTGAAACAATATCATTACCTCAGAGTTCTTTTAAGCCTTCTAAGGATTTCAAAAAATAACACAATCATATGATCCTTCTTGAATAAAAACAACCTCTTATCCATCGGGGGCTAAACCTATTGAATCTGTTAACCATACTGTAATAGTTGGCCAGACTGCATAGCTTGGTTATGTTAATTAGTTAAGTTACCTCTAGGCCAAATGACTTGTACTTACCTCTAAGTCATGTGAATAACTCATCAGCACCTTCCCTTTCATCTTGCCAACTACATGACATATTCCACATTTTGATCAACATAAAAGTCTTATGCCCTATTTAAGGGATATAACATTCTCATTCAATTGCACGGATATAATATTGAAAAATAATTGATAAATCAAAACTCAATTATATTCATGCACTTTCAATCATATCATGATAGCAGAAATTAAAGTATAGCATTTTGATTCACAAGGAACTTTAAACAGGAAAGTATTAACCTTGTACGCATTTCGAATCAATTGATTATGCATTTAATTGAAATAAGCATAAGAGTAAGAATATACTTGCCTTTATCCTTAGCTGATAATCTAATTCACTTGTTGGGTGAAATACTTCTTTATCCTTAGTTGAGCTAACTTAATTTACTTGCTGAGTGAAATACTTATGTAAAACATATATATGTTTGCTTAGCATGAGAGTCTATGCTTGAATATAAATGTGAATATGTACATATATGATATTTATGATTTTCGTGTATAATCAAGGGATGGCCGTTAAGGGACAATCCACTCGTCAGGGGGTGCATTGGCCATCAAGGGATAATCCACCCATCTGGGGATAATCCACCCGTCAACGAATAATCTACCAATCAGGAGATAATTTGTTCATCGCCAAACTCGTCGGCATACTTTAAATCATCGCTAAACTCAAATGGCCATCGCCAAACTCGTTTACCCATCACCAAACTTGTCATGGACAAATATGGCTACTATCGGAGACTAATATATTTTAAGCTATCGGCGACTAACATACTTTCTCGTCAGATACTAACATTTACCTATTAGAGACTAACATTTGTTACTCATCAGAGACTAACAAGAATTGTTCCTCGAAGACTAACAACAATTGCCCCTCGAAGACTAAACTTATGCTGTCAGAGACTAAGTTAAAACTTGTGTCTGCTACAACGAAGAACCTTTTATATGATCATGGATGATGCGTAACAATGGAGAAACCCAACTTAGGGTGCATCACTATCCTATTTGCTGTGTCTATCATTGCATAACACATAATCGCAAATGCAAAAGAATACTATTGCAACTTTTGAAGATTTATTCTTTTATTAGATAACTTACCATGCACGACTAATACTTTTAAATATTATGCATGAGAGAATAAAACAGAACAGAGCAGAGTATGCAATTGGTGTAAAGCTCTTACATCTTAAACCTTCAAAGAAAGGATTAGAATACTCGTTTTGTTCTTCTCGAAAACTGCTCTTGGAAAGGAATAATGAAATTTATGAGAGATTTGGGTTGAGAGAAGGTTTAGAAGTTTGAGAGTATTTAAGGATGAGAAGTAGTAGGCAAGGGTCCTCGTATTTATAGGAGAGTCAAGGGAACTCAAAATATCTAATGTGAGATATTTCTCACTTCAGATTAGCATCGGACATGAAATTTACTAAACTACTAAAGTACGCTAACAATTACATAATTGTTATAGTTACACGTAAGTATAAGTTACTAATAGGTGTCAAATGGTAATACATCCTACTAATGACTCAGCTCTTGAAATGTTTACTCATTGAGAAAAATTTCAACATCTGTAATACTTATTCATTGTACGAGGTACTACTCAGTTATCCCTCCCACAAGGCTAGTAGTAGTAATTCAAATAATATATTTGTTTATTAAATCAATCTATTAAATTAATCTCATTTAAGATTTGAGATTAATATTTTAAAATCCCTTTTATGGTTTTTACAAAGGAATTGAGATCATTAAATTTTGGACATCACATGGACAAAAAACTCATGTATTAAAAATTTATACCTTATACGAATTAATCCTATTTACATTTTATTTTTATTTAAAATTTTGGGTCCTCACATTATTTCTGCATTAGAATGAGAAAGAGATTGCATGAGCAAGATATACTATTGACATCACCATATTTCATGTTAAAAAAGCAGACAGATAAAAAAAACAACCACCGAAAGGACTAAAAGAACATATGAATTATCTCCATTATGTAGAAATATATTTGACAAATGGATAATGGATAATCATTTAATGAATAAAATAATTATTTAAGAATTTATTGGGTAACCCATTTATCAAGTATACATAGAAAAGATTTGTCCCAATAAATAAAGAACAAAAACGTAGGAATAACTTAACAAATATAAAAATGATAACAATAATAATAGTAATAATACTTGTAGCTTTCTTAAGGTCTTCGGCGGTGACTTTCTCTCATCCTTCTAGTCCATTGACGAGGCCAGATAGGAACAAGGAGTGTCAATTGACCCCACTCAAATTTTTGTACTAAGTATTAGATATATGCTTGAAAATAAAACTATTAGTATTATATATGTCGAACCCTAATAATTTATAAAATCTTAATATTAGAGGATCAAAATTAAAATTTATCAGTTACTGTACATGCTATTAATGAGCACCTCTAGCAGCATTCTCAGTTACTTTGCATTAAAGGGTGAAGGCTATTCTTTTCTTTCATTTGATTAATTTTCTTTACAAAATAGGTTCGCAATTGTAAGCGCTTTCCAGTTGTCAATGTCAAAACGACATATATGTTGCGCAATCAAGCATGTGTTTTTAAGGCTGTTAACTCCAGATAGAAGAATTAGAGGGTGGTGAGAAATTGAGTATTTTCTATATCACGTTGATGAATGTTACAGCCCAATTTATACAGATATTGTGATGAGGTTTGTTATACCAAATCACATACATGAGAGAGATCAGTTACAACAAACGTTTAGGATAAATACACATAACAAGTCTTATCAGAATGTGTTCTACTATCACAAGGAAGAGAGTCCTAATTAGGACTCTTTGGTGTGTGCTGCACATGATTGAGACGCGTCCTTAACAACTCCTAACCATCTCTTGACTGAGTTAGTTTTTCTTCATTTGTTCCTTTTCTATAAACTGTAAATAACATAAAAATAAAAATACAAGAGAATTTTAATCTTCCCTTGAAGCTTATATTTGAAACTGAGTTCTAATAGTGATGGACAAGAAAATTAAAACCAACGCGTTGATTAGTTGTTTATAACTGCATAAATTTAAGACATTGAGTAGAGTTCTATATTAAGAACCTGGCAACCACCTTGGAGGGCTTCCATAACAAAGTATTCTTCTACTGTGAAAACACTTGGTGCTTGAAAAATCTAAATTGCCTTACCAAATTACGAGAAGGTAAAAAGGAGAAGTATGGAGGGTGAATGGGTACCTGAACGCGCCATTTAAAAAGTCTTCCAAATCAATACATTCACCTTCAAATAGAATTACACATTTTATATTTTCTACTGAAAACCATAACTACACTACAAATAAAGTAAACTTATGGATTTTAAAAAAAACTCCTAATACTAATTTCAAGTAGCCTGTTACTATGATTAACATATACTCTGTATACACTAATTACAATCAGTTCATTTCTGGAATCTGGACTAGCAACACTCAGGCGCTTCATATCCAAAGGAGCAGAAAAGTCCTTGCCTTTCTTTGACACATTGAAAGTAGCTAAGGATTTCAAATGAACACCGGAGTGTCAACAGGCATTTGATGAGATCAAGGCCCATAATTAATGATGATTTATTCGCTTAATTAGAAGCTACACCTTGGGCAGTCAAAACAGCCCTTGTCCTAGATGATGATGGTATCCATAGAGCCGTGAATTACGTCAACCATGTTCTCCGAGATGCAGAAACCAGGTATCCCGAGTTGGAAAAACTGTCTTGCGCTTTACTCATTGCCTCCAAAAAGCTAAGGCCATACTTCCCAAGGTTGGATCATTAGGGTACTGACTGACCAATCTCTTAGACGAATCTTGCACAAGGCCGAAACCTCATGCAGACTTGCCGCATGGGCAATAGAATTGTCAAAGTTTGACATTCGGTATGACAATCAGACAACAATCAAAGGTCAAGCTTTGGCCGATTTCTTGATAGAATTTGGGTTCCCTGAGGTACCATTCGGGATATCTGACCCATATGATGGGCTGTTATGGAAATTATATGTTGTTGCTCTTTGACCGAGACCAGATCGAGGGAAGGAGTCATACTAATCAGTACGAAAGGCTTCACTGTGAAAGAAGACTTGTAGTTCGATTTCTCTGCTACTAACAACCAGGTAGAGTATGAAGCAGTGATTAGGGGTTTTAACCCTGCAAAGTCCCTCGGAGCAGCTCATCTCCGAGTTTATAGTGACTCCCAACTTGTGATGCAACAGTGGAATGGAGAATACAAAGCCAAAAAACCTCTCTTGGTCAAGTATTTACAATTAGTGAAGTAGTTGGTCGAAAAATTCAATTTCTTCTAGTTACAGGCTGTAGCTCACTAAGACAACACTAAATTTGATGCACTGTCTCATATAAACTCATTTGACATAGGCAAGTTGTCAGGACATGTCTATGTTCAACATCTGGAAGTGCCTGCAACCAATAATTCAAATGTCATGGAGATTGACGGCGAGGCATAGTGGATCAACCCAATTACGAGCTACATATGAGATGGTGCATAACCCTTGGGTCAGTCAGAGCTTGGGGGATAATGGCACAAGTGGCTCACTTTTGTGTATTAGATAGTGTGCTCTATGAGAGAACCTTAAGTTATCTGTTGCTATGATGCTTGATATCGTCCAAGGCACGAGGAGCTCTCTCGGAGATGCTTAAAGGTGTATCTGGAGGCTATTTGGGGGGCAAAGGGTTATTCCATTAGTTATTCCGAGCAGGTTGCTATGGCCAACTTTGCAATAGGAAGCCCTCAAGTTTGTCAAAAAGTGCGATGCTTGCCAAAAGCATAGGCCAGTTCCAAGACAAGCCCCGACATAGCTGTCTTCTATCATCAATCTATTTCTTTTTGCCATGTGGTAAATTGACATAGTGGGGCCACTTCACACTGTGAGGAGTCAGATGAAGTATGTTGTGGTAGCGATTGTTTACATGACAAAGTGGGTTAAAGCAGAAGTTATCACAGCCCAAACTACTCAAGTTTGCCAGGAGTTCTTCTTAAAAAATGTTGTCCTCCAGTTTGGCATCTGAGGCATTTTCAAGTCAGAGATTGAGTCCTACGGCAAACTAAAGCTTCAAATCCACAAAATGAAACCTACAAACTCTTAGATAGACAAGGTGGAGTAATAAAGAACACTTAGCCTGCTTCGCATCTTCAGAAGCACTTTTCTTAAAGTACCCAACTAGGTTGTCATTTTATGTCATGTTTTCATAGCACATATGGTGTAATAAAGTCTATTTTTCTAGGAATGGTGTTTACCTCTTGCATATTTTAATAAAGAATGGTCGTTGCCTCTCTAGTTTCTTTTAAGATTGATTTTTACCTCTTATGTGTGTTGGCTCAGACTATTCCCGAACATCAAGTTTTACTTAGAATTTCAAGAATACGACAACACAATAATGGAACAAAATAGAAGGCATCGATGCAACAGGTCTAAACACGACCTTCCCAAAAAATCAAATCCCAAACAGTGGATACAGTGTATGTTCAAACACAAGTTAAAAATACTTAGAATTAAATTATGAAGTAGGAGGTTCTCTAGGTGGTTTTTCTTTTTCTTCTTTCCCATCTAACATTTCTATGGTAACCGGGTACACCCCTTTCGCTTGGGCCTGAACAATGCAATAGTCATATCCTTGCTTGTAAGCATTTAAAAACTATTTTTGGAGCTTGGATATAGTCGTCTGTGCCTTCTTCTCTTTGCCTTAGCATTCCTCGAGGTCACCTTGGACCCTCTTCAACTGCTCACTAGGGGCCTCCAACTCCCGCTCCTTCTTGGCAACCATGGCCTAGAACTTTTTGAAGTTTTTCTTAACCTTAATACATTGTCTAGCTATTGGCAACTTTGTAGGGTTTTCTCAAATTGTTGTTCCTTCTTGGTATCCTCCTGACAGCGGCGGACGCCTTGGGCAAACATATGCAAGGCCTGGAAATGATAAACTAGCTAAGAGGGTGCATGAATACAACTTGCACTCCACAATTTCAAAATTAGGTGCTCACCTTGGCAATGAAGATGGTCGAGGTAGATAGGAAGTCCCCCGTTGTCTCATTTCCAAAGCGAGAATCGTCAGCAAGTAGCAGAAAGGCCTTGAATACCTCGGATACTACACTTCTCTGGTCTTTCTCAGGGAATATAGAATCTTCTGTTGTGACATCCCAAGTGGGCATGTAAATCATTCCTCCAACCTCCTCTTCCTCCATAGGTTGTTTCTTAGGCATATAAGGGGGACTCGAGGGCAAAGGTAAGGTTGGCTTCTCCTCCATGAATACTTCTAGCTGAGGCAAGATGATAGGCGTTGGATTTTTAGGAGGGTCTGTTTTTCCAGTGAGATAGCCGAGAACTTGTAGAAGGTGGGTTGAATACAAGTTCATTGAATTCTTTTCAATTACTTGTTTTTCAAGAAATCAATTATTACTTGCGGTAATAAAGAACAAGAACTCAAATCAATTTATAAACAATTGCTTTTATTGATTTTAACAATTGAATACAAATTCTAACAATCACAACAATATGATCGTCAGCTTCTATTCTGTATAATAAAGATACAAACTATGAATTCTATATAGCTTCAAAAAAAAATTTCTGTAAACCTAATTATAGCTTCTTAAACTGAATTACAACTAACTCAATTACCTTTTCTAAATCAAAAATGATTTAGCTTCCTTATTCGAATCAAACACAATCTTTCCTTTTTGATTAGGAATAGATTTCTGGTTAGTTTTCTTACCAGCTATGTCTTCAATAATATTTTGATCTATGTGAAAGACATTCCTTATTCAATTCAAACTCTGTATCTCATCAGGGAATAAGTCACGACTTGTCCCTGACAGCTTCAGGTTTAGTCCCTGATCAAGTCAACATTTAGCTGGTCTTTTAGTCTCTGGTCTTTTAGTCTCTGATGACGTTAGGTTGTATAGTCTCCGATAGAGTTATTAGTCTCTGATGCTTTTAGGTTTGGTCTGTGATGACGTCAGCTTAGTCTCTGATGATATAAGCATTAGCTCCGATAGGCAAAATCCTTAGTCTCTGACAAGTTTTCCTTAGTCTCCAATAAGTCTTTTCGTAATCTCCGACGGATCAAATACACAGAATGACTTGTTGAAGCTTTGATACGCTTTCCAGCAATTACTTACAATTAAAGAATGAATCTATCTCTTTACAAAGAATAAATGAATTACAACCAAATAGATAACTACTGGCTACAAAACTTCAGTGTTACTATTTACCACTTTCTGTACATTTGTATTCCTAAGTAATCTAAAGACAATCATCATCAAATGTTATAAAACCTAACAATCTCCCCCTAATTATGAATATCAGAATGATAACATAATTTCAAGGTTGATGATGATGTCAAAACTCAAAATTACAAGTATTACTTAGAAAAAGAATAAAGAATTACTAACTACAAATGTACATGAATTAAGATCTTTGATCTGTCATTCAGCTTCCACCAAGACGCAGGTTTAAATCCTTTAAGTCTGGCTTCAAAAAAAAATACAGCTTATTTAATAACCAACATACTTTCCAACTCAACAACTTTATCTTCTGTTTTTCCTCATAACTTCCAGTCTTTCTATTAGTAGTTTCCTGAGAATAACCTCTATTGCTTCTTCTAAATCTTTGAGAAGACTAATAAAACCTTCAAGATGTCTCTCATTTACACTGTTTATATCCCTGTTATAGTGGAAGAATACTTTCTCTCCATGGAAAGTCTCGTACCATAGTCCAAGAGGCTTTGGATCAACTTTTGGCCTGTGTCCAATTTATGTATCACCTTCATCACCTTTTGGATTTGGCTTCGAAACCTTGTTGAGATTAGAAGTTTCAAGCACCACAGACTCCATGTCTTCTTTTGTTTGTTACTCCAAGGCTGACATTTCAAACTTCAAAGATTTTCCATCTTTCAAAAAGATATGGAACAATTCTTTGTTGTCTTTACCCTTGATCAAGTTGATATACTTTGTACTCCTTTTCAATGCTTTGATAATTTCCTCTATACTAGCCATTTCAACCTTGTAAGATTTCGTTGCTGGAACTGTTCGTGGCTTTGATGGTCCACTCACATCCATTAAGGCAGTCTCAGTTGGCCTTGGAGGTTCTTGAGATGCAGGCTTCTTAATAGATTCTTTAGTTACAAGTTTCTTTGCAGATTCCTGGGCTAAAGATCTTCTCATTCATTTCTTTTCTGCCTCTTCTATCTTCTTATTCCTTTTCTTGGTAATGACTGCTTTCTGTGCACTTGTCCTTCTTGCAGAGATTTTTCTTTTCTTTGCTTCCTCCTCCTCCCTTGCTGCAGCCATGTCCTCCTCCACTTGTAGCTTCTGAGCAAGTAATGCATCAGCTTCAATAAGTTTCTACTCTTGAGGATAAACCAATAAGTTTCTACTCTTGAGGATAAACTAACTCTACTTTCCCATCCACTATTAATTCAATTGGAGTGGGAAAGTGAGCAGTCTTCATAGCATCCCCTTATAGCTTGGGTTGTCCTGGTTGAGTAGAGATTTGTTTCTTTGGTTCTTCAACCATGACTTCCTTGCCTTTGTTTTTTGATGTGCTTGGGACTTGTGCAGTTTGTTGAGTGGGATGAGGGACTTTCTTTGTTGTTATTGCTGTTGATGTTGCTGGTATTGTTGGTGTTGTTGTTGTAGTTGTAGCTGCTGTTGTTGTTGTTGCATTAAGATCTGATTGCTTGTAACTCATCAGAGCTTGGAAGTTTTGATGGAACAGGTATTTGAACTGGAACAGATTTTTGTTGTTGTCGTACAAGTTTTATGATATGTTGACCACTCTCCCCCTTTTTGACATCAACATCTTTAGGGTGCGAGGAGGTGGCCAAGTGTGGAATTGCCTGTAGTAAGAGTTGTTCCATTCTATCTTGCTTTTGAAGGAGGAGTTGGACATTGGATTCAAGTGCTTGAAATCAACTGTCAGTCTTGGACTTCTCTTTGATGATAGTATCAAGTGTAGTGATAGTCCTCCTTGGCAAGTGTCCTTCATAGCACCTTCTTATTTTATCAGTTTCCAACTCCATCCTTTGCTCCATGTGTTTGACTGCAGCATTTATACCAGTGACCAAGAAGTGGTGAAACTTTGTATGTTTCTTATCCACCTTGGTTACTTCTTCAAGCAGGTCCTTAATGGATGGTGCAGCTACATTTGACCCAATGTTGGTCACATAATCCTACCTGAGTTAGGCAGCTGCATCCTCTAGAGAATTTGTGAAGTTTGCATCAAGCCAAACATCTACATTCTCCTCTTCAAGTTCTTCAGGTACAGGTTCATTCGCAAGCCCTGTCTTCAATGCAGAAATATTGTCTTAAGTTTGTTGTAGACCATATAGTAGTTCAAAGTCTACATTGGACATTTATGATAATACATGTAATGCCGCATCCCCTGTGCCTAAACTTGTCTCAATTTCTTCTGTTTGGATTGTAGTGAAGGAAGCAGAAGAAACTTGAGCTTCTGGTGTGATTGTGTTAACAGGTTTTAAAAATTCACCTGTTGAGAAAGTTAATCTCTCTCTATTCTGTTCTTCAAGGATCTCATCCTTGGTCACACCCTTTCCTTTTGCCTGGGGTTGGGCACCCAGCTTCTCTGTCTCTCCTTTTTCCAAGCTTTCTACAACTTGACTCTCCTGAATATGTTGCTCTCCTTGTTCCAGGGTAGGAGCCTGACCCTCACTAAATATTCTCTCATCCTCACTCATTTGGATATATTCACGTGTTCCTACAAAAAGAGGGGTTTGAGAAGTAGTGGAGTCACCAAGGAGAGAGGGTTCCCTTTATATGTTTGTGGCTAGGGATCTCTCTAAGGAAGGTTTTTGAGAGCTTGTCTCGAGTGTTGGCTCCTCTAGGAAAAGATCTAAAGGATTTTCATGTTCAAAAGAATCAAGAAATGGAGAAGAAGGAGAAAAATGTACAGTGGGAAGTGTTGGCTGTTCCTCAGAAATGAAAAATTGAGGAACATCAATAAATGACTCTGTGTGTGCACTCCTGGTGTCGCTCTTTTCTTTTATTTGCTCTCTATGTGGTTCCTCTTGTTGGTGTACAAGAGGTTGTGTAGACTCTGTACATGTTGTTCCTAGTTGGGAACTTTCTTCAATGTCAACATCCTTTTGAGAGGACATTAACAGTTCACTGTTTTTCCTTATGACCTCCACTGCCTTTTGAGAAGCCATGGGTTGCTGTTGTCTTAAGGTTATGGCTCTCTTCTTTTTCTAAGGTGCCACCTCCGCTTCTTTGTCTCTTTTAGCCTCACTTACTCCTTTAATTATTTTTTTTTTCACAGGGAGCTTTTTCGCTATCTTTGTTTTTACAACCACAGTCTTTTGGGAAACTGTGGAGGGGGCTATAGATTGTTGTTGTGAAGTGGTTGGAGGATCAATGGGGTTTTGGTGTTCAATATCATTAAGAAATAACAAAGAATAAAGGTTTGGGAGCCTGTCAATGAGAGTAAATCTCATGACAGGAGGGAAAAATAGAGGAACCTTTACCTTTGCAGATTTATTCTTCATATCAGTAAAAATTCTTTTGCTCAGCAAAATAGTTGGTACAACTTGCATTCCAGTAATATTAAGGTTAGGTATTAGATAATATGCAATCATCATCAAAAACCTAGCATAATAAATTTTATTTTTCTTACCGGATTTAAGTTTTACCAAAAGATTTTGTAGAATTCAAAGCCCAATGTTTAGATGCCTACCATACAACACACTGAAGGCAATTTCTTGTGTGAGTGTGGTAATAGCATCATAACCACTACATTTTGAAGAAAAAGTTTTTGTTATAATGTCAAAGAACAGTGACCACTCCTACCTTAGATGGGGTCGAGTTATGGACCCAACATAAACAATTTCTAAAGAATAATGTAAGTTTTTAAACATAGCAAAAATTTCTTCATCAGAGTCAGGAGAGTCAAAGTTTTCAAACACAGGTAAACGTAAAGCATTATTAACAACAATATGATCTATATTATATTCATTATTATCATACCTGAAACTTACCATAGGTGAGTCATCATTCTCATCCTGTATGGTTGCAGTGGACCACATAGCCATGATAAATTCTGCGACTTGTGTGGGAGCTTCGTAAATGGCGTACGAAAGTGAAGAGTTTTGTAGAAAATCTACAAACGGATGGTATTGTGCTTCAAATTCATGTTTGTCAACCACCTCTGCATGGTTGGTCTTTCTGAAATCAAAGTCTCAGAACTTGAAGCATATAGTTTTGGCTGCCATTGAAGAGATCTGTGAAAACATTGAAGAATTTCTTTGAACAAGGTTAAATCGCAAAGTGTTTGTAGAGAGAAAATAATTTCAGAGCTTGAGAGTTTGTGATTGGAAAGACGTTCGAAATTACTTTTATCAAAGTGTTAGAAACGTTTGCAATTCTGAGTGAATTATGGGTAACTACCAGTTTACCCTTGATCGAAGACTGCCCTAATTTCTGACATGTTCACTCATAAGAGACTAGGCCCGATTAGTCTCTGATAGTTCATTTTTGATTGAGTCGGGGACTAAGATAGTCTCCGATAGTGCATTTTTGATTGAATTGGGGACTAATCAAAAATACTATCGGGGACTAAGATAGTCTCCGACAGTTCATTTTTGATTGAGTCAGGGACTAATCAAAAACACTATCGGGGACTAAGATAGTCTTTTACTCAAAAGCTTTCAGGGACTAAGAAAATATAGTCCCTGCTACAGTTTTGTTTTTCAAAACATTTCCAACAATCAAATTAATGATTATTAGCTTCAATAATTTTGTTTTACTAAAATAGCTTCAATCTAGAAATTAAATTCTAGCTACATTATTTCTGTCCATCAAGAATAGTTGCTTCAATTTCTGTTAATTCATAACAGCTGCATTCTAGAAATTAAATTCTAGCTTCTTAACTTTTGTCTATTTAAGAACAGCTTTATTTTCCAGAACATAAATTCTAGCTTCTTTCAACTCAAACAACTTGCTTTCTCAGATTTTAATCAATTTTTAGAGGCATAATTCAACATTCCTAACTCATAGACTAATCTAGTGAATGTAGATTCATCTAAAGGCTTTGTGAATATGTCTACAAGTTGTTTATTAGTTGTAACCCAGTGCAATTCAATATTTCCTTCACTTACATGTTCTCTAATGAAGTAATATATAATATCTATATGTTTTGTTCTTGAATGCTACACTGGATTTTCTGTTATAGCTATGACACTTGTATTAACACAATAGATAGGAATTTTGGATAATGACATACCATAGTGTAGGAGTTGACTTTTGATCCACAAGATCTGAGCACAACAACTCCCAGTTGCAATATATTTAGCTTCTGCTGTTGAAATAGAAACTGAATTTTGTTTATTGCTAAACCAAGGAACAAGTCTGCCTCCAAGAAGTTGGCAGCTTCCACTTCTGCTTTTCCTGTCAAGCTTGCAACCTGCATAGTCAGCATCTGAAGAACCAATTAGTTTAAAATCAGATTCCTTGGGATACCATAAACCAAGGTTTGGGGTACCCTTTAGATATCTGAGTATTCTTTTTACAGCAATCAAATGTAACTCTCTAGGGTCAGCTTGAAATCTAGCACATAAACATGTAGCAAACATTATATCAGGTCTACTTGCAGTTAGATATAAAATAGAGCCTATCATGCCTTTAAAGCTAGTAATATCAACTTTCTTTCCTTTTAAATAATCTAGCTTAGTGGCAGTAGGCATGGGTGTTTTTGCAGGTGCACAATCAACCAAATCATATTTTCTCAATAAGTCTTTAATGTACTTGGACTGACTGATAAAAATTCCATCAGTTTGTTGTTTTATTTGCAATCCTAAGAATGTTAATTCTCCCATCATACTCATTTCATATCTAGACTGCATTAGTTTTGAAATTTTTTCACAGATTTTTTCATTTGTAGAACCAAATATAATATCATCTACATATATTTGCACAAGTATAATGTCAGAACCTTGAATTCTATAAAATAAAGTTTTATCTATGATACCTTTATCAAATTTGTTTTCAAGTAAAAATTGAGATAGAGTCTCATACCAGGCTCTTGGTGCTTGTTTTAAGTCATATAGTGCTTTATCTAACCTGTAGACATGATTTGGAAACTTGGAATCCACAAAACCTGATGATTGTTGAACATAGACTTCCTCTTCCAATTTTTCATTTAGGAAAGCACTCTTGACATCCATCTAGTGCACCTTGAAGTTTTTGTAGGCTGCATATGCCAAGAAAATTCTAATTGCTTCAAGTCTTGCTACTGGTGCAAAAGTTTCATCATAGTCTATTCCTTCTTCTTGAGAATATCCTTTTGCAACCAGTCTTGCTTTATTCATTGTGATTGTACCAATTTCATCCAATTTATTTCTAAAGACCCATTTGACACCTATAATTGATCTATTCCTTGGTTTCGGTACCAGTCTCCAGACATTGTTTCTTGTTAATTGGTTTAACTTCTCTTGCATGGCTATTATCCAGTTAGGATCTTGAAGTGCTTCTTCAATTTTCTTTGGTTCAATCTTTGAGAGAAAACTGAGATATAAACATTCATTTTGAGTTGCACTTCTAGTCTTGACTCCATCCTCTATACTTCCAACAATCAAATCTGGTGTGTGGTCTCTCAACCATGGAATTGCACGTGGCAGATTTGACCTTGAAGTGGAGGCTTCATTTTCTAGATTGATGCTGTCCAATCTAGCTTCATGATCAGAGATTGCTTCCCCTAAACCATTAACTTCTTCATAATTAGCTCCCCTGAGTTGTTTGTCTCTATAGTCCCTGGTGTCAAGATAGTCTCCGATTGTGCATCAGTGACACTAGTCCCTGGTGAACCATTAGTCTCCGATGGTATACTAATGTCACCAGTCTCACGTGTTTTATCTAATACTCTAGTCTCTGATAGAGTACAAAGCACTTACAACCAAACATATGTAAAAACATGAGAGTTGCTTTTCTCCCAGTTATCAATTCATAAGGTGTTTTGTTGTATGCTTTGTTTATCAAGGAGTTGTTTTGTGTAAAGCAAGTCATGCTAATAGCTTCTTCCCAAAAATATGTTGGAAGTTTTGACTCTTGTAACTATTCGGTTTCGTATCATCAAACGCAGTGGAAAAATACGATTTAAAATAAAACAAAACGAAACCCAAACCCGAGGATCTATGCGAAACAATTTAATACAGATAGTTTAAGATTTTACCGATTAAAAGTGCGAATCTAAAGCTTTGGTGAAGGTGTTGATCGTTTCCAAATCTTTAACGCAATCCAACAGGACAGCGTCTCTACGGTATCCACACGAACACTCGTGAATCGTCTTACGATCCGAACAAGAAGAGTTACAGTACTAGCTGTATGATCTGTATCTCTTTTCTCTATCTCTTTTAACCCTAGTCTTTCTCTTATGAGCGGCTACGTAAAACGTTGGTTAGAGAGCATAACTGATATATCATATATATAGCCTTTTATAGAGTAATTCCAAAACCTAATCTAATTAGGAGAATCAAAATCCGAATTTTATATTTATTAGATATATATTTAATCAAGTCTCACTTAATATATGTAAAAGTATTTCCTTCCAAAGGACTCTAGTTCATACAGGTTACATAGATATAATTTAAAGCCATGATTTAATTAAATCAATCTTATTAATATATTAAAATCATTGACATTTAAATTATATCTCCTTGACGAATGTTCTTTGTGTGTGACCCTGCAGGTTATTATTACGTTGGCAATAATTTTAAATCATGTTACAAAATTATAAACAGTGAGCGGCATCTAGTAATACATCACTGTTACCCAAGTAATAATAAAGTCATAGATTCGACGTTACCTTCCGTGACCAATGTTTCAATGTAACTTAATCCTTTTAACCATGATATCTAAGATTAAATTCAAGGCATGGATGTGTCATCCTCTTCATAATTTAATCTCAGTTTACTTGATCAATGAGTAAACTATATGAAACAAATCTCTCTTTGAGCATGGTCATGCATTTCATAGTCTTACTCAATCAAAAGGCCTATAGATATCACCCTTAATTTATAGGAGGGTTAAATTCCATCTACATCATTCCCATTTCTCACATAACTCATTATGCATCCAACAATCACCTTTATCGTCCACCCGGTTAAAGGTGACTTTTGATAATGTCAAAACGCATAACTCCTTATGTAGAAATGTCATGACTTCAGGTCTAAGGACCATTACATCATTGTCACTATGAGAATTTCTTATGACACATAGCATAACGCTCCATGTAGAATTCCCATGGTGGGTCTGTCCAGTACAATGTTCTCTAACATGTACCTATGTATCAACTTAATATATCTCGTATATATTTATGACCAATGAGATATGGCCATTAGTTAATCCACATACTAGTCTCAATGTATTATTGTTGTCCCACTGACAATGATACTCGACTAGGGACATTTAAGAATAATGATACATTACATACTTATATGATCTCATATTCAAGTCATATACTTGAATCCATATAATTAGTATCATTCTATCATTCTTCTAAGGACATTTATTATGTTAACATTTATATAACGATGTAAATAAAACATAATAAAAGAAATTATCATTTAACCAAAACATAACATAAATATAGTGTCACAATCATTACATAATTGGCCACTAGGGCACACACTCTAACAGTAACATGGTCCTTGCTACTTTAATAAGGGTCCTATTTTTCCTCTCAACAACTCCATTTTGTTGAGGGGTTATTGGAGCTGAGAATTGATAAGTTATTCCTCTTTCAGTGCAGAATTCAATAACATGGGTATTTCTTGAATTTTGTTCCTCTATCACTCCTTATCACCCTTACTGTTTTTCCTGATTCAGTTTCTATCTTCTTGACATGATCAATTATCAACTGAGCAGTTTCATCTTTTGTATGGAGGTATTTTACCCAAGTAAACCTCGTGTGATCATCCACAATAACCAAATCATATCTATTCCTTAATATAGTCACCACATTCACTTGACCAAATAAATCCATGTGTAGCAACTGTAAAGGGTCAGTGATTGATGTGGCTAGTTTGCTCTTGAATGATACACTCCTTTGTTTCCCTTTCTGACATGAATCACGCAATCCATCTTATGTAAACTCCAATTGTGGAATGCCAGCTACCAATCCTTTCCTCACTAGCTTGTTGATATTCTTGAAATTCAAGTGGGAAAGCTTCTTGTGCCAAAGCCAACTTTCATGAGTTGAAGCTTTGCTATAGAGACATGTGATTTGATCAGTAAAAGAGATAAGATTTGCAATATACAAATTTCCTTTTATTTTCCCTGTCAAGATCACATTCCTTGATTCTTTGTCACTCACCGTGCATTGATTTTCTTTGAAGGTGACATCGAATCCCTTATCACATAGTTGACTCACACTCAATAGATTGTGCTTTAAGCTATCAACTAGTGATACTTCAGTGAAGAAGACATCTCCATGTTCAACACTGCCATAACCTTTTGTATGGCCTTTGTTGTCATCTCCAAAAGTGACTTTAGGGCCACTTTTCTCTTCATAATGTTTTAGCAGGGACTTGTCTCCAGTCATGTGCCGAACAGCCACTGTCCAAGTACCCTGTTTTCTTCTTTGCCCTACACAGTAAAGAGTAACTAGTTAGAAATTTTTGGGACCCAGACTGTGAGAATCCGAAAATTTTAAATGTATTTTATGATAAGAAATAATTTTATTTTGTGTTATTATATTTTTGCATGGAAGTTAGTTTTTTTAAATGAATTCATATCTACAATGGAAATTTTTATGATGATATGATATCCATGATTATGAGGTTAAGTTGCTTAAAAAGTTATTAAAAGGGGACTAGCTGATCCCATATAAGATTATATTAAACAGCTTGGAGGAAGAGGAGAGGGTTACGTACGATTGGTGATTACGTGTTTAATTAGGAACTGTTTAGGGGGCTAAGTTTTCATGCATGTAGGACAGTAGCTGTTTTCTATCAAGAAGTCATGATGAACAGCCCTTTTACCGTCCAAATTAACCAATCAGTTTATTCTAAAGCTTAATTTTAGCTTACTATTCTTGAACTCTATAAATACCTCATTCGAGATGAAATTTTAACTCTTTTACCAAAATTTCTCTTTTGAGAGTCTTGTTTAAACTTATCATCTCCATAAATTTCTAAGCTCTTCTTTCGGAAAATTATTCTCAGACCAGCTTTGATTTCACCCATAAGAACGAAGAGGTAAGAACCTGGTACTTTACTTAGTTTCTTTCGTGTATAGCATCAAAGATTTATGCTAAGTTTATATTCTTTTGCATTCTTATGAGACATCCGAGACTGGGTTTGTTCATGATAAGCCTTCCATGGTAGCAAAAGCAAGCTTTAATGTTAGTCTCTGACGAGATATTGCTAGTCTCCGATGAGATATTCCTAGTCTCTGACGAGATATTCTTAGTCTCTGACGAGATATTCTTAGTCTCTGACGAGATATTCTTAGTCTCTGGTGAGATATTTTTAGTCTCTGATGAGATATTCTGTTAGTCTCTAATGATGACGTCAACCTTAGTCTCCGACAGGCTAAAGTTTAGTCCCCGATGACGTCATCAGTCTCTGATGGGTTATTTAGTCTCCGATGACGTCATCCTTAGTCTCCGACAGGCTAAAGTTTAGTCCCCGATGACCTCATCAGTCTCTGATGGGTTATTTAGTCTCCGATGATGTCATCCTTTGTCTCCGATAGGCTAAGTTTAGTCTCTGATGACGTCATCCGTAGTCTCTGACAGGCGAAAATTTCTTAGTCTCCGCTGAAGGAATTCTTAGTCTCCGATAAAGGAATTCTTAGTCTCCGATGAAGGAATTTCCTAGTCTTTTATGGGCAAAAAACAAAATGTTAATCTCTGATGGTTAAGGATATCAGTCCTTGACGAGTTTGATAATAAGAGGATTATTCCTCGATGTATAGTCTGTTATCAAGACTATAAAACATGACTTTCTTAAAATTATTTCATGATGTTATTATGTAAAATTTAAGACATTCTAAGGACATCACATACACATTTTTTTTCATAAATTCTTATTGAGGTATTAAAATATTACTTGCATAATTTATAGAATCTTTCACTCACCAGTAAGTTGAATTTGAATCTTTGTTGCTAAGGATCGAGGCAAGTATATACATTCAATCTAATGCTTATTTCAATTTAACGCAGTATCATTTGATTCAATATGCGTGCAAGACTTGATTATATGCTTCAATTGTTTTTAAGAATGAGCATGCTACGCTTTAATTTCCGCAAGTATGATATGAATGATAATGCATGGATATAACTGAGTTTTGATTTTCAGCTAATTCTAAATCTTATATCTGTGCAAATAAATGAGAATGATATGTCCCTTAAATGGGTTATGCCACATGGATGGCTAGAGGAAGGGAAAGATGCTGATTTGTTCTTCACCTGACCTAGAGGAAATTTATGTGACTATGTACGTTCACACAAGGAGGGATCATGCAGACACAGTTAGGTCAGTTGTATACCGTATGGTTAGCAGATCCAACGGGTTTAGCCCCCGGTAGATATTTTTCTTTTACTTCAAGGAAGTTATGCTTTGTTTTAAGAAGGATTACACAATTGTTTGTCATCAGTAATCCTGAAGATTCTTAAAGATCTCTGAGGCATTAGTATTGTTTCACCATGCCTCTCAGCAGAATTGAATCTTTTGAAACATTCCAGATTTGCCTTTCTAAATTTATTTATATACTTTCTGGGCGTAAAACGCTCATACTTGTTGAATTTTAATGTCCTGCAGGGCAGAATATAAAGGTTGAGCCCTCTGACAAAGGGAATGCGAAGATGATTGGGTACTGAGGATGGCTAGCCCTTTGTAGTGCCAATAAGGAGGGAAGAAAGGAAGATGATCTGAGAAGTGATGTTTTGTATTATAGTATATAGATAGAATACCTTCCACTGAATATGTAATATTTTCGGTTGTAATAACTCTTTAATATTGTTTCTTTCAGTATTTAATATATGAATGGATGTGTGGTTATCTTTTCCTTCTTTTGACGAAGTCCGGATCCAGTAAGGGATTCTGGGGTCGTCACACAGACTTTTTTGGGTCCTTTCTCACTAGTTGTGGAATCAAGACTTGACTCAGATTGAGTTGATTGTCTTTTAGCATTTTTGACTTTAATTGGACAATCACTAGTCTTGCTACTTTTTTGTGAGAGACTCCCAAGCTTAGAGTTTTCATAGTTAATGCAAACTTTTCTTATCTTTGAAGGTGCAGTCTCTATCATAGGAATTTTATTTTTACTCATATAGTGCATCGCTATGTGATTAGGATTATCACATATATGACATGTTTTTCTGGGAGCATCAGGCATGCTAGCATAATTTGTGTACTTGTTGATGCCTATTTTTCCATTCCTATTTTTCTTATTTCTGCCAGACTCCACTAATGTTTCAGCCTTTTTTATAGGAATATTTTCCAATTTTTTGTTTAATTGTGTCTTTGTCATGAACCCAATGTTTAATCTTTTATTTTCACTTTTATCAACAATATTCACTGTCTTTTGATCAATCTTTGATTTTGCAGTGACTTGTTGATATTGAGTGTTAACAAATTTGGGTTCATTAATATGAGGGACAAAATTAATTCTTTTCAAAACATTTGGCTTACTAGTAGAGGAGTTAGCAGCTTCAATGGTCTCAATTAAATCTGTATTGTTTCCTAAGCACTCATCATAACCTAGTCCAGATTTTTGATCAATCATTTGACACCCTACTAAGTCTGTCAACTTTTTAGAGGAACTATTCCACTGTTTAATCTTAGCTCGAGCTTTTTCAAGTTGCTCGACTAAGTAACTTTCCCTCTTTTTCAAAGCATTAATCATGTGATGAGCTTTGTCAAGATCAGACTTAATAGTGTCAAATTGTACCAATCTCTCTTCAAGAAATTTATTTCTTTTTAAGAGATGGTCATGTGATTCTTTAACACTGGCATGTTCAATAGTTAATGACCTAAAACTAACATGCAAATCAGACATATCTTTTTGTATGCTTTCAATACATGTATATATTAAATCAAGCACATTAAAATTCTGATTTACATCACATACCTGAGTAGAATTACTTAGCTCGGCACTTCGAGACATCAAGGCAAAGTTGACAACTTCCTCCTCAGAGTCACTGTCAATCCAATCCTTGTCCTCAGTAATCAAGGCTTTACTCTTTGATTTAAACTTCTTGTCAGTAAAGTCATACCACGTTTTCCTTGATTTTTCATCCTTAGATCTATCATTAGATCTAGGCTTCCTGCACTCATTGGCAAAGTGCCTTAACCCATCACAGTTATAGCATCTTATTTTCTTCTTGTCAAAGGTCACAGTTTGACTTTCACGTTTAGGGTTAGGCTTCCTTGATGATCTCCTACCTTTTCTACCAGCTCTAAATTTCTTGAACTGTTTGACGTGGAATGCCATGAATTCCTCCATGTCATCATCAGTGTCTAGTTCATCTTCCTCATCAGTCGAGCTAGCACTGGAAGTTTCGCTATCAAGCTTCTCTTGAGACATGTTTGTCTCAACTATTAACGCAACTCCTTTGTCCCTGCCATGCATGCGTTGTCTTTGCTCTACTTCAAGTTCATAAGTCTTTTAATTACCGTAGAGTCTGTCCAGTGTGAGTATGTCCAAGTCATGAGCTTCCGTTACAGTCGTAGTTTTTGGATCCCAACTTGGTGGAAGAGATCTCATGAACTTGGTGCTAAAATCCTCATTATCATAGGACTTTCCAAGTATCTTCAAGTGATTGAGCAAAGTATTGAACCTGTCATAGACTGACGTGATTGGTTCTCCAGGCTTTGCTTGAAGAATTCATATTGTTGAGTCAACAATGATCTCTTATTCTTTCGGACTTGGTCAGTTCCTTCACACAGGACTTTGATGGTGCCCCAAATCTGCTTAGATGTTGTGCAATTGACAATGCTTGTGAACATATTTTTGTTAATACCATTGTAAAGTATGTTCATAACTTTAGCATTTTTTAACACTTGCAATTTGTCCTCGTTTGTATACTCACTTTCAGAAGCAAGTTCAAAGTGTTCAGCAACAACGGATCCTTCAACAGTTTTAGCAGGAACAAATTTCCTGAGTAGATAAGGACCCTTTTCAATCCTTGCAATATACTCAGGATCTGTTGCTCTCAAATGCATGTACATCTTTTGTTTCCACATAGGATATTCTTCTCGTTTTAGAATTGGAATCCTGGTTCCACCATCACGACATCCTGCATAAGCCATTATACTAGAGCTGCTTGCTTCATCGTTGGCCATCTCAGAATCGTGTTAATTGATTAATTTCAATTAAAGGTTCTGATACCAATTGTGTTCCCAGTGAGATAGCCGAGAACTTGTAGAAGGGTGGTTGAATACAAGTTCTTTGAATTCTTTTCGATTACTTGTTCTTCAAGAAATCAATTATTACTTGCGAAAATAAAGAACAAGAACTCAAATCAATTTATAAACAATTGTTTTTATTGATTTTAACAATTGAATACAAATTCTAACAATCACAACAATATGATCGTCAGCTTCTATTCTATATAATAAAGATACAAACTATGAATTCTATACAGCTTCAAAAAAAAAAAATTCTTCTGTAAACCTAATTACAGCTTCTTAAACTGAATTACAATTAACTCAGTTACCTTTTCTAAATCAATAATGATTTAGCTTTCTTATTCGAATCAAACACAATATTTCCTTTTTGATTAGAAACAGATTTCTGTTTAGTTTCCTTACCAGTTACGTCTTTAATAATATCTTGATCAACGTGAAAGACATTCCTTATTCAATTCAAACTCTGTATCTCATCAAGGAATAAGTCACGACTAGTCCCTGACAGCTTCAGCTTTAGTCCTTGATCAAGTCAACATTTAGTCTCTGGTCTTTTAGTTTCTGATGACGTCTGGTTGTATAGTCTCCGATATAGTAATGTCTCCGATGCTTTTAGGCTTAGTCTCCGATGACTTCAGCTTAGTCTCTGATACTTTAGATTTAGTCTCTCATGACGTAAGCATTAGTCTCCGATAGGCAAAATCCTTAGTCTCTGACAAGTTTTCCTTAGTCTCCGATAAGCCTTTTTGTAATCTCCGACGAATCAAATACACAAAATGACTTGTTGAAGCTTTGATACACTTTGCAGTAGTTACGTACAATTATAAAATGAATCTATCTCTTTACAAAGAATAAATGAATTACAACCAAAGAGATAACTACTGGCTACAAAACTTCAATGTTACTATTTAACACTTTCTGTACATTTGTAATCCTAAGTAATCTAAAGATAATCATCATCAATTGTTATAAAACCTAACAACGTCTGAGGTGGACTTCTTCTTAGACACCTCCCCCCCAGACATTTTCTTCAATCTTTTCCTCTTCTTACAATCCTTAAGGAGCTCATTTGGGTCCATTCTTAGCAGTTCTTTAGGGGTGGGAACGCAAGATTCCCCATAAGGAATATGGGGAAAGATTGTAAACTAGAAAACAAATATTGGAACTTCGTACAAATATGAGTGCACACGCAATCAATGACATAAAGGGAAAAAAGTCCTAACTATTATAATTAGCGACCCATTTGTCACTTAAGGCTTAAGAGTAACGCCATACTTCTACATTGGCTCTGAGGTAGACTTCTTCTTGGACTCCCCCCTCCCCCCCCCCCCCCCCCCCCCCCCCCCCCCCAACTCTTGAACATTTTCTTTATTTTTTTCCTCTTCTTACACTCTTTGTGGAGCTCATTTGGGTCCATTCTTAGTAGTTCTTCGGTGGGTGGGAATGCGAGATTCCCCATAAAGATTATGGCGAAAGACTGTAAATAGAAAACAAACATCTTAACTTCGTACAAATATGAGTACACATGCATTCAATGACATAAAGTGAAAAAAGCCCTAACTATTATAATTAGCAGGCCATTTGTCACTTGGGGCATGAGAGTAACACCATATTTCTACATTAGCTTTGAGGTGGACTTCCTGGATGACTCCCCCCCCCCCCCCCCCCCCCACCCCCCAGACATTTTCTTCAATCTTTTCTTCTTGAGGAGCTCATTTGGGTCCATTCTTAGTAGTTCTTCGGGGGTAGGAATGCGAGATTCCCCATAAGGAATGTGGGGAAAGACTATACACAAAAAACAAACATTGGGACTTCATACAAATATGAGTGCAGATGAAATCAGTGACATAAAGAGAAAAGAGCCCTAACTACTATAATTAGCGAGCCATTTGTCACTTGGGGCATGAGAGTAATGTCATATTTTGACATTGAGTTTCATCTCACTGAACTATTGGAAGGCTTTTCTCTCATCTTTTCCCAGTTCTGATTTGAATGCGAAGAAAAATTGTTTTACATCAACCAAGTTCCACTTGGGAAGGTCGGATACTTCACCTCCCCCGAATAATACCCATTAATTGTGGAATACCTTATAGCTTGTACTGGGGTTCAACCAGGGGGTCATATCTTTTTGACGAGGAAGGATGTAGGAACACGAGAACCCTCCGACTGGTAGTTTGTACAAATTCGAGAAGCAACCGGGGTTGGGTTCTAGTTTTATATGGTAGTAATGGGCAAGGAAAGCTTCTATCAAAATAGAAAAATTTGGAAGCAATTGCCTGATCGCAGCATCGACAAAATGTATAATATATTTCATAAATTGGTAGCGAGGGAATCTAAGCCCATTCCTAAAGGCATGCACAAAAACTGTCATTTGAATGTCATTAGGTTGATGATATATCCTTTGCTTCAATATATGTTCCTGTACAAACATATTATGGGCGAGGCTAAAGGTGCGGTGAAATGCTTTCACCTCTTTGAAAAATAGTTTTTGGCCTATTGAGATGTTCATATACTACAGGGGTGGTGGTAAAGAATCTAAATTTGTAAATTATTAATTTAATTTTGAATCTGAATTACAACTTGGTAATCAAAGACTATTGATACCAACTTCTTCACTCTGTTTAGGATGAACAACTACAACGTAGAAAGTAATTTCTAACTTCTCAAGTTATAAGAACTTGTTGCTCTCTCTTTGTAAATTAATTACAACTATTATGTCTCAATTTTTCTCTCAATATGTATAGAGATGTATTGGATGCTTTGAGATATGTGTTGAGATTATCTTCTCTGAGATGTGTAAATTAGCTTAGCTACTCTATATCTCAATTATAGACAGGACTTCTCCTTCAAACTTCTTCTCCAAGCTGCCTTGAAAAATATCTTTGAACTCATTGGTAATTGCAACTCTATTACATAACTTTTCTTTTGCGTAACCTTTCTGGAACATCAATCTACTATGTAACTTCTTAGGCACATACTTTCTTCTTATTGCACTAGCTTCCTCATTTTATTCTCCAGAACTCTTATAAGTTATCTCTACAGCTTTATACATTTGCTATGTATTTGAATAACTTATATTTGTAACTTCTTTGGTATCCATTCTCTCCTTATTGGATCAACTCCCTTATTTCAATCTTAGAGCTCTTAGGATTTGTATAAGTTATCTCTATAGCTTATACATATGTAGCTTTATACACTTGTTGTGTATTTGTATAATTTATCTCCTTGAAACTTCTCTGGTAACCAATATCTTCTTATTGGACCAACTTCCTTATTATAATTTCAGAGCCCTAACAGAGTTAGTAGTATGTTACAATCAACCATATGTCATCCATAGGTCATCTTCAATATCAACTGGTGGTCATTTTATCCATTGATGACCTTTCCATTTGCTGATGACCTTTGGTAGGAGTTTAGTACAGTAATCCATATATCATCTTCAATATCCACTGATGGTCATTATCTTCTAATGAGTAAATTATCATCTAATAATTATTTATCCTCTAATGACCATTTATCCTCTGACGACTTATTTATCTAATAATTATTTATCCTCTGATGACCATTTATCAGTGAATGGTTTAACCACTGATGAACAACTTATCCACTGCTACAACTCAACTATTACCATGTTTTTAAGTTCAGTTCAATATCAGTTCAGTAATCTTCAAGTTTAGCTCAACAATCTTCAATCTTCAAATTCAGTTCTTGCTGCTATAGATTTTCCAAGTTCATTCTACAGAATCTTTCTACTGCAGAATGATCATGTGTTTGCAGAATATTCTCTGATGGTTGATGTGATGATTTATCCTCTGATTTATCTTTTAATGTACATTTTACACTGTCAGAGGATAACTTCCACTAGCTTGTCTATTATCCACTGATGAACAGTTTACATTGTTAGAGGATAATTCTTAAACAAAATCAAGTACAATTTATCTGTTGATGTACATCAATAGGTTATAGTACAATTACAAACTCTAACAATTCTAAGTATACATCGTCATCAAGTGCTATAATTCTTAACAGAACATCAGACCCAAAGGCCCTATACCTAAGGGGCTTAACCAGAAGGGGTATTTGGGAATGGGGCAAGTCCACAAAAATTTCCTTAAGGGAATTTGAACTCCTCTCTTTATCATCTGACCCTATTATTCTACCTTTATTCTAGGGATGGTTACCAGCCATTGTCAGTACCCTGCCACCTATTCAGTGCAATTTTCATTAGTTTATAGGTTCAACCCTAGACATCGTTGTCATGATCACCGATTGACGAAACTAGGCTTGAATAGGAAATAAGTGAAAGTGCTCTTATAGGCAATGAAAGCATCAGACTACTTCACAATTCTGCAGAAAACCAATTCTTCTCTTTAAGCTATCCTCGAAGGACTTCAAAGAAATGGACATGTTCTAGTGGAAACAAAAATTATCTATTTCTCAAACAGTATAACAGGGCATCATACGTGAAAGTTTCTTCTCTTTTTAGAAGACCATTTACCTATTAAGTTAACAAAGGAAATAAAACAGATAGTCAGACTACATCTCAACAAAGAAGTTATTATGGGATTGCCTTGAGCTTCAACTTGGGAATCGAACACACTACACTTGCACACAAAAAATATTGAATGAGCACTCTGCACATCAAGGTTGTAAGTCTCCAAAAATCCTTATCTCTCTCTCCAAAATTTCCTACTTTCCCTTAAACTATATTGATTAAATTATATGCACATAGTAAAGGGGAGTGTATTTTTAAATTTTTTTTTGGTTTTATCATTATAAAAAGGGGGAGATTAAAAAACCATTAAGCTCACAATTTAGTAAACAAATGACTTTAATTTTTAGAGTGATAAAATTAATTGCAGTTACTTAAACTCTAGTTAATTAGGTAGAATCCTCTCCTAGGATTCCTATGTGATTATGCTTGTGTGAATATATTTGAGCATGTTTATGTGTATGTTGGTGTAAGTGTTTAAATGATAAATTGTTCAAAGCTCAACATAGTTTATGTCTAATTCTCAAAATATTTTACAAAGATCAAATTCAAAATACTCAGAAATTCTACTAAATAATTATTCTTTATTTCAAGAATAACTTAATTAAAATTTTAATCATATGAAAATCAAATTGGAGATGAACATTTATTGCCAACAAAAGTTTTCTTAAAAGAATATATTATTCCTTACATGTCCAAACATGTTCTTACATTTTAAAATTAAGAAAAAGATAATAATATTTTCTTATACAACTCAATTGGCAAACAAGCTTTATCAAACGGTTTCATAAGATTAAACATGTTCGTACAAAACACTAAAAGTTAAAATATATACTTGTATAGTCTCGGCCACACACACACACATGTAAAATAGACTATAAAGTTGTAACACTTCCATGCATAGGCATGATGATGCCTTTTACATACATAAGTAACAATATGTAAACATCATATACATGTTGGCCATGAGTGAAAGAGGAAAATGTGTAGGAACGAATTTTAGGAAATTTCTAGTAACCTTCCTAATTAATTACTTAGTCATCCTAGTACATGTGGGGGTACATCCTATGATTAGCAAATGATGATGCAATGATTGGACAAACACGCATGTAAATACATTCTCTTTGCTCCCAAGGGTTAGAATAGAAAGGTAAAGAGTTAGGAAGCTTCCTTTACCACATTCTCTCTCACAAGCTCCTCTTGAAAGTGACATGTAAACCATTCCTGACCAATCACTCTATGTTACACGAATTGTTAACATCCTCAATCCAATCTAATGGCGAAGAACATTTCCATCCAAAACTTCAATATAAATATAATGGCTTAGATTGACCACTACTTCATTTAAGAGGAACACAAATTAAATTCAAATGAGGATGCATTAAAGATGAATTTCATTTCACCATCTCTATAAACAAAACCTTGCATATATCATTTTTGTCGTAGGAAGAATGTTAAGTATTATGTTAATGATGATGATGTAATTATTCTCTTGTTCTTTTAACGGTTGTGCACTTGTAATTGCTCAAGATGTTTTATAAATCTTAGTATATTTGCACAAATAAGCATTCACTGATAAACAACTTAGTCTATCAGGGAATAATCAATAATGCACTAGGCAAGTCGTCAGTGGATATCTGAAAGGAATTGTTAGTGTCAGGGAATGTCTAGTTGTACCTATTATTCAAGTATTCCGTACATCAGTCATTTATGGAAAAACCAATAAAGTATCAGTGGTTAAAGATGTTAGTATTCAAAAAGGTATCAGTGGATAAACCCGTCAGGGAATAACATCAGGGGATAACCTGAATACTGCATCAGTGGATAAAGTCAAAGGAAACCAATAGGGGATAACCTCACTACTGCATCAGTGGATGTGAATAGTGGATAACATCAGGGCTTAACATCAAAGGATCAAGAACCACTGATCTAATTCTACATCAGGAATTAGCATCAATAGATAATGAAACACTGATCAAGTCTATATTAGGGCTTGTTATTAGGGAATCCGGAAGTACTGATCAAGTCTGTAACGACCCAGAAAATTTGTTTATCTATAAATAATTTATTTATTCATATTTTTATTTATTTTTTTTCCTCTATATATATTAACGTGTATAGTTAATATATGATGTTTTTTAATGTCTAAATATTTTCGGACCCATTAAAGGGGTTATTGTTATTTGATTGTTGATTGCAAGGATAAACAATGATGTTTGTGTTTGGTGACATCCGTAATTGTTTGAAGAAACTTTGCGTCTAGACTGGTTAAATCTCATGAAGGACTTAAGAGCCTAAGTATGATGACATCATTGTGTACGTATGTTATTTTGATTAATAAGCTGCTTGTGTGTCATCAAGTGGATTAAACGTATGTGCATGTAGGACAACAGGCTTATTACAATGCTTAGCTGCTAAGAATCATGATGAGCAGCCATTTTTACGGTCCAGTTTAACCAATCATTTTATTTCAAAGCTTAATCTCAGCCTACTATAAATACCTCATTCGGAGGAACATTTCAGTCTCTTTTCTAAAGATTTCCTTTTCCAAAATTCTTCTTTAAACCTACCATCTCTGTTTAATTTCAAGTTTTTTCTTTTGGACAATCACTTTCAAACAAGCTTTGATCTCTTTCGTCAACCCAGGAGGTAAGAATCTTAAGTTCTCTTTTGCCTTTTTTTTTGCTTGGTATCCGAGAAGTTTAGCTGTAGGAGCAAGTCTTTAAGAAAGGAAAAGAAAGGATTATATTCTTTTGTGTCTAGAAGTGTTGCTCATAACTTAATGCATGTTGAGAGTTGATTTATGGAGTTGTAGTTGAGATCACCATCTTTGGAGAAGTGAGGAAGACGACCCTGTATCTGAGACAGCTTCTAAAATTAGTCCCCGACTGTGTTGATGTTAGTCTCTGATGACGTCAGCATTAGTCTCTGACTGTGTTGATGTTAGTCTCTGATGACGTCAGCATCAGTCTCCAACTATGTTGATATTAGTCTCTGATGATGTCAGCATCAGTCTCTGAAATGTTAGTCTCCGATAATGTCACCCTTAGTCCCCGATGGGTTAAGATGACGTCATCAATCCCTGAAGGAATATTTAGTCTCCGATGAGTTAAGATGACGTCATCAGTCTCTTATGGGTTTAATAGTCTCTGATGACGTCACCCTTAGTCTCCGATGAGTTAAGATGACGTCATCAGTCTCTTATGGTTTAATAGTCTCCGATGACGTCATTCTTAGTCTCCGATGAGTTAAGATGACGTCATCAGTCTATTATGGGTTTAATAGTCTCTGATGACGTCATCCTTATCTCCGATGAGTAAAGATGACGTCAGCAGTCTTTGATGAATTAAATAGTCTCTGACGAGTGAAATTTTTCCTCGATGGGCAACCTCATGCCCTGATAACCATTTTCTATATAAATAGCCATCTATTAAGTATGGATTTCTCATGATATATCCACAATGATGTTATACAGAAACCTTTTTCAACCGATATAGTGAATTTTAGCTAAGGAACAAGGCAAGTATATATTTACTCCACTATCTTTCTTACTGATTACGTAGAATCATTGATTCGATTTACGTAAATGAATGATGTTAATGCCTATGCATGATGATGATCTCTTTTATGATTAAGTAACGTACGATCATTGAATCCGATGTGCGTGAAAAAAATGTTGATGTTCGAACTCTGTGTTATTGGGTGTTCGCTAGTTGTGTAAAGTTCCTAGCACACCAAATGATGATAAAGATGATGTTTGGGTGTTGCAAGTCATGGACTTGTATATACACCCAAGCAACTTCTGTATGGATATATAGTTCCGCTTGTGATGATCACTGTCTTTTAATTGTTAAGCACGCCAATATGTGTTGTTGGCAGTCGCTGCTTTTAATTGTTTAGCACGTCAAGGCTATTCAAAATTGAGAAAATGTTTACAAGAAGATATATCCATATGGTGTGACGACCCCATAATCCCATACCGGACTAGGGCATCATCATAAGAAGGTAAAGATAACCATTCATCCATTCATAAATAAATACTGAATAAAAACAGCGTTTAAGAGTAATTACAACCCAAGAATTAAGTAATTACAGCGGAAGCTATTACATCATTTCTTAATAACAAAACAAATTTCATTAACTCTTCAAATGTCTTCCTTCTTTCCTTCCTTCATTCCTTTCTTTCCTTCATCAGTTCTATCAAAAGGATAAACACTTAGTAGCTTATCATCTTTGCTTTCCCCTTGTCGGAGGGTTCAGCTTTAGCTTTCTGTCCTGCAATTCATTAACATTCAACATGGGTGAGCGTTTTACGCCCAACAAGTATATACACATTGAGGAAAAATATGAATAATTCAATGAATTACATTTGGAATCAAAGGAGAGAAATTCAAATTCTGTTTGTGAGGCTTGGTGAAACAATACCAAGACCTCGGAAACCTTCAAAAGTCAGGTATACACCTGATCATAATTTTTCAAATATCCAACGGGGCCTACACCCGTGGATCAGCTAACCATACAGTACACAGCTGGCCAGGCTGGACCGCATGATCCCTCTGAGTGACTACGTAGTCAAATAACATTTCCTCTTGGTCAGGTGAAGAACACATCAGCACCTTTCCTTTCCTCTTGCCAGTCATGTGGTATAACCCCCATAAGGGGCATCATTCACATTCTCGTTGCACAGATATAAGATTGAAAACATAGCTGAAATTCAAAGCTCATTTATATCCATGCATCATCATTCATATCGTGCTAGCAGAATCAAAAGCATAGCATGCTCATGCATCAGAACAATGA
>CM025780.1:4530808-4572178 GCA_014636745.2 Centella asiatica | reverse complement strand
GTTTAGAAAGGTAGAATCAAGGTTACAACAGCGTGATGTGTATATATTTCACTTGGTTGAACAACAAGAACCGTAGGATCAACTTGATCTCAGCTGTTGGCTATGAAAAGAAAGGAAATGACTGAAGAAGGAGAGAGTGATTGAAATAGCTGCTGTGTCCTTCGGTCATCTTTCATAGCTGACTCTAGGGTAATGATAGGGATGATGAGCATTTAATGCTGCTGTTCCCCCCCCCCAGCAGTGAAGTATTTTAAAAAGAAGATGGGTACTGTAGCTACCCGCGAAACACTCTTTTAAGGGTAGAACAACTCATAACCTCATGAGCTTTACAAAATTAAAAAAAAAAAAAAAAAAAAAATCTTTTGGACATCACATTGCAGATAAATTTTTCATAAAAAAAATATAATTTCGATATTCACAACTCATAAGAAAATAATTTTCATGAAGAAAATAAGCTAAAATAATTAAATTTCATAACGAAATTTATTTACAAATCTGGGTCTTCACATATGGAAAGTTAAGGGGCTGTTGAATACTTTCACCTGGTATTCTGGCCAATGATGATAAAGAATGATAGACCGAGGCAAGGCATCGGTAATGAGATTTTTTCACAGACCATATGCTTTCTGCGAAGAACTACGTATGTCAAATGATGAATCAAACGACCAGGCTGACCAGCTGGGATGAAATTTGATTATGTAAGGTAGTCAAATAATGATCAGTCTGGTCAGGTGATACATTATCTGATGAGTAAAGGGCGAATCTTGATTTATTGAGAGAGGGTCAACCCCTTGACATCACTCGGGTACCCTAAATGATACATGTATATTGATCATCACCAGGTGCTGGTAAATAATACATGTTTATTCATTATCACGAGGTGTTGGCATTGCTTCGCCTAATCTCAATGAATACTAAAGCTTTTAAATTATCTTTTCTTCTAGCTTATGAATATATATTTGCTGAGCGTAAACGCTCATGTGGAATGCTATGAATGTTTTCAAGTTATGTCGTGAAGGCTGAGTCCCCTAAGAGAGGGAAGGAGAGAATTGCTTAAGTATGTTTAAGTTGTAGGGCCATATGAGCCATTTAAAGTTTTGTTTCCGCTGCAGCTTGTTTATTTTCAAGCTTTGAGGTTTTGTAAGATGATGTGGACCTTAAGATTTTAATGATGTATTTGGGGATGTATTTTCCACAGGTATGTTGTTAATGCTTGGCTGTGTTATTTGTTTTGCTGTTGTGATGTTGTGTTGTAGTTTTCTGGTGTAGCCCGGGGTTCCAGCCTGGGGATCTCGGGGACTGTCACCTAAATCGCTGACAGTGTCTGGGGCCTGGCTTGGGCGATTTTCGGGGGCGCCACAAAGTCTACAACAGGACTTGTCATCAGGGGATAACTAAGACCTAATCTGCTCTACATCAGGGATTACAAGTTATATATAGATACTTGGCATAGAAACAAGGAGTGTATCTCGGAAGATATTCCTTGGGATATGGTGGTTCAATAACAACCTTTTGTATAGAACTGCATGGAGAACATAGACTGAAAAAGAAACAATTTTAGCCAATAGTAGTCTGACACTTGTCTCCCTGTTAGGAATTATAGTATTTGATGATGATGCATAAACACTTAGAATTTTTAGATTTTGTGATTGTATAATGCATTGAAGTGTTCTATCAAAGACTATAAAGACTACACTTATAAAGTTCATCAAAAGTCAAAATTGGTCTAGCAAAATTAGTTAATCGGAGACTAAGTTTTTGTTCATCGGAGACTAAGTTTTTGTTCATCGAAGACTAAGTATTTTCTCATCGGAGACTAATGTTGAAGCTACTAGAGACTAAGGCAAAGACACTTCAATGCATTAAAGTACACTTGAGAATATTTAACCATTGCCAAAGTTATTTGGTTAATGCCAAACTCAACATTACTCAACTCCAAAGTCATTTTAACTGTCACCAAAGTCATTTGCCTATCACCAAAGTCTTTGGGAAAATCAAACAAGAACGCCAAACTCAAAATAACTATCGCCAAAGTCATCAGGAATATTTCTATCACTGAAGAACAAGTGCTCGAGCGTCAGGGGATGAATATCCACTGATGAACAAAACAACTCATCAGGGGATGAATATCCACTGACAAACAAAACAACTCTTCAGGGGATAAATATCCACTGATGAACAGAGACTGTCCATCAAGAGACAAAATAATCAGAGACTAAAAATGACATCTGGGATGACACATGACTGAGTTCACAAATTCACTAACTTAAGATTTAAGGCGGTGGAATTAAAATATAGAGAGTGGTCCAATAAGGAGAGATGGGCTACCAAAGAATCTTCAAGGAGAGAAGTTATACACTGTAGGTATGAACACTGATAAAGTAAAATATGGAGATAAGTCATACTTATACAGTAGCATGTTTATATAGCTACTGGTGTGAAAACTGCAAAGATAACTTATAGAAACTTAAAGGAGGAAAATTTGGAAGTTGGTCCAATCAAAAACCAGGAAACTCATAGAGTTAAGTTATTCATTGTAGAGATAACTTATCATGGGAACTCCAAGAGGAGAAGGGGGAGTTGGTGTACTAATACACTAGAGATATTACATTACAAATTGGCATGCAAGGAAGGTCATGCAAAAAGAAGAAGTTATGTGACAGAGCTGCAATTACCAAAGAATATAAGAGATATTTTTGGAGGCAACTCACTATGGAAGCTTGGAGAACAAGGAAGCTATGACTATAAATAGAGACATAGAGCAGCTGAGATAATATACTTGAGAGATATAAAAACATATCACTGAGATATAAAAAACACTTGTATACATATTATCTTAGATCATATCGCAGTTGTAATAAACTTACAAAGAGAGAGAGAGAGAGAAACAAGTTTTCATAACTGGAGAAAAGCTAGAAATCATATTGTAGAGTGCAGCAATTATTTTCAATAGAGTTGTTAGAAAGTGGTCATTCACATGAATGAGCTTTTGTAATATTTCATTGATTTATATAAGTTCTGAAACTCTTGTGATATATTGTATTCTTTCAATTTTGCAACTTTTAATACAATATATTCATTAAACTCACAAAGTTTGAAATAATTTTGTGGTTTGTATTCAACCCCACTCTTCTACAAACCATCTTGTGGGACAAACACTCTCCAATAGAACAATGACATGACACTGAAGGAAAAGCATGCCAAGCACACGGTTTCTATTTCTACATCTAATTTTTCCTTCTCAAATGTTTATTATGTTCCTAGTCTCACTATGAACCTTGTTTCTATGAGTCAATTATGTGATTTTGGTCTCTTAGTTTTGTTTTCTTCTACCTCTTGTTATGTGCAAGATCCGCAATCCAGGAGGATGATTGGGATAGGTCGTAGGCAGGAAGGACTTTATATTTTGGTTGAACTTAAAGTCTCATATGTTGCAGCTTTTGCTTTTGATTTGTCAACTTTTCATTTGAGTCACACATTTTTTTGATTTTTATTTATGGCATCATCGCCTTGGACATGTGTCTTCTTCTCATTTAAAGTACTTACTTTATACGGGATTGTTAGGAGATTTGTAAATTCATGATATATTTGATTGTTGTGGATGTGAACTTGCAAAATTTTCAGTTTTACCTTTTAATAGAAGTCTTTCTATTTTTACTGCACCATTTGACTTAGTCCATTATGATGTTTGGGGACCATCACCTGTTATTACTAAAGGTGGATCTAGATATTATGTTTCTTTTATTGATGATTATACTCGTTACACTTAGATTTACTTAATGAAACATTGTTCTGATTTTTTTGTGATATATAACACTCGTGCTCTTGTTAAAACACAATATAATGTTATTGTTAACTGTTTTCATTTTGATTTGGGTGGTGAATACACATCCAATAAGTTCTTCGAGGTACTTGCCTCTAATGGAACCTTGCAGCAAACTTCTTGTACTGATACTCCTTAACAAAATGGGGTTGCTGAAAGGAAACATCGCCCCATTGTTGAAACTATTAGGTTTCGTAGGATAACACGCAGCGAAAAAATACGATTTAAAAAAAAAAACAAAAACAAAAATGAAACCCAAACCCGAGGATCTATGTTACCAGTGCGAATCTGAAGCTTTGGTGAAGGTGTTGATCGTCTCCAAATCTTTAACCCAATCCAACTGGACAACGTCTCTACAGTATCCACACGAACACCCACGAACCGTCTTACGATCCGAACAAGGAGAGTTACAGTACTAGCTGTATGATCTGTATCTTTTTCCTCTATCTCTCTTAATTGTAGACTCTCTCTTATGAGCGGCTAGGGTTCTTAGAATATGTGAAGCGTTAGTTAGAGAGAATAGCTAATATGTCATACATATAGCCTTTTATAGAGTAATTCCAAAACCTAATCTAATTAGGAGAATTAAAATCTGAATTTTATATTTATTAGATATATATTTAATCAAGTCTCACTTAATTAATATATGTATATACAAATAAATATATATTCATATTTCCTTCCAAAGGACTCTACTTCATACAGATTACATATATATATATATATATACATATACATATATATATATATATATATTTAATTTAAAGCCATGTTTTAATTAAATCAATCTTATTGATATATTAAAATTATTGACATTTAAATTACATCTCCTTGACGAATGTTCTTTGTGTGTCACCCTGTAGGTTATTATTACGTTGGCAATAATTTTAAATCATATTATAAAATTATAAACAGTGAGTGGCATCTAGTAATACATCACTGTTACCCAAGTAATAATAAAGTCATAGATTCGACGTTACCTTTCATGACCAATGTTTCAATATAATTTAATCCTTTTAACCATGATATCTACGATTAAATTCAAGGCATGGATGTGTCATCCTCTTCATAATTTAATCTCAGTTTTCTTAATCAATGAGTAAACTATATGAAACAAATCTCTATTTGAGCATGGCCATGCATTTCATAGTCTTACTCAATCAAGAGGCCTATAGATATCACTCCTAATTTATAGGAGGGTTAAATTCCATCTACATCATTCTCATTTCTCACATAACTCATTATGCATCCAACAATCACCTTTATCGTCCACCCGGTTAAAGGTGACTTTTCATAATGTCAAAACGCATAACTCCTTATGTAGAAATGTCATGACTTCAGGTCTAAGGACCATTACATCATTGTCACTATGAGAATTACTTATGACACATAGCATAATGCTCAATGTAGAATTCTCATGGTGGGTCTGTCCAGTACAATGTTCTCTAACATGTATCAACTTAATATATCTCGTATATATTTATGACCAATAAGATATGGCCATCAGTTAATCCACATACTAGTCTCAATGTATTATTGTTGTTCCACTGACAATGATACTCGACTAGGGATATTTAAGAATAATGATACATTACATACTTATATGATCTCATATTCAAGTCACATACTTGAATCCATATAATTAGCATCATTCTTCTAAGGACATTTATTATGTTAACATTCATATAACGTAGTAAATAAAACATAATAAAAGATATTATCATTTAACCAAAACATAACATAAATATAGTGTCACAATCATTACATAATTGGCCACTAGAGCATACACTCTAACAGAAACTTCCCATTCCATTCTCATGTCAGCGTCTCTTCCTAATGAGTTTTGGGTGGAAGCTGTACTCCTAGCCATTTATTTTATTAATAGAATTCCATCCTTTATGACCTCAAGTTTGTATCCTTTTGAAAAATTGTTTGGTCACTCTCCTGATTACTTCACTTTGAGAGTTTTTGGTTCCACTGGCTTTGTTCTTCGCTTTCATACAGATCATAATAAATTATCTTCTCATTTAGCATTATGTGTTTTTCTTGGTTATGGTGCAGGACAAAAGGGGTATCGTTGTTATGATCCTATTGCTCAAAAACTATATTTCTCTCATCATATTGTATTTCTTGAGCACATTCTATAATACTCTATTCCATCTAAGACTTATAATCTTATACAATTAGATATTATTTACATTGATCCTTTTGATACATAAGATTGTGTACGTTCTACTGGTCCAGAGTCCTTCCTACTCCTGCAGCTTCCCAAGAATCTCCTGTCATTGCAGATCCTATGCCATCTCTACCACCATCTTCACCCCGTTATCCTCAACGAGTTTGTAAGTCTACTCAATTAATAGACTTTATGTATTCTAATTACTCTAGTCATTTTTCTTCTTTCTTAGCATCTGTTCACAATTAATCTGAGCCTTCTTCCTATGGAGAGGTAGTTCTTAATCCTTTCTGGTAGGAAGCTATGAACAAAGAACTATCTGCTTTGTATAGGACGCATACTTGGGATCTTGTCTCTTTTCCCCCATGTAAACATGTTATTGGTTCTCGTTAGGTGTATAAAATTAAGACTAAGTTTGATGGGTCTATAGAGGGATGCAAAGCTCAGTTGGTTGCTAAGGGGCTTTCTCAAGAGTGTGTGATGGATTATAAGGAGGAAACATTTGCTTCTATTGCCAAGATGACTACTGTTCGTACTCTCATTACAGTTACATCTGTTTGTCAATGGCATATATCTCAATGTTAAGAATGCCTTCTTAAATGATGATCTTCGTGAAGAAGTTTATATTGTTCCTCCACCAGGTATTCCATATGTTCCTAGTCAAGGCTGCAAACTCAAAAAGGCTCTTTATGGTCTTAAACAGGCTCATCGTGCTTGGTTTGAGAAATTTTCTGTTGTCATTACATCTTTTGGATTCCATCCCAGTTCACATGACTCTTGCTTTGTTTGTTAGGTGCACTTCTCGTGGACATATCATACTTTCTTTGTATATTGATGACATGATTATTACAAGAGATGATCTTGATGAGATTGAATAGTTAAAATTATAGTTCACCACACAATTTGAGATGAAAGATCTGGATCCTTTGCGGTACTTTCTAGGAATTGAGGTTGCATACTCTCCATGTGGATATCTTCTTTCTCAATCCAAATACTATCCTTGAAAATGCGTAAATCTCTGACACTCGGACAAGTGAGACATCTATTAAGGTTAATGACAGATAAACCTCCTTAGATGGTTTTCAATTGTTAAATCCCACCAGGTATTGTACTATTGTGGTTAGCTTGGTTTATGTCACGATCACTAGACTTGATATTGCTCATGATGTACATGTTGTTAGTCAGTTTGTTACTTCTCCTACTTCTGTGCATTGGGCAGCTGTTCTGCGTATCCTTTGTTATCTTCGTGGGACCCAATTTTAGAGTCTTTTGTTTTCTTCATCCTCCTTATTAGAGTTGCGTGCTTATTCAGATGCTGATTGGGGTGGTGATCAAACTGATTGTATATCCATCACAAGATTTTATATTTTCCTAGGAGACTCACTCATTTCTTGGAAGAGTAAAAACAAGATATTGTCTCTCGTTCTTCCACAGAAGCTGAGTATCATGCTATGGCCTCTACTATCGTAGAAATTGTATTGTTGCGTTGGCTTCATGCTGATATTGGTGTTTCTCTTGATAGGCCTACTCCTATGTATTGTGACAACAAGAGTGCTATTTAGATTGCTCACAACTCTATCTTTCATGAATGCACCAAATATATTGAAATTGATTGTTATTTCACTCATCATCATTACGATCATGGAACCATTACCTTGCCATTTGTTTCTTCTTCTATGCAGATTGCTAATCTTTTTACAAAGTGTGAGAACCCGAAAATTTTAAATGTATTTTATGATAAGAAATAATTTTATTTTGCATTATTATATTTTTGCATGGAAGATTGCCTTTTTAAATATTAATGATAAATTCATATCCACAATAAAAAATTTTATGATGATGTGATATTCATGATTATGAGGGTAAGTTCCTTAAAAAGGTATCAAAAAGGGGATTAGCAAATCCCATATAAGATTATATTGAACAGCATGGAGGAAGAGGAGAGGGTTACGTAAGATTGGTGATTACGTGTTTGATTAGGAACGTTTAGATGGCTAAGTCTTCATGCATGTAGGACAACAGCTGTATGTTGTCAAGAAGTCATGATGAACAGCCGTTCTACCGTCCAAATTAACCAAGCTGTTCTACCGTCCAAATTAACCAATCATTTTATCCTAAAGCTCAACCTTAGCTTACTGCTTTTGAACTCTATAAATACCTCATTCGAGATGAAATTTTAATTCCTTTACCAAAACTTCTCTGTTAAGAGTTTCGTTTAAACTTATCATCTCCATAAATTTCCAAGTTCTTCTTTCGGAAAAATTATTCTTAGACCAGCTTTGATTTCACCCTTAAGAACGAAGAGGTAAGAACCTGGTACCCTACTCAGTTTCTTTCGTGCATAGCATCAAAGATTTATGTTAAGTTCATATTCTTTTGCATCTTCATAAGACCTCATAAGCTGAGTTTGAGCATGATAGGTCTTCCATCGTAGCAGAAGCAAGCTCTAATGTTAATCTCAAATGAGATGTTGCTAATCTCTAATGAGATACTGTTAATCTCTGATGAAATATTGTTAGTCTCTAACGAGATATTCTTAGTCTCTAATAAGATATTCTGTTAGTCCCCGATGACGTCATTAGTCTCCGATGAGTTATTTACTCTCGGATGACGTCAGCTTTAGTCCCCGACAGGCTAAAGTTTAGTCTCCAACGGGTTATTTACTCTCGAATGACGTCAGCTTTAGTCCCCGACAGGCTAAAGTTTAGTCCTCGATGACGTCATTAGACTCTGACGGGTTATTTACTCTCGACAGGCTAAAGATCTAGAAGTCTAGTTTTTAATGCTTTAAACAGTGCATGAATTAGAAGTCTTTAGATAAAGTTATGACTATTTTACTAAAAGATATTCAAATTGGTAGATTCATCCGAATCTGAATCATTAAGCACATTCAGGAATCTTGTGACATCCTCTAGACACATTACTAAATATATTCATGAACTAAGTTATGTTTTATAATTTCTATACTTGGACGGATGTTCCAAGTAAGCCTATAAATACTCAAGATGTAAATATTCAAAGGAGATGTCACATAGAATGGATTGACACGTTTTGTTTAACCCCCTATTTATAGCAAAATCTTGGTATCCGTCCATTGCACGACTTAATTTTTTATCATATAAAGTTAATTCTTTTTAAATATACAATAATATTTATGCTTTAACTTATTGAAAAAGTGAACTATGTAAAAAACTACTAAAACTTAATAATAGCCAGATTTGGTAATTAAGTCAATTAAAAGTAGAATCATATTAAGTACTTAAATTATAATCAAATCTAAATCCGTGTTAAAGTTATTTAGAGTCGGAAAAGTGAATCATGTAAGGAATAAATTTAACTAATCAATAACTTATAATCAAATTTGGTAATTAGAGTAGGAAAAGAAAAGCATATAATAATCGATATCCAAAAAGATTTATAATCAAATAAGGTAATAGAAAGGTATAGTCAAATTAGGAAGGTAGATAAGTGTTAAAGTAGAGACGGAACAGTGAATTATAGAAGAAAGAAAATTAACTAATAAAATTTATAACAATTAAAAGAACAAAAATTATGATCCAATTAGGTAAATTAGGATGGAAACCATGTTCTTATATATAAAGTTTCTCCAATATATTTCTTTGAATTTTTTTTGAAAGTAACTTATTCATTTTTAAAATTTCTCCGGTGAGAATTTAATCCACAATCAACTGCAGTTCTTTTACAGTAAATAAATATAATTGTTTTGGAGTTCTTAACTATATTTTTGCTTCTGTTTTTTTACTATAACAAAAGTTTATCGAAGCACGTATAAAAATAATACTAAAAAATATATAAAAAAACTTATTAAACACATATTAAAACTACCAAAAAGAAAAATACTTAACAAGAAACACACAAGATAAACCATATCAGATTATTCTATTAAATTTACTCAAAAGAAATAAAAAACAATCCCGGCGTTATTACATCTATAATAGTAGAAACCGCGAAGATATTAGGTTTTCATACATATGTATATATATATATACACACACATATATATCTGTGTGTGCGTGTGTATGCAGTGCACTTCCATGATTTTCAAATTGAAAAAAGTTCTTCCTTTAGAGGGAAATGCTCTCTTCTCTCTCTTCCCTATTTTCTCTTCCATTCACCTAAGCTCTAATCCTTTCCCACTTCTACCACCACACCCCCACCCCTACAATATCCTTCTCACTTGCTGATGGTTAATGTTGGGGAAGTTATCTCTATGGATAGTAAGCTGAGCCTCTCCACACAACTATAGAAATGGTTTATGTTCACTCCGAGGCCAGCTCGGATTCAGAGAACTTTGATGTGCTCGGTGGAGACATTGTGAGGTCAGAGTTTGCTGCTGCCGCGCAACTGACCAAAAACGAATGGGTAAAAGCTACTAATGCTGAAAGGAAACAAATTATCGGTCTCATCTCCGTCGTTGCAGCCTACGGGTGGTCCATGGAAGATGTAACCTTTTCCTCTGTATGGGTGTTTCTCCTTAGTTTTTCCTGCCTGTTAAGTTGGGACTGGGGTTAAGGCTGTCACGAGCTCTGCTGTTGGCCCATCTAATGGCTCTGGTTCGTCTTTACTAGCTCAGACTTGCAGATCTCGTGAGGAGGGTGACTGTCCCAGTAAACCTACCTGCTCCACCGGCAACCAACGTGCGAAACCGACCAACTGCACCTCCTTCCAACACTTACATGACCAAAGAAGACTATGATGGAGGCCATTGCACAACTGAAGGAGATATCTCCTGACTAGGGAGTTGGACTTCACCCTTCCTTACCCACCACAACCCACCACAAATAAGAGGCAACCCCACCCCAAGGGCTACATTGAGTATCTACCATAATTCCACAATTATTATGAAAAGAAGGGGAACACAAAGGATACATGGCGAGCTATGTGGAATGCATGTCCCCTTGGCTCACCGAAGACGAGTTTAGCAACTACAAATTGCTGATAAGGGAGTTCAACAAGACGCTAATTAAAAGGGGTTTCACATGGTACTACAACATTCAGAGAGGATCCATAAAAGATTTGGATGACATGAAGACCCAATTCAACAAAAAGTTATTCAGTGGGCAAAAACAAGTTACAATGGTGGAATTGGTGAATCTATCTCAAAGAGCGGGCGAAGACCTTGTGGAGTACCTGGAAAGGTTTTGCAAGAACAGTTAAAAATGTATTGAGCCTATCAAAGAGAATAACTTGGTGAGTGTTTGTGCCGATGCGGCCCAAGACCGTTATAAAGCATACTTAATCACCAAATGATGTTCCAACTTTGTGGACCTTACGAAGTTTGCCCATGAAAGTGGGGGCATCACAGCCATACCACCTACACAATCATCTCTGTCATGGAAGAAGAGAAAGCTTGTCGTCACCACAATCACGACAACACCCGCAACATTGGCTCCCCATCAAGAAGAAAGGAAGTAAGATAATAAGGGGAAGAATAGGAATGACAACACTCCGCCACCCATCACATGAGAGGCTGAAGACTTCGTGGATTTGGTGAAGCAATGGATCGAGGTCAATGTGGTTAAGGCTAAGGCACAAGGGAGGAGTCCACTATGGAGATGAAAAAGTTACTAAACTATTGCAGCCTTCACAAGTATGTGGGGCATTTGACAGTTGATTGTTATACCTTAACGAGGAAGTTCCATGAGAAGGTTACAACTGGGGAGGTTTAGGTTCATAACAACAACAATAATGTGTTAAATAAGTCCTTGGCAAAACACAATAACAAGGAAAATTGTAGCATGCTAGCTGGCTTTGATGAGACGATGACAGAGTTCCATGAAGAATTACCTGATCAAGAAAAAACTAAGAAAGATGTCCAACCTGAGGCCCTTGTAGATGGAGTAAAATCTTAAAAGTTCATCGATTCCATTGGTCTTAGAGGAGAGCAAGATTGGAGGCTACTCGAGCAATCATAAGGGAGGCCATGATACATGGGGATTGCATGATGGCAGACAAGCCACTACCCAAAGCCTTAGAAGAGGAAGTTCATCAAGTTGTTTTCTCCAGAGCCGATCGACTCATCAAATATGTTCATAATAAGCTAATTTATGTCACCCCCATCATTAATGGCTATGAAGCTTGAAGATCATTCATAGACAATAGAGCATCCCTGAACATCGTGCCATGGAAGGTGTTCCTTCAACTCGGAATTCCAAAGGAGAAGCTTGTGCCAAGAAGTATTGATGTAATTAGCTTTTCCAGCATGAACATAAGGACTAAAGGCTTCATTAGAGTGGATGTGCAAATGGAGAAGGTCCATGGCCCAGTGACCTATCAAGTGATTGATATTAAGACTTAATGATCATAAAAATCCTTTAAATTTTCATTTCTTTTCATTTATACCCTCTATCTAATTTTTTATCGCTTATACCATGAATTTTTAACACGAGTTTTCAAAATGGCCAATATGCGGGCTAAGTTATGAACTATAGCTAACTTCTACTAATGTGGCGCGTTGACATGTAATTTTCAAAAAAATGTGATGATGTGGCACATTGGTGTGTAATTTAAAAAAAAAATGTGAATGATGTGAATTTTGCACATCATATTAAAATAAAAAGCCTCTTTAATATTGTCATGTGAGTTGCACTTGTCTACATAGATATATTGAAACAACTTACCTTTATTTTCAAAACCCTTTTTGAATCAGAAAGGAAGAGAAGCAAAAGTACGCAGATTAGGAACACAATAAGAAATATTTATTTCCAGAACCGTTATGCAATAAAAGAAATTTTATATTTCCATCAAAAAGTGTGGATTAAAGTTTCTACTCCATTCGTGAGATAAAATACTAATTTAGGAACTACTAATACAAGATAATCATAGTTGCAATTTGCCATTGCCATCGTCATTATTTCTCTGTATATCACAACCATCAACTTCATCGAAGTATAAACAACAATATTTGCTGCCAACATGATTGTTCATACAAAGGAGGAGGAATGGAATAAGCAAGGCAGATTTATGTTCTTTGGACTGTTCAAAAATGAAAGATTAATTGCAGCAACGAGTGAACTGGTTTAAGCTGGTTGAGGTTACACATGAATTCAAATAGCTGTAGAGAAGAAATACTTCAGCGGCATTGCAAGAAATAAACTGCATGGTTGGGTTCATCGGTGGTAGAACTGTTAGAAATAAAAAAGGATCAAGCGCAGCGGAAGGGAAAACACAATTTGAAGAAAAAGAAATTTTATTGCTCATAAAGTGATTGATTACAAGAATACAATTCTCTAGCTCTCTCACTCTTGTATTATCTCTCAATTTCTCTTCACTTCTTATTGCTACAACCACAAATGACAATGCCTATTTATAGTAGTCTAGGGAAGGTTCTAGTCCATAGAAAAAATCTAGTGGATAATTCTAGAATCTAGATATTTTGTAAGATCTTAGAAATAAGTAGAGAATTCTAGATCCTAGATATTTTGTGAGAGAATTCTAGATTTTTGACATGTTTTCCGCACCAAGAAGGATCTAGAAACATACCTTAAATTATGGACTTATTTAGTATTTGGGTTTAATTAACTCTAGTTGGATCAAGCCCTTAATTAACTCTAATTGGATCGCCCAAAACAAGTTTATTTTCTAAGATTCCCCCTTAAACTTGATTTGGTAACTCCAAGTAAATCTCGCAGCTTGCAAAAGACGTCTTTCTTGAGTGGTTTAGTAAGAATGTCTGCTACTTGATCTTGTGACTTCACAAACTTTAATTGGACTTCATTTCTTCCGACACACTCACGGATGAAATGATACCGTGTGTCTATGTGCTTACTTCTTTAGTAAAAAATCGGATTCTTTGCTGAAGCAAGTGCAGACTTGTTGTCCACATAAATTTATGTTGGTAATTTTATTGGCATATTTAACTCCTTCATCAAACTCCACAGCCAAATTGCATGACAAACACATGAAGTGGCAGCTACGTATTCTGCTTCGCATGTGGACAGTGTAACGATTGGTTACTTCTTTGAGCTCCATGTAAATGTGGAATCACCCATGAAGAACAAGAATCCACTTGTACTCTTCCGGTAATCTATATCTACACCCCAGTCACTGTCACTGTATCCAACTAGTTTGAAATTTTCTATAGGAGTGTAGAAGATTCCATAGTCTAATGTACCTTTGATGTACCGGAGGATTCTTTTGGTAGTCTTCAGGTGAGTGGATGTAGGAGATTCCATGAATCGACTTATGAGTCCAACACCGTAGAGTATATTTGGCCTTGTACATGTTAAATATCTTAAACTTCCAATAAGACTCTTAAAGAATGTGGGATTTACCTTTTCTCCTTTGTCTTCCTTTGACAGTTTTGTACCACATTCTACAGGCGTGTCTACGGGCTTGCAATTTGTCATATTGAATTTCTTGAGAATCTCCTTTGCATAGCCTTCTTGAGAGATGAAGATTCCTTCTTCGCTTTGGTTCATCTCAATCCCAAGATAATATGATATTAAGCCAATGTCGATCATTTCGAACTCTCTTGTCATTGCTTTCTTGAAATCTTCAAACATACTTGGATTACTTCCAGTAAAAATCAAGTCATCTACATATAGGCATACCACCATGACATCCCCATTCATGTGTTTGGCGTAGACAGCATACTCATGTGAGTATTTAGAGAAATTATTTTCTTGAAAGTACTTATCAATACGACTGTATCAGGTCCTCGGTACTTGTTTCAGGCCATAAAGGGACTTCTTCAATCTCAGAACTTTATGCTCGCTTCCTTTTTCTGTGTAACCTGGTGGTTGCTCAACGTAGACATCTTTGTCAAGGTAGCCATTTAGGAATGCTGACTGGACATCCATTTGATAGATTTTCCATTTATTTTGTGCTGCCACAGAAATGATTAGTCTTATAGTTTCGAAGTGAGCAACAGGAGAAAATACCTCGTCATAGTCGATACCAGGTCTTTGTTTGTATCCTTTTACCATGGGTCTTTCTTTGTATCTTTCGACTTCACCTTTGGCATTTTTCTTTATCTTGAATACCCATTTCACGCCAATTGCTTTATGCCCCTTCGAAAGTGTTGTGAGCTCCCATGTATCATTTTTTATGATTGCTTTAATTTCTTCATCCATAGCTTGTCTCCACCTCTTATCTTGTGTCGCTTCGTGGAAATCAAGAGGCTCACAGTCTGCAAATAAGCAAATCAAATTGAGTTGATCATTTAAATTCTCAGTTACCTCATAGATATCTTCCAGACTTCTATATCTTGGGGTCTTCTCATTCTGACTTGAGCTTGATGAGGATGTAGTTGTTCTTTGAACTGATGATTGCACTAGAGATGAAGGTGGAGTAGAAATTTCCTCAAGACATTGTTTGGTTGGTTCTTCATCTTGAAATATTGGGAAGAAATCATAATCCTCATCTTCCTAAACATTCCAATTCCATGATGCTTCTTCGTCAAACTCAACATCTGTGCTCACAATGATCTTTCCATTGATTGGATTATAGAGCTTGTAGCCTTTGGAGCATTTATCATAACCAATGAATATAAGCTTTTGACTTTTGTCGTCTAATTTGGTGCGGACTTCATCTGGTACATGTTCATATGCCATGCTTCCAAAAACTCGAAGATGCTTGACATTAGGCTTTCTCCCGTTCTAGGCCTCCAAAGATGTCTTGTTTGGCAAACTCTTGGTGACACTTCTATTCGACAAGTAGACTGCATAATCAACAGCTTTAACCCAAAATTCTTTGCGCATTTTCTTACTCTTCAACATGCTTCGAGCAATGTCCAGGATTGTTCTGTTCTTTCTTTCTGTCACACCATTTTGTTGTGGCGACATTGGCACCGTGAGAGGTCGTCGGATTCCATTATATTCACAGAATTTGTCAAACTCCTTTTATGTGAATTCGCCAGCTCTGTCCGATCTCAAAACTTTAATCTCATTGCCGCTTTCTTTCTCAACAAGAGCCTTGTACTTCTTGAACATGTTGAATGCCTCGGACTTCTCCTTTAGAAAGTACACCTAGGTCTTACGGCTATAGTCATCAATAAATGTGATGAAATATTTATTTTTACCGTAAGAGCATGGATTAATTGGCCCGCAAAGATCCGTGTGGACAAGCTCCAATGGCTTTTTGGCTCGTGATGTTGTTTCTTTAGGAAAACTTTTCCGGAATTATTTTCCAAGAAGACAACCTTCACATAATTGGTTAGGATGATTGATGGAAGACAATCCTTTCACCATCTTCATTCGTGAGAGCAAATTTAAAGTATCAAAATTTATATGTGCAAACCTCAAGCGCCAAAGCCAAGAGTTATCTTTTGTGCATGCCATAAGGCATTTTGCAACATCATGTTGAATGTTTAGCAAAAATAATCTATTCTTGGTCATTGGCACTTTGGTTATCATATTTTTGCTCTCATCGAAAATTATGCAATGTTTATTTTTTAATTCAACTTCATAATTCTTTTCAAGAAGTTAGCCCAAACATAAAATATTATTTTTCATATCGGGCACATAGTAAACATTAGATATAAATTTATGCCTTCCATCTTTTAAGCGTATAAGAATATTACCTTTTCTTCGAACCAGAATGCTTGAGCCATTTCCAAATTTCACAGCACCATTGATGCTTTCATCAAGTTGCACGAACATGTTTCTATTGCCACTCATATGATTACTTGCTCCAGTGTCAAGATATCATGTGTTATCTTTCATGGTTTCTCCATCATGTTGTGCCATTAGCAAGGTGATTTGTTCTTCATTAGTTTCCACAAAATTTGCTTTCTCATCTACATTATTTTTACTTTAGCAATCAAAAGCGTAGTGACCATACCTTTGATATTTGTAGCATTGAATTTGTGAATTGTGAGTCTTTCTTCTTGAGAAGTTGTCTTTTCCATGACCTCTTGTTAAATAACAAGTTTGACTTCTTTCTCCTTGATTAAATTGGATATGACTTCCTCGTCTATTATCGCCATGACCGCGACCTCATCTGCATCCTCATTCGCGGCCTCGATGACTTCTTTTGTAATTGTTATTTTCTTCATTCTTCAAAGTGAGCTCACTTTGAAGAATTTGCTCCAAAGCTTCATGTTTCTTTCTTTTTTGTCTTTCTTCATGGGCTTGTAACGAGCCCATACGTTCATCAACAGACATATTATCTAGATCTTTTGATTCTTCATTGCAACAACAATATGTTCAAACTTTGGAAGTAAAGAACGAAGAATTTTTTCAATAATACGATTATCATTTAAATCTTCTCCGTACCTTTTTAGTTGATTGGAGCTGGATAAAACTATAGAGATGTAGCTGGATATTGTCTCAAACTCATTCATATGCAAAAGTTTGAACTCACCTCTTAATGTTTGAAGCCAGATCTTCTTCACTTTGTTGACACTTGGTTGACACCTTGTTGAGACTTTTGAAGAATCTCCCATGCTTGCTTGGCGGTTGTTACGGAAGAAACTTTCATAAACATGCTCTCATCCAAACATAGGTGGATGATTGAGAGAGCTTATTGATCTTTCCTGCGCGCTTTAATGAGGATATGTTTTTCTGCTCCCATCAAGGTAGCATCTTTGGTGGATTCCTCATAACTTTTCTCCACAATCTCCCAAGCATCTTGTGAGCCTAAGAGAGCTTTTAGCAGAATGGACCAACTATCATAGTTGTCCTTGGTGAGGTGAGGAAATTGGAAAGGAAGCATACCATTTGCCATCATTCTTAGAATTCTTTAACAAAGCTCTGATGCCAATTTGTTGGAAATAAAAAAGGATCGAGCGCAGCGGAAGGGAAAACACAATTTGAAGAAAAAGAAATTTTATTGCTCATAAAGTGATTGATTACAAGAATACAATTCTCTAGCTCTCTCACTCTTGTATTATCTCTCAATTTCTCTTCACTTCTTATTGCTACAACCACAAATGACAATGCGTATTTATAGTAGTCTAGGGAAGGTTCTAGTCCATAGAAAAAATCTAGTGGATAATTCTAGAATCTAGATATTTTGTAAGATCTTAGAAATAAGTAGAGAATTTTAGATCCTAGATATTTTGTGAGAGAATTCTAGATTTTTGACATGTTTTCCGCCCCAAGAAGGATCTAGAAACATACCTTAAATTATGGACTTATTTAGTATTTGGGTTTAATTAACTCTAGTTGGATCAAGCCCTTAATTAACTCTAATTGGATCAAGCCCAAAACAAGTTTATTTTCTAACAAGAAGTGGCTGCCAACAAGAATAAATCATGGGTGACGAACCAGACCATTTACAGATCTGATAATTTAATCGGAGGAGTACTACTCAGGTCGAGGGATTTAAGATTTGGTACTTCTCGACTTGTCCGATTTGTTCGCAGCATCAGTCTCTTCCTTATGTTCAATATATACATCAATAAACTCATTTGTTCCATATTTTTCCACCAATTAAATTCCATGCACTTGGAACCCTAATCCCCAATTCGTTTTGACATATTAGAGCTGGAATCATTATACATATATTTATTAGACATGTGCAATTTAGGTGAGGGCATTTAAGGTTTTTTACTTTTAAACTGATGTGCAAAATCCATGTCATTAATATTTTTTTCGAAAATTACACGTTGACTCGCCACATTAGAAAAAATTAACCATGGTTCATAACTTAACGTGCATATTTGCATTCTTGAAAACTCGTGTTAAAGTTTATGGTATAAGTGATAAGAATTTAATTGGAAGGTATAATTGAAACTAAATGAAAAGTTAAAGGATTTTTTTGATCTTTAAGTCTTGATACTAATGTCCCCCACCATGTGTTGCTTGAGAGGTCATGGAAACATACCTATGCCGTAGTCCCCTCCACATATCACCAATGGCCAAAAGGGACTTGGAAAAGCAAAGAGTTTACAGTATGCAACAAAGTATCCTTTCTCAATGCCGAAAGCTTACGTGAGCAATGAATCCTACTTTGATGATACCATAGACAATGCTGAGGAGTAACCCATAACTAGTAAGCCAATGGGAATGAAGCTACCTATGTAGGAGGATGTAGAGCAAGGGGACTACCTAACCCAAGAGAAGAAGAAGCAAAGGAAGTCACCAATTCCTAGGGATGGTAAGGAAACAATCACTGACTTCTCACCCTTGAGGGATTACTTGTTAGGACAAATATGCACCCTGGTCCTCATTCTGGTGCGTGCCAGGATGAAGAATGCATTGTATGACCAAACCTCTCAAGATGCAAGGGCTGCGATCAATGCCAAGAAAGTAAAGGCGGTCAGCATTGAAACCCCCCAAGATGCAAGGGCCAACATTGAATCTTGGAAAGAAGAAAGTGAAAATGGTAAAGAAAAGTTCAAATGGAGGAGAGAGCTCTTTCCCGATGGGAGAATTATTTTCCGCTTATAACGCCACATAGGGGAGGGTCCAAAGACTCCGAAGGAGAACCCCACTCCAAACTCATAAAATATTTTGTCAAGGTCTTGGAATAGACTATGTAAACACCATTAGTACAATCACTAAGCCAACCACTATTCGTGTTGTTTTGTGTCTTGCTTTATCTCTGGGTTGGCCTATTTGACAACTAGACATTAGTAATGATTTCTTGCACGAAAATTACATGATAATGTCTACATGGTTCAACCAGCTGGATTTATAATCTCAACTTTGTCGGATCATGTTTGTAAACTACGAAAAGTGTTGTATGGTCTTAAACAAGAACCTATTCTAACTGGTTGCAATAATGCCTTTATGAAATCATTTATTGCTCAGCTTGGTAAAAAGTTTTCTCCTCAAAGACCTTGGGTTTCTTCATTAATTTCTCGGTGTGGAAGTTATTCCTACTATTGAAGGATTATTTTTCTCTCAACATCGTCACATCCATGATATGTTGAACTCTTTCTCTATGGCCGGTGCATAGGAAGTAACCACGCCCATGTGTAACACCACAATTCTTACACAGTGCGATGGCTCCCAACTAGTTGGCCCTACACTTTACCGGAAATGAGTGGGTGATATACAATACTTGTCCATCACGTGCCTTGATGTTTATTTTGCAGTGAATCATTTATCTTAATACATGCATTCACTCACTGAAATGTATTGGACAGCTCTTAAATGTATTCTTCGCTATCTAAAAGGCATCATTTGTTGGAAAATAAACTCACAAAGAGAACTTTGGAAGAAGAAGATAATACTTGTATTTCACTCACTTGATTTTAAAATGACTTGATACAAAGGGTTTATATAGGACTCATAAGAAGGTTCTACACATATATTAATTACCTCTAAACTCTAAGAGACTCTATTTGATGATTCTAGAGATAGGATGTATCTAGATATACAATTAATCTAAAATTACTAATTCATGCATCAAGATCAATCTAGAAGTACCCACATACATCTACTATAATAATTATAGTCAAAATTATTTTTATTATTTTCAACACCCCCCCCCCCCCCCCCCCGCCCCCCCTTAATTTTGACTACTCCAACTAGAGTTCAAAATTTGTTGAAGACGTCACTTTTGAGAGACTTCGTAAAAATGTCACTAATTTGGTCTTGGGACTTCACATATTTAAGCTCCACTTCGTTCTTTTCAATGCATTCTCAGATAAAATGAAACCTTGTGTCTATATGCTTGCTCCTTTCATGAAACACCAGATTTTTTGCTAAAGCCATCGCCGACTTATTATCAATTAAAATTTCTATAGAGTCCTTTTGTGACATGTAAATCTCTTCCAACACTCTCCTTAGCCAAATGGCTTGACAAACACAAGATGAGGCAGCCACATATTCCGCTTCACAAGTACACAAAGTAACAATAGGTTGCTTCTTTGAACTCCATGAAAATGATGTATCACCCATAAAGAAAACATATCCGGTCGTGCTCTTTCGATCATCAATGTCACCGGCCCAATCACTATCACAATAACCCACAAGTTTGAACTCATTAGAACGATGATAAAACAATCCAAAATTTAAAGTACCTATTAGATAGCAGAGAATTCTCTTTGCCACCTTCAAGTGACTTGTTGTTGGAGCCTCCATATATCGACTGACAAGTCCAACACTATAGAGTATGTTGAGCCTTGTGCAAGTCAAGTATCTTAAACTTCCAACAAGACTTTTGAACTAAGTGTGATCCACTTTTTCACCTTCTTCTAATTTTGATAACTTTGTTCCACATTCAATGGGGGTGCTAACAAATTGACAACCTTCCATCTTGAACTTTTTTAAAATCTCTCTTGCATAACCTTTTTGAGAGATCATTATGCCGTCATCCATTTGTTTTACCTCAATCCCAAGATAATATGACATAAAACCAATATCGGTTATTTCAAATTCTCGAGCCATGTCTTGCTTAAAATTCTCAAACATTCTTGCACTATTACTTGTAAAAATTAAATCATCAACATATAGGCATGCAAGAAGAAAATCTCCATTTTTACCCACCTTAGTATAGAGAGCATGCTCATGAGGACACTTGTAAAATTCTTTACCTTGAAAATATTTGTCAAGTCTACTATTCCAAGCTCTTGGCGCTTGCTTTAAGTCGTATAAAGCCTTTTTTAACTTTAATACTTTGTCTTCTTCTCCTTTACTGGTGTAGCCCAATGATTGCTCTATATATACCTTTTCTTTAAGGACTCTATTCAAAAAAGCAGACTTTACATCCATTTGGTGAATTTTCCATCCATTTTGAGCCACCAAAGCCACAATGAGTCTTATAGTCTCCAATCTTGCAACCGGTGCAAATACTTCATCATAATCAACTCCATGTCTTTGATTGTACCCTTTAGCTACTAATCTTGCTTTATATTTTTCAACCAAGCCTTTTTCATTTTTCTTCATCTTGTATACCCATTTTACACCAATAGCTTTTTGTCCTTATGGAAGGGTTGTTAACTCCCACGTGTCATTCCTTTTGATGGATTCGATCTCTTCATCCATAACTTTCCTCCACTTTGCATTTTCAATGGCTTCTTTAAAAGTTGTTGGCTCAGTTTTCGCCAAAAGACAAAAAAGTGTCAAGTCGGATATTGGTGATATCTCTTTCGTTTCATCATATATGTCTTGAAGTCTTCTTGTGGGCCTTAGTGGTGACTCACTTGATGAAGAATGAGGAGTTGCTTGACCATCATTTGTTGCCAATGGTGTTGTAGGGGGAGACATAGATTGCTCAATCTCTTCATCTTCTTCATCAACAAATGGAAAGAAATTATAATCTTCTTGTGGATTGCTCCAATCCCACGATTCTTCTTCATTGAATTCAACATCTCGGCTAATGATCAATTTCCCATTGTTTGGATTATAAAGCTTGTACCCCTTTGATCTTTCATCATAGCCAACAAATACAAACTTTTCACTTTTGTCATCTAACTTGGTTCTTAACTCATCGGCAACATGTGCATAAGCTATACTTCCAAAAACACGCAAGTGAGAGATAGCTGGCTTTGTTCCATTCCATGCTTCTTGGGGTGTCATATCTTTGACACTTTTTGTGGGACATCATCAATTGGACAAGTACATGGCACAATCCACTGCTTCAGCCCAAAATTCTTTAGGCATTCTTCTGCTTTTAAGCATGCTTCGGGCCATGTTGAGGATACTTCTATTTTTTCTCTCTGTGACACCATTTTGTTGAGGTGACCTTGGAACCGTTGCGGGACGTCGAATCCCATTATCTTCACAAAAATTCATGAACTCATTAGAATTAAATTTTCCACCTCTATCTAAACGAATGGCTTTAATTTCATAGTCACTCTCTTTTTCAACTTGAACTTTAAACTTCTTGAAACAATCAAAAACTTGAGATATTTCTTTAAGAAAGTATACCCAAGTCTTGCAGCTAAAATCATCAATGAAGAGTAAGAAATACCGATTCTTACTAAAAGATGGTGACTTGATTGGTCCACATACATCCGAGTGAATAAGCTGCAGTGGCTCCCTTGCTCTTGTCATAGACTCCTTTGGAAAACTTTTCCTTGATTGCTTGCCGAAGAGACATCCTTCGCAAAGTTGATTTGCATGATCAATGGAAGGCAAACCCTTCACCATATGCTTCTTTGAAAGCAAATTCAGCCCTCCAAAATTTAAGTGGCCAAATTTAAGATGCCACAACCAAGAAGAATCTCTAACACAAGCCTTTAAGCATTTAGCCACATCATTTTGAACTTTAAGCAAAAACATGTGATTCTTGGTCATTTGCACCTTAGCAATTAAATTATCAAATGAGTCTCTCAAATTTAGAAATCCATCCTTCATGACAATAGTGTAACCTTTCTCCATAAGCTGGCCCAAACTCAAAATATTGCTCTTCATACTTGGAACATAATAAACACTTGAAATGAAATTATGATCTCCATTTTTCAAGTGAATTAAGATGTTACCTTTGCCTTTCACCGATACTCCGGAAGAGTCTTCAAATGTGACTTTACCATTCACCTTCTCATCAAGATCCACGAACAATTCTTTGTTTCCACTCATGTGGTTGCTAGCACCGCTATCAAGATACCACATATTATCTTCACTTTTAAATGCTAGAAGCAAAGTGGGCTTGTCAACATTATTCTTCTCCTCTACAAGGTTAGCTCTCTCGTTAATATTGTTTGGTGAAGAGCGGCATTCGGAAGCATAGTGGCCATACTTACGACAATTGTAGCATTTGATATTAGATTTATCATACCTTGAAACATGTCTTCCTCTTCCACGTCCTCTTGAATAGCTGAAATCATGGGATCTTTCTTCCTTATGATTTTCATCTCGTTCTTGACTTCATCCTCGTCCTCGTCCACGTCCATATCCTCGTCCACGACCTCGTCCATGACACCTTTGGTTTCTCACATATTTTTCATCATTGTCTTTTAAAAATAATTTTGCTTGTAAGATTTGTTCAACCAGCTCCTTCTTCTTTGACAATCTCTCTTCATGGGCTTGTAATAAACCCATGAGTTGATCAATAGTCATAGTATCCAAATCTTTGGACTCTTCGATTGCCACAACTATGTAATCGAATTTGGAGTCAAGTGAACGAAGGATTTTTTCTATAATACGAATATCACTTACTTCTTCTCCGATGCTTTTCATTTGGTTGTCAACCGCCAATATTCTTGAAAATAGTCCGAAACGGATTCGAATTCCTTCATTCGCAAAGCCTCAAATTCTCCACGAAGTGTTTGAAGCCGAACTCGATTCACTTTATCAACTCCACTAAAGGAAGTTTTGAGGGTATCCCAAACTTGTTTCGAAGTTGTTGCGGTAGCCACCTTTTATAACATAACATCATCCAAACATTGATGGATGATCATGATAGCCTTTTGATCTTTCTTTCTTTGTCTTTGAAGATTCTCCTTTTGGGCATGATTCAAGGTTGCTTCATTTTCGGGTGTTGTAAAGCCTTTCTCCACAACTCCCATGCATCATTTGCACCAAGGATTGCCTTCATTCGGATGCACCAACTTTCGTAGTTGTCTTTGTTGAATTTTGGGATTTGAAATTGAGATATTCCGCTGGCCATCATCTCCTTCTTGTGGAATGAATAAGACTACACAAGTCTTTCTTGGAATAAGACTACACAAGTCTTTTTTTTTTAGTAGAACCTTTGGCTCTGATACCACTTTGTTGGAAAATAAACTCACAAAGAGAACTTTGGAAGAAGAAGATAATACTTGTATTTCACTCACTTGATTTTAAAATGACTTGATACAAAGGGTTTATATAGGACTGATAAGAAGGTTCTACACATATATTAATTACCTCTAAACTCTAAGAGACTCTCTTGGATGATTCTAGAGATAGGATGTATCTAGATATACAATTAATATAAAATTACTAATACATGCATCACGATCAATCTAGAAGTACCCACATACATCTACTATAATAATTATAGTCAAAATTATTTTTACTATTTTCAACATCATTCACCATGGTCTCTATTTAGGTCACAATAATCTAATCACTCTTGATGCCTTTAGTGATTCTTATTGGGGTAGACATCGTGACAATGCTCGTTCAACCACTGGGTATATTGTTTATATCGGTTTTAATTCTATCTCTTGGAAGTCATCTCGCCAAAAGTTTGTTAGTCATCGTCCGAAAGTGAATATAAAACAATGCGAACTGCATTGCTGAGATTCTTTGCCTTAAAAATGTTCTCCGAGAATTGAATATCAGTGTTACAATACCTCCATCCTTGTTTTGTGAAAATATGGTGCTAGTTATCTTTGTGCTAATCCAGTATTTCACCTAAGAATGAAACATATTGCCTTGGACTATCACTTTGTTCAGGAATGTCCCAACGATGGCTCACTTTGTGTCCTTCACATTCACAACAAGGATCAATTGGCTAATATTCTTACAAAGCCTCTTAGTTGCTAGTCTTTCCTTCATCTTTGCGCATCAATATTGTGGGAGCATGTTAGATATAAGCCAGAGAGTTTGAACAATTCTTCTGATAAGCATACATGCTCAAGTCTATCTTGTATTATCTTGTATTGTGTACTTCCACCTCTATATATAAGTGTGTAAATACTATGAATATATAAAGTGTTCTAGCTTATATTATGTTGTTATAAAGTAGAAGTGATGGGCTGTGATGAGGAAGAGCAGGTTGGAAGGTGGTGGGATCGGAGAGATACTGCATGCTGGTGGCGGCAACCCTGAAACAAAGGGCTAAAAATTTGGTTCGGGTACATGCTGAATGAAGGGAAATGTCATTTCATCAAACCATACATGCCGAGCAACATAAATTTTTTCATGTGTCAGGATTAACATGGCGATACCCCAAATGTGAATTATTCTATCCAATGAACACACATAGTTTGGAAGTAAATTGCATTTTCTGATGATTATAGGGACGAAGGAAAGGGAAACATCCACACCCAAAGCCCTTGAAAAAGGTATGCTCTTGAATTTTATTAAATAGGACTTGGAGGAGGATTTATTATTAACAACAGGAGTGGGCATAGAATTAATTAAAAAAATTTGATTAAAATTCTCGCATGTGGTTTAATCCCCCGTTCTCACCAACCACTCACCTATGGCAAATACACACCATAAGGTTTAATCTCTCACCTCTAGGTCATTGAAAATACAGCAGGTATCAAAAGCATATTGCCAATAAGACATAGGAACACCACTACGTACAGGGAGAGTTAATCTTGTTTCAACAATGTGGCGATGTCTTCTGTCAATAACACCATTTTGTTTATGATTATTTGGGCATTGCAAATGATGTTGCACTCCCATTTTTATAAAATAATAATTTAATTTGCGATATTCCCCTTCCCAATCAATTTGAAGACTCTTTAGTTTGCGATTAAATTCACGTTCAATAAATGCTTGAAATATTTGAAAAATGGAGAAAACTTCAGATTTAATCATAATAAGAAACAACCATAAGAACTTTACTAAAATCATCCAAAAAGGAGACGTGGGAGAGTGTGCTTCTGTAAAGCAACTCCAATGTTCTCTAATTTTAAAAATTAATATAAATAAATTCGTCCGAACCAGCACCAAACTACAGAAAACAACTGACGATGAAATGAAATTTTAGTTGTTACATAAGCATGCATGCCAAAGACTAGTAGTCCCCTTCAATATTTATAGCTTCAACTGACGATTGAAGATCCAGCCGAAAGAAACAGGCGCCGATCCAGCATTTTTCTTCTCCTTCCCCTCAAGTCTCTCCTCCACTCTTCTAATCCTAGGAGCCAACTCGCACACATACTCCTGTGTCTTTCGCCCCTCATCCGAAAGCCTTGTCATTTTCTCCATATTCCATTTCTCAATCAAGAATTCAATAATATCACAATAGTCCGAGGCAGAATACACCCCAAGCTTCTGAGCCACAGCAGTTAAATGCTTGAACAAGAGATTATCCAAATCGTCGTACATCAAGTGAGCTGGCATTGCTATTTTCTTCCTCATCATGTTGGTGAATGCAATGACAGTCGTGTCAGGATCAATCTCAGCAAGTTTTACAACTATTTTTGTGTAGGCAATCGCATGGCGCTTCTCGTCAGAGGCAATGTGACTGCAGATTTGAGCAAGGTTTTTGTCTCCATAGTGTTGAGCTAGCTTGGCTGTGTTGGCATGACTAATGAAAGTTGCCCTTTCTTGGAAAGATGTGTAAATAAATCCTAAGGAGGGGTTGTTCTCTGTTTCAATATCCTATAAAATCAGATGAATTACTAAATCAAAAAAGAAGTTGATAATTTTAGTCATGCATGAGATATAGACTACTGCTAACCATTCTTAACATACAGTCTTTTCCCAGTGAGATGACCTAGAACTTGTAGAAGGGGGGTTGAATACAAGTTCTTGCAACTTTTTTGATTTCTTGTTCTTTAAGAAATTAAACTTTTCTGCGGAATATAAAGAACAAGATCAAAACTCTATAAACAATTGCTTTTATTGATTTAACAATTGATTATAAGTTTTCTAACAATCAAGACAAGCTTTGATCGTCAGCTTCTATTCTGTATATTAAGAAAAAATAACTCTCCTAATTCTATACAGCTTCGTATTGCCATTCTGTAATATTTTAATTACAGCTTCTAAAACTAAGTTATCAAAAACCTAGCTTCCTAATTCAAATCAAATATAATATTTCCAATTGAAAGATTTCTAACAAGTTTCCTTGTCAGCTACGTCTTCAATAAAGTCTACGTGTGCATGAAAGACTTTCCTTCTTTGATTTGAACTCTAACTCCATCAGTGATTAAGTTCTCGACTAATCTCCGATGGCTTTTTTCATTAGTTCCTGATCACTTCGAGTAATCTCCGATGCTTTACTTCGAGTAATCTCCGATAATTTAGCTTTAGTCGTTGGTGACGTCAGCTTTTAATCTCCGAGGTATTGTTTTAATCTCTGATGACGTCAGCATTAATCTCCGATGACCAATCCTTCAATCTCTGATGAACAAAACTTTAATCTCTGATGAAGGATTCTTCAATCTCCGATGAACAAAACTTTAATCTCCGTTGGGCAAAGTCCAATCTCTGATGAACAAAAACTTAGTCTCTGGTGGACTTTTCCCTTAGTGTCCGACAAGCCAAATTCAATCTCCGAAGGACTAATAAATTTAAAACAACTTGTTGAACAAACTCAACAACTATTCCAGCAGTACATACAAATGAAATAAATCTATCTCTTTATTATAATGACTAATTTACAAACAAGAGATACTACTGCTAGCTACAAAACTAAAGTGTTACAAACCAACACTTTTCTGTACATTTGTATTCCTAAGTATTCTAAAGACAATCATCATCAAATGTTCATAAAACCTAACATACAGTACTAGTGAAATTGCATTGGAATTATAGTAGTGTTAAACAAAAACATATCCCAAAACTTTCTGTGATTATCAAATAATTTAGAAGCTGTAGAACTGCTTATGATAAAACCAGGAAATATTGTTTCTCACCATTCCAGAACCAATGAGATACTGAATAGTCTTCTCAATATGTCTCATGTCAACTCTCCCAGATAAGTAAAGATACTTGCTGAGAAGATCACCATGCCTATTCTCTTCAGCAGTCCATGCTCTCGTCCACGTACGTCGCCCAAGCGGTGAGCTCAGCCCCAGTCTCATCACCAATGCCAACACATCTGTTAAGCATTGACATGTATGTTGGAAGAGCTTCTTCAGTTATCATATCTCCCACCAAAACCACGAAATAATCATCTGGAATTTCCTTTGCACGCTCTCTCAACTCCTTCAGTTGCTCCTTGAATCCCTCGGACACCGGATCTGGAAGATAGTCTTGTGGCTGCCATGATTTCTCCACTGATTTGAGGTGAACAAGAACATTTTTCCTAGCCCAGCCATCTAGAGACTTGAATATTTCTAGCTTTTTGGGTGGCATGGAGTTAGATAAAGGGAGACTTGATGGACTTTTTGATCTATCAACCACCCAAACAAACAAATAAATTACTAGTGAATAATAGAAGTAATGCACTACAGATCTAGTTTATAAGCTGAACTACTAAGAATGGCTATATCAATTACAGAATATACAAATCAATTATAATACTCCTGTTTCAAAATGTAAGTCTTCAGTTATCAAAACACACATATTAAGCATTACATGTTCCAAGGCTATTTATTACTAATCTTTAGTAAAAAATACAAAATTATCCAAAAGAGAGAGTAGAATGATAAAATTCAAAGAAAATTAGATAATTATTGAGGGTATTGTTGTTGATTAAATCAAAGTCATTTATTGGAACTTAAAAATGGTCTAACAAATTGGAAAAAAATATAAAAATGGTCTATCAGTTTTAACCGGAGGGGTATATGTTACGTGAGTTAACTTTGTGTTGGCATTTACTTATGTATAAGTTTGACTACTTGTCCATGCATCACTAACTAGGCAAATTCTAATAGATGTAGACATATAGTAGCATTATACGCTTCATTTGTTTTATTTTAAATTTTATAAATTCTAAATTATAATAGTATACTACTAAAATTTAAACTGAAATAAGAAGGTTATAATTTACTCCAACGGTCTAACATAACTAGAGAGAGAGAGAGAGAGAATCTGACATGGTTTTAGAGTGGTGAGTATTGGAAGCCCTGGTCCTGGCTGCAGCCTTTAGAGCAGAACCAGGATTAATCTGGCTGCTTAGGAGATTCAGATTCAAAGACATTTCTACTTTCTTTTGTCTTATTCTTCAAGAACTAATTTAAGTAAGAGTTAAGAGCTGAAATATGTTTGTGGATATATAAATATACTCCATACATACATACATATATATATGTGTGCGCGCCTGGGTGTCTTATTACCTTCATGCTTGTACTTGAGGCCCCCACATATATATAAATATAATAGACCGTGTACAAAAATGTATTGGCTAAATTGTCACTAGCTAGAACGCTTCTACTTGCGTCACCCCCCCGCACACGCACACACACAATTTCCTTTTTAGGCGTTTCTCGTGTTAGATGTTCGATTACAACTATCTTGCTTCTGCTTGCCCCTTTTCTTTTATGTGTTAGATGCTCAATTAGAATTAAGTTGAGCTTGATAGTGTACATTATAATTTTCATGTATGGTTAATGGTCACTACCATACATCTACTTGCCCTTCATGCTTCTACTTGCCCCCCAAACATGTTGGACAAACCCCTTTTCTTTTTCTCTTTAGATAATTTTAGTATATTATCTCTCTTATTCATTATTATATTAATTACTACTCCATAATTCCTATGTAATTTTTATCTCTAATAGGACAGAATAAGAAACAAGCTCATACATCTAAAGTCTTTATCAATGAATGGCGATAATCAAGCACCAAGCAGACACCTAGAAATCGAGCTGTAAAAACTACACAAACCCATCTTCAAACACCACAAAGTCATTCCCTTACCCCCATAAAGCTTTCCCCCTTATTTTGTTTGGCTTCCGTTTACATGTTAGATGCTCCATTGGAATTAAGTTGTGCTTCGTCAAAATGTAAATGAATCGAATACGAGCGAGCACTGGTATACTTAGTTTGATCTTGAAATTCAACATCGAATATTTAATCAAATAACATTTTGAAAGTTGGATACTCTAATCAAATTCGAATTAATCTCAATCATTTAATTGATCCATTTAGCAAAAAATTAATTGTGTTAATATTAATTTTTATTTTCTTTTTACAATATTTTCTTTATATTATAATAATTTAACTTACAAACACCACTATTAGAGAAATTTTATATTATATGTCATACCGTAAACCATCTCAATATATAATAATATTTTAATACATGAAATATAATTGAACTATTCATGAGTAAAAATTGAGTGAGTATCAATGTGCTCAGATTCTACTCGTTTAACTTATGGAACATTAAACAAAGTCTCCAACATTTTCATTTTTATATCGACTTCAAATCTACATGGTTAATTTTTTAATAGAGTTCGACCAAATCTAGAACAGTTTCTATTATAGCCCTAAGCTTGATACTCACCATGTCAGGCCTAGGGAAAATTTGAAGGATTTTTTTAATAAAATATATTAGGGTTTTGAAATATGAAGTGCTAAAAGGTTCTAAGTATTTATGCGACGAATCAAAAGAGTTCAATTATGTAGAGCCGCCAGTTTTGTATGATTTAAAAAAATAAGGACCAACTTATTCTATTTATCTTCAAAATAATTAACTGTGAACCCTTTTGATTTAAGTGACTCCATTTCCACGAAACAAAGATTCTAGGTTCGACCGCTTGATTGTGCAAGGAGAAGCTATTACACACCCCTCATACTCATGGGTCTTATGGTTGTTATTATTCTCTCTACTTTAATTAACATTTAACAATTTAAATGTACATCTAAACTATTTAAAAGAAATTAAAACATGAAATATAACCAATTAGGGAAATACATGTTTAGGAACTAATGATCTATTACATTATATTAAGTCAACCCCTATGCATGTGCGCTATTTTAAAATATTTATACTTAACTTTTATTTGAAAATGATGATGAAGAAATGAATGATGTAATATAGTCATTGTTTGAAATGTTGTAAAATGACTTCCAATAAAATCCTACTTTTTAAGAGGATTTTAACCAGAATAGTTTTAAGCAAAAGTAATTCATGCAAGGTTGATCATTGGCAAGATTTCATCAACAAAGTAAAGATGTATCAGTCTTGATTCAATTATGCACTGATGGACAAATTATCAACTAGTGGACGATTATCCGCCGATGGCCAATTATCTGCTAATAGACAATTAGTCGTTGATGGACAATTATCTGTCGATGGCCAATTATCTGGTAATATACAATTATCTGCTGAAGGAAAAATTATCAGTTAATGGATGATTATCCTCCAATTAACAATTATCCTCCGTTGGACAAATATCCTTTGATGCTCAAATATCCTCCGATGGTCAAATATTTGTACTATTGCTTGAAGATCAGTACAAGACAAAACAACAGCTAGTAAGTACTAATAGCCAACAACTCTTTTTCAAATTAGCAAGCTGCCATATTTTTTAAAAGCTCTAAATACCTGTCATAATTTCATTTATGACAAGCAAACAATAGTGAACAGAATTGAACAACCAAGAGAATGCTCTCACATCTTACATCTAACATCCTAAACTTTCAGCAAGACAATTAAACTCACAAGCTTGAATAGACTACTGGCTATATACTCAACAAGGAGTTTTACTTGAAGGCCATCAAACAAGATTTTATATATATTGTTAGGTAGAATGATGTTGATGATAATACAAGTATTATTTAATAACTGTGCCTTTGTAAATACTCAAGGTATGTTATAAGCCTTAGTATATTTGCCGAAATAAGCATCCACTGATGGACAACTTAGTCCGACAGGAGCTAACCTTAACTGCACTAGGCAAGTCATCAGGGGATATCTCAAGGACTTCTTAATGTTAGAGAATGTCTGGTTATACTTAATGTTCAAGTATTCTGCTCATCAAGCATTCAATAAAAGGGATACCATCAGGGGATGACTTATATACTGCATCAGTGGATCAATGCATTAGGGGATACTGTCAGGGAATGTCATTAGTGGATAACTTGACTGTGAGGGGTAACGATCAGGGAATAACTTAACCGTCAGGGGATACCATCAGGGTATACCGTCAGCAGTCGAGTTTGTCATGGGATTCATTAGGGGATAACTTGAACACTACATCAACGTATGATATCAGTGGATAGCATTCGATTTTAACATTAGGAGATCAAGAAGCACTGATCTAACTCAACATCAGGGTTTAACATCAGTGCATAGTGAAGCACTGATCAAGTCTACATCAGGCCTTGTCATCAGGGAATCGAAAAGCACTCATCAAGTCAATATCAGGGCTTGTCCTCAACGGATAGTTAAAACCTAGTCTACTCGTCGTCAGAGTTTATAAGCTATACAGTACTACTTGACAAAGAAGCAAAAGGTATAACTAAGAAGATATTCCTTGAAATCTAGTGGTCCATAACAACCTTTACACCAGAAACGCATGGAGAACAGGGACTGATATATAAGCAACAATAGCCAATAACAGTCTGACAGGTGTATTTCTGAAAGGACAATGAGAGGACATATTGCGGCTACATTGAAAAAGAAGCATGGCAAGCACATGGGTTCTATATTTGTTCTCCTATATATAGAAAAGTTGTTACACGCTACCACTAATGGATATGATATCAAAACACTTAGAAATATCTCAATCATCTACACATACTAGAGAGAAGCTTTGTAATAGATCTTAAGAGGAATATTCAGTGAGAAATTATAGCTAGTGTGTGAAACAAGTAGCTATATTCATTTACAGATTTGTAGTTGTTTAATCACTTTGTGATTCTACAGATACCCAGAAAAACCCAAGTTATAATACAACTATTTTAACTTGAATCTTTCTATGCTCATTTTAAATTACTATAATGTTTTTCTGAGTCCATCCTCATCACGGGGATAAACATGTAGCCATTCCAGTTTTTGTGTTAAGATATTTAAAGAGCGAAAAAGGTGTGGTGATTGTATTCAACCCCCCTTCTATAAACACATTAGCTTATTTTGATCTAACAATTGGTATCAAAGTCAAGTAGCAGAGTGAAGAAAATGAAGCTAGCTCAAAGAGACTGAGTACACCCCTGCAGAGCTAAAGGATATGGATGAAACTATGGCCTTCCTTGCAAGAATGTTCTCCAAGATGAAATTTCAAAAGCCAAAAGGGATAAAGAAATTTACAACAAGGAAGCCTAGTAGCACAAATAACTTCATTGATAAATGAAGAATCAAGTGCTACAAATGTAATTAAATGAGACACTTTGCAAATAAGTGTCGTATAGCCAACCATAAAGGTGAGCCCAAAGGGAAAGAAGCTGCAGTGGATTAAAACAAAAAATATTTTGACCTTCTTAATGCAAATAAGAAAAGCAAAGCATATATAGTAGAGGGAAAGGACTCTGGGCTGAATCAGATGAAGAAGAAGTTACAGAATATGTCAACCTAGTCCTGATGGCCTTATCCACTGACAGTAGCAACTCAAAGGTTAGTCTTGAGATTTCCCCTAACATGTCTAAAAATGATTGTTTTAAAATTGTTAAGGAAATGACCTCTGAGATCAAAGAACTCTATAACACCTTAAGGACTGTTGTCTTCCCTAAGAGTGTAGCTTCCACAAGTGATGGAAGTGGCAAGATGTTTGTTCTTGCCAAAGCACCTAAAGTCCCCATCAAGAAGGAGCTTGACTATACATCAGTGGATACACAGTCATTAGGAGATGTGAATGCATCAGGCCTTAGAAGCCCTTCAAGGGATAAAAGCCTATCAGGGATAAGAAAAAGAATATGATGAAAAATTAGGAGTCAACAAAGTCAATAACTATGCTTCCAATTTTGAAGCCCTTAGAAAAGTGTGTTGGAACTGTGACAATTTTAAACATTTATCTTTTCAACGCAAGGAAAAGTGACAAATATTAATTGGCACAATATTATATGCTGATGATTTGTCTAAAACAACTTTTCTTCATACATGCACCCCTAAAGGTAAAGAAAAGAGTGTATTAATTAAATCTAAAGCTATATATGAAGCTTTTGAAAAGGAGCAAATGGAAATGTCTCATTTGATGATGTAGCAGTAGTTGATAGGCTAAAGCACAATCTATTAAGCATATGTCAACTATGTGACAAGGGATTCATCATTTCATTCAAAGGTGATAGGTGCTTAGTCTCCAATGAAGATGATGGGAAGTTGGTCTTGTCAGGAGTTTTGAAAGGAGATCTTTATGTTGCTGATTTTGGCTCAACAAATGGAGTCTTATATTTGAAAGTTGAAACTGAATCTAGGTCAGTGGTTAGGATTTTGAGGACTGCTAATGGAACTGAATTTAAGAATGCAGCTGTTGATGAGTTTTGTGTAGAGAAGGGCATCAATCATACATTCTTGGCTCCAAGGACTCCTTAACAAAATGTTGTAGTGGAAAGAAAAAATAGAACCCTGATAGAAGCTGCTAGAACAATCATAGAAGAGACCAAAATTCCTACCTACTTTTGGGCTGAAGCAATATCCAGTACTTCACTCAAAATAGGTCTTTGATCAATAAGGCTCACAATAGGACACCATATGAGCTGATGTCAAGGAGGAAGCCAACCACTAAGTTGCTACATGTTTTTGGTTGCAAATGCTCTATATTGAGGAACTTTAGTGAAAACATAGGAAAATTTGACTCAATGGCCGATGAAACAATTTTTCTAGGTTATTCCCTAACATCCAAAGCCTATAGAGTTTACAAAAAAAAGGCTCAAGGTTGTGATGAAGTCTATAAATGTAGGTTTTGATGATCAAGAAATTTCTGGCCTTAAAGACCCTGGTTTTCATGAAGAGCTCAAATTTGAAAATGAAGATGATTTTGATGATCAAGAGTTATAAACTGATGTGTGCAATCAAATGGATAATCAAACATTCCTAATGTCAATCCAAGCAACCAAGAAGCCCTTTTAGTGGATAAAGTTAATTACCTTCACAACAGATCAAGAAATATTCTTTCAGGGGATATTCCTTAAAGGAATACACCATCGGGGATAACGTTTACCCTGACATGAGCACAAATTCAAAGGGAGTTTTATCAGAAGCTAGTAGCACAAACATAGGTGGAGGAGTCATACAACAAAATGTTTATATGCTTGTTTTTTTTCTCAAAATGAACCAAAGAAATTTGAAGAAGCCATGTAAGATGTTGATTAGATCATGACAAGGCTAGAAGAGTTAAATCAATTTAAAAGAAATCAAGTATGGAAGCTGTTGACAAGATAGAACTGTTAATGGCACCATGTGGGTATTTAGGAAGAAGATTGACGAAGCTGGCATTGTCACCAGAATTAGGCAAGACTGGTGGCAAAGGGATATCTACAAGAGCAAGGAATTGATTCTAATGAGACCTTTGTACCAGTAGCCAAACTTGAGGCTATAAGAATTTTCTTAGCTTATGCAGCACATTGAAACTTCAAAGTTTCTTAAATGGATGGGAAAAGTGTTTTTCTTAATGGTAAATTAGAATAGGAGGTGTATGTCCAATAACCTCCAAGATTTGAAAGTTCTAAGTTACCAAATCATGTCTTCAAACTAGAGAAAGCAGTTTATGGATTGAAGCAAGCTCCTAGAGCTTGGTATGACACACTGACTAAGTTTTTGGTGGAAAAGAAATTGACAAGATGTATCATTGACAAAACATTGTTCTTCAGACAACACCAGGGTCAACTTATTTTGGTACAAATCTATGTTGATGATATCATTTTTGGATCTACAGATATAAGTTGTGTGAGAAGTTCTCCAAGCTCATGCAAAGTAAATATGAAAAGAGCATGATGGGTGAATTGTCTTATTTCTTAGCATTTCAAGCTAAACAAGTCACTGATGGGATTTACATTCATTAGTTTAAATATGCCAAAGAACTTCTTAAGAAAGTTGACATGGAGGACTCTAAGGTAGCAAAGACACCTATAACCACAACAACTAAGATTGACTTTGATAAGAATGGAAAGAAAGTTGATCTAAAGACTTATAGGGGAATGATTGGCTCACTGTTGTACTTGACAGCAAGTAGGTCTGATGCTATGTTTGCAACATGTCTTTGTAAAACCAGACTTAGGAATAAACATGGGGGGAATAATATCCCCTATGAAAATTATACTTATGGAGAATTAATATCTGAATGTACAGTTCAAGGATTAGCTTTAATTCTGGAAAATGGAATAGTGCACAGCTTAATTATGCTACTATTAAAAAAGAAATGCTTTCTATTGTAAAAAAACATTTCAAAATTTCAAGATGACTATGTCCAATGTCTTCTGGAGAGTTAATTGTAACTGTTCCGGAGAAGACGAATCCTTCTTATTCATTGAGTCCTCTAGAAATTTGATAATTGCTACCGGATTAACAAGATATCAAGCTAACTGAAGAGAGTCTCATCTCATTGCCGTGAAAAGAATCTTAAGGTACATCAAGGGTACTATTGAGTACGGGCTTCGGTATCCAAAGGAGTGTGATTTTAAATTGATTAGATATTTTGATGCTGACTTTGGAGGATGCAAATTTGACAGAAAAAGTGCCATAGAGAACTATCAATTTCTGGGAGGAAGGCTTGTATTTTGATTCAACAAAAAGCAACATTCAATTTTAACATCTACTACTAAAGCTTAATGCATTGCAGCTAGAAGTTGTTGTGCACAAATCCTATTGATGAAAAATCAATTAATGGACTATGGCCTGACATATAATAAAATTCCAATTTTGTGTGACAACACAAATGCCATAGACATTGCTGAGAATCCTGTGCAACATTCCAGACCAAGCATATAGAGATCAGATATCATTTTATCAGGGAGCATGTCATGAATGGGAATATTGAACTGCATTTTGTACCAACATACAAACAGCTGGCAAACATATTCACCAAGGCCCTAGATGAAGCCACCTTTAACAATCAAGTGGGAGAGCTATGAATGGTGAATTATGCAAAGTGCAAATCAATCCAATTGATATAGCAATGCCAAACAAGGGGTTGGAATGGTTCAAAGTATCATGTGCTTAAGTACTAGTATCTCTAACTTATTATGTTATTCCTTGATAATGTAATATATGTGTGTTTATATGGTTAATAATAAATAAAATAATAATAAATAAATTGGCCAGGGGTTGTGTTTGCAGTTGGGCTCGTCAGAGGATATTCATTTATCCCTAGTGGCGCTGCATTAGGAAATAGTTACTCTCTTTTGATAACATAGCATCAAGGTATAATAACTAACCCCTAATAATGTGGCATCACGGAATAATAACAAACCTGTGATGACGTGACATCGTGCTCTTTTGAAAAAGCTATTTATATACTATTTCTCTTTCCCTGACGACACACCAAACATTTAATCTCTTTTTCTAACAACTGCTCGAGATTTCCTCTCTCTTTAAGAAACCTTAATCTCTCAACTAAAGTAATAGCTCCCAAATCTTCATCTCAAGAATTATCAAATGGACTCATTGTTCTACAAACCAATTTTGTGGGGTTTTCAAAAGTCGATGAAGTTGATGCGTGTTACAGGTCAGTGATGCAGTATCTGTTAAACATTACGTATCAACAAGCGATATTCACAAAGCCAATAATGTATGTAGAAGTAATTCGAACTTATGGAGCAATGCCAAACTCGTATACTCGTCCTCCAACCCTGGTAAAGTTAAGTTTGTCTCCTTCACTGTGAAAGGCCAAAAGGGTATGATCTTTCCAACTCTCCTAAATACAGCTTTAGTTTTACCCAACTCAGAGTTTGTGGAAGTTCCCTCAAACTCAGAGTTATTAAACTTCTTAGTTGAACAAGGCTAAAGGACCAAGAACCCTCAAGCCCTTAAGTTAAAGGACTTGAAATGTATTAATGTCAATAGAGAACTATCTTATCTCTTAGACACTATTACTAAAGTTTTTTCAGGTAAATCTAGCAATTTGGAAGTCATCACGTCACTCAATCTTGAGATAACTTATGTCATACTCAAAAATATTAAAATAAATGTAGACAAGCTAATTTTTGATGACATTGTAATAAAATTAGGTGATAAATCCTCTAGGAAATTAGAGGTTTATTATGCGAGATTTCTTATGTTGCTCATCAATGTCCAATATTGATATGACAATCTAGTGCTTCAAGCAGACCAAAATATTGTTCATTGAAATCAACAGGAAGACATTCATAGGCGCTCCTTTTGTGCTTCCACAACACATGACACAGGTAAACACTACTCTTCTGAACCTCCTATTTCTTCTACTTCAACTACAATGGCTAAGACAACTACCACTTCTCAGCATACCCAAGTAGTACTACCCTCTTCTGAACAACAACTCTCAGTAGCCCAACCCTTAGTCTCCCAAAAGAGATGACCTCAAACCAAGCCACGCAGTATCCTCTCAAAAGGATATTGACTTTAATAAGGAAATAACCACATCTTTAGTTGTCTCCTCTCAAAAGGATTCAGTTGTTGAACATAGTCCCCAACCAGGGACAAAGTTAAGTAAGGCACATAAACTGACCACACACCTTGATGAAACACTCATTAGGGTATCTGAAAGCCACTTGCAAATATCAAATATAGTGAGTGCACACACAACCTCTTTTGATGGATCACCTCCTCACTCTTTGATCCAACCACATCTCTCCCTTCTTTCTCTTTACCTCATCTTTCTTCAAATGTTATGTTAGGAATTATAGTATTTGATGATGATGCACAAAAATATAATTGTTAGATTTGTAATTGTACAAGTACCTGCAGTAGTGTTGTATCAAAGACTATCATCAGAAACTACAGAAGAGCATCAGAGAGTACAAGGAATGCATTTGGACAGTTCAACAAAAGTCAAAGTTAGTCAAGCAAAATTAGCCTATCGGAGACTAAGGTTTATATTACCAGAGACTATTGTTGAAGTTATTAAAGACTAAGGAAAGGATTCTCTATTGCATTGAAATAGCCATGAGAAGATTTGACCGTCCCCAAAGTTATTTGGCTAACACCAAACTCAACATTAATTAACACCAAAGTCATGTTAACTATCGCCAAAGTTATTTGTCCATCGCCAAAGTCGTCGGGCAAATCAACAACAGCGCCAAACTCAAAATGACTATCGCCAAAGTTATCGGGCAAATCAACAACACTGCCAAACTCAAAATAACTATCGCCAAAGTCATCGGAAAATTCTCTATCGCTGAAGTCAAGTGAAGTCCAAAATTAGTTATCGCCAAAGTCGACGGGTAATTTGCACTAGCGCCAAAGTGTTTGGGCATCAATGGATAAAATGTGAAGCACCAAAGTGCTCAGGTGTCATAGGATAAATCTCTCGGCATCAAGGGACAAGTTCTCGACATCAGGGGACAAGTTCTCGGTGTCAAGGAATAGATTTCTTGGCATCAGGGATAGGTTTCTCGGCATTAGGGGATGAGTTTCTCAACATCAGAGACTGTCCATCAGGGGATAAATAATCAGAGACTAAAGATGACATATGGGTGATATATGGCTGACAATGTTAAAGGCAGTGGAATTAAGATAAGGATGGTTAACCAATAAGGAAAGACTGGCTACCAAAGAAGTTTCAAGGAAATAAGTTATACATACAAACACAAGTATAAAAGACTGCAGGTGGGAACAGTACATATAAGTTACAATTATATACAAGCATGCTTAGAAAGCTGCAAGTGTAAAACCTGCAAGTTGCGAGTATGGAATACTGTAGAAATAACTTATGGCAACTTGAAGAAGAAATTCATTGAAGTTGGACCAGTAAAGTCCAGAGAAGCCAATAGAGATAAGTTATATGTTACTGATAACTTATCTTGGGAACTCCAAGAAGAAATAAGGAGTTGGTGTAGTGAATATACACCAGAAAAGTCATATAACAGCTGACATCTAAGGGAGGCTGTACGAAAAAAAAGTTGTGTGACAGAGCTACAAGTACCAATGAACAACAGAGATATTTTTGGTAAGAGATTAGAATAGAAGCTTGGAGAACATGGAAGTTGTGTCTATAAATAGACACAGAGAAGCTGAGGTAAAGATATCTAAGATCACTAAGATACACAAAAAGAAAATCATACATCTTGGAATACATATTATCTCAGATAGCAGTTGTAATTGTTTTTACAGAAAAAGATGCAAGTTATTAGAACTTGAGAAGCTGTAATCAATTTACAGAAAAAGAGAAGCCTCTCTTATTGCTGTTGTCTTTGGATCCCAACTTGGTGGGAGAGATCTCATGAACTTAGTGTTTATATCCTCATTATCATAAGACTTCCCAAGTATTTTCAAGTCATTGAGCAAAGTGTTGAACCTGTCATATATTGATGTTATAGGTTCACTAGGCTTTGCTTGAAAGAACTCATATTGTTGTGTCAACAATGATCTCTTGTTCGTTCGGACTTGGTCAGTCCCCTCACACAGGACTTTGATGGTGTCCCAGATTTGTTTAGATGTAGTGCAGTTTATGATGCTTGTGAACATATTTTTATCAATCCCATTATAAAGTATGTTCATCACTTTAGCATCCTTTAACACTTGTAACTTGTCTTCGTTTGTGTAATCACTTTCTGGAGCAAGTACAAAGTGTTCTGCAACAATAGATCCTTCAACAGTTTTTGCAGGAACAAATTTCCTGGGTAGATAACGACCCTTCTCAATCCTATCTATGTAATCTGGATCTGTTGCTCTCAAGTGCATATACATCTTTTGTTTCAACATTGGATATTCTTCTCTTTTAAGAATAGGAATTCTGGTACCACCATCTCTACTTCCTGCATACGCCATGATGTTAGAGCTGCTTGCTTCGTCGTTGTTGGCCATCTCAAAATCTTGTTAATTGAGTATTTTCAATTAGTGGCTCTGATACCAATTGTTTTCCTAGTGAGATGACCTAGAACTTGTA
>CM025780.1:4457071-4491966 GCA_014636745.2 Centella asiatica | reverse complement strand
GAGGATGGAGTTAGGACTAGAAGTGCAACACAAAATGAATGTTTGTATCTCAGTTTTCTATCAAAGATTGAACCCTAGAAAATTGAGGAAGCCTTCAAGATCCTGATTGGATTATTGCCATGCAAGAAGAATTAAACCAATTTGTTAGAAACAAAGTCTGGAGACTGGTACCCAAACCAAGGAACAGATCTATAATAGGTGCCAAGTGGGTCTTCAAAAACAAATTGGATGAAACTAGTACAATTACAAGGAATAAGGCAAGACTGGTTGCAAAGGGATACTCTAAAGAGGAAGGAATTGACTATCAGAATTTTTCTTGCTTTTGCTGCCTACAAGAACTTCAAAGTGTACCAGATGGATGTCAAGAGTGCTTTCCTTAATCGAAAATTGGAAGAAGAAGTCTATGTTCAACAACCCCCAGGTTTTGTAGACTCCAATTCCCTAATCATGTTTACAGATTAGACAAAGTACTCTATGGCTTGAAACAAACACCAAGAGCCTGATATGATACTCTTTCTCAGTTTTTAATTGAAAATAAATTTGTAAGAGGTATCATAGATAAAACATTGTTTTATAGAATTCAAGGCTCTGATGTTATACTTGTGCAAATATATGTTGATGACATTATTTTGGGTCTACTAATGAAAATCTATGTGCAAAATTTTCAAAACTTATGCAGTCTAGATATGAAATGAGCATGATGGGTGAATTAACTTTCTTCTTATGATTGCAAATTAAACAGCCAACTGAGGGAATTTTCATCAGTCAGTCTAAGTACATTAAGGACTTACTGAGAAAATATGATTTGGTTGATTGTACTTCTGCAAAAACACCTATGCCCACAGCCACTAAGCTAGATAAAGATTTAAAAGGAAAGAAAGTAGACATTACTAGCTATAGAGGCATGATAGGCTCACTTTTGTATCTAACTTCAAGTAGACCTGATATAATGTTTTCTACATGTCTATGTGCTAGATTTCAAGCTGACCCTAGAGAGTCACATTTGATTGCTGTAAAAAGAATACTCAGATATCTAAAGGGTACCCCAAATCTTGGATTATGGTATCCCAAAGAATCTGATTTTAAACTAATTGGTTATTCAGATGCTGATTATGCAGGGTGTAAGCTTGACAGGAGAAGCACAAGTGGAAGCTGCCAACTTCTTGGAGGCAGACTTGTTTCTTGGTTCAGCAAGAAACAAAATTCAGTTTCTACTTCAACAGCAGAAGCTGAATACATTGCAGCTGGGAGTTGCTGTGCACAGATCTTGTGGATTAAAAATCAACTCCTAGACTATGGTATGACACTATCCAAAATTCCAATTTATTGTGACAAAACTAGTGCCATAGCCATAACTGAAAATCCAGTGCAACATTCAAGAACTAAACATATAGATATAAGATATCACTTCATTAGAGAACATGTTAGTGAAGGTAATATTGAATTGCACTGGGTTGCAACTGATAAACAACTTGCAGATATTTTTACAAAACCTTTGGATGAATCTACATTCAACAGACTAGTTTCTGAACTAGGAATGTTGAATGATGGTTCTAAAAATTAAGTTTTAAACTTTCAAGTTGTTTAACAGTTGCAGGAAGCTGTTTTAAATTTGATAAAACAGAAAAATGTAACTAATAATCATCAATATGATTGTTGGAAAATGGTTATTTGATCTCTAATGAGTAAAATGGTTAGTCACTGACTAATCAAAATTACAACATCGGAGATTGACCTTAATCCCCGATGAGTACATTTACATCATCGGAGATTACATTAGTCCCCGATGAGTTACTTCATCGGAGATTATATTAATCCCCGATGAGTACATTTACATCATCGGAGATTACATTAATCCCCGATGAGTACATTTACATCATCGGAGATTACATTAGTCCCCGATGAATTACTTCATCGGAGATTACCTTAGTCCCCGATGAGTAATTACTTCATCAGAGACTAATCGGGTCAATCTCTTATCACAAGGGTCAATCAAAGATTAGGGCAATCTCTGAAAAAGGGTAAATTGGTAGTTACTCATGATCCTTGAATAGCAAACGTCTCTTATACTTTAATAAAAGTAATTTCAAACACGTTTGTAATCACAAAGTATCAAACTCTGTAATTTGATTTCTCTCTCAAATACTCTGCAATTTAATCTCTCTTTGAGCTTTCTTCACAAGTTTACAGATCTCTTCAATGGCGGCAAAAACAGTGTGCTTCAAGTTTGGTGAGTTCGATTTTATCAAGACTAACCATGCAGGGGTGGCTGATAAATATGATTTTGAAGCAAAATACTACCCCTTTGTGGATTTCCTAAAGAACTCTCCACTACAATACACCATCTATGAAGCTCCCATTCAAGCTGCAGAAGTAATATTAACCATGTGGAGCACTGCAACAATCACTGATGAAAGTGATGACTCTCCACAGGTAAGTTTCATGTATGAAAACACAGACTATACTATTACTCATACCACGGTTAATAATGCACTTTATTTACCTATAAGGGAAAACTATGACCCCCTTGCCTCTGATGAAGAACTTATAGGTATGTTTAAAGACTTAAACTATAATACTAAGATAAGTTCTGTTGGGACCATCACACGTCCCCATCTTAGGCCAGAGTGGTCATTGTTCTTTGACATTATAACCAAATCCTTTACGTCAAAATGCAGTGGATATGATGCCATCACCACTATTTCACAACAAATTGCATATAGTGTGTTGTATGATAGGCATATTAATTTAGGGCTTTTGATTTTGCACAATTTGATTGAAAAACTTAAAACTGGCAACAAAACTAAAATTTATTATGCTAGGTTTTTAATGATGATTGCAAATCACTTAATACCTAACCTTAATATTGCTAGTATGCAAGTTGTGCCTACAGTTTTGCAGACTAAAAGAGTAGTTAGGGATATGAAGAAGTATGAGGCAAAGGTAAACGTACCTCTATTCTATCCTACTGTCATGAGAAACTTTCTCATTGACACTCTTCCAACCACATATTCTTTGGAATTCTTTGGGGATACCACACAAACACCAACTAATCCCCCAACAACTTCTCAATCACAATCCAAAGCCCCCTCCACAGTCTCCCAACAGACTGTGGTTGCATATACCAGAAAAGCCAAAAAGCTCCCAATAAAAAGAAATATAATTGAGGGAGTCAGTGAGGATGAGGGAGAACCAGAAGCTGAAGTTCCACTTCAGAGAAAGAAGAGAATAATTACCATTAGCCAAAAGCAATCCATTGCTTCCCAAAAGGCAATGGAGGTTAAAAGGAAAAACATTGAACTGTCATCATCCTCCCAAAAGGATGCTGACATTGAAGACAGTTCCCAACCAGGAACAAACTGTACAGAGTCTGCACAAACTCTTGGTCACAGCCAAGAGGAACCAAATAGAGAGAATACAAAAGAAAAGAGTGACACAAGGAGTGCACACACAGAGTTATCTTTTGATGTTCCTCAATTTTTGTCATCTGAGGAACAGCCAACACTCCCTACTGCACATTCTTCTCCTTTTTCTCCCATTCTTGATTCTTTTGATACACAAATAATTGATTCTCTTGATTTTTCCCAAGAGGAGCCAATAATCGAGACCAGCTCTCACATATCTTCCATGGATAGATCCCTAGCCCAAGATAAACAAAGGGAACCCCCTATCCATGCTGTCACAAGTACTTCTCAACCCCCCATTTCTGTAGGAATGAGTGCACCTCCACAAAAGAGTGAGGATGAGAGAATAATTAGTGAGAGTTAGGCTCCTGATCTGGAAAAAGGAGAGAATATTAATATACAAGAGAGTCAAGCTTTAGAAAGCTGAGAAAAAGGAGAGATTGAGAAGCTGGGTGCCCAACCCCAGGCAAAAGGAAAGGGTGTGAGCAAGGATGAGATCCTTGAACAAAATAAAAGAGAGAAATTCTCAGCAGGTGCCTTTTTGAAACCTGTTGAGCCATATACCTCATAAGAAGCTCAAGTTTCTGCTGCTCCCTCCACCAATATCCAAACAGCAGTACCTAAAAACAGCTCAAGTACAGGGGATGCAGCCTTACATATTATATCTGAAATGACTAATACAGACTTTGAAGTCTTATATGGTCTACAACAAAGACAAGATCATATTTCTGCAATGAAGACAAGGCTTGCAGATGAACCTGTACATGAAGAAGCTCCAGAGGAAAATGTTGATGCATGGCTTGATGCCACATATTCCAACACTCTGGAGGATGCAGCTGCTCAACTCAGGAAGGATTACGTGACCAATATAGGGTCTACAGCAGCTGCACCATCTCCCAAGGACTTGCTTGAAGAAATAACCAAAGTGGACATAAAACATACCAAGTTTCACCACTTTTTGGTTACTGGTTTAAATTCTGCAGTCAAGGAGATAAAATAACAAATGGAGATTGAGACTGATAAAATTCGAAGGAGCTATGAAGGCCACCTGCCAAGGAGAACTGTCACTGCCCTTGATTTTCTCATTAGTAACAAATCTAAAACTGACAGTAAGATTCAAGCCCTTGAAGACAAAATCAATCTCTTTCTCCAGAAACAAGATAAAATGGAACAGCTCATGATGTAGGCATTACCAGTTTTGGCCACCTCCTCCCTCCCCAAAGATGCTGATGTCAAAAAGGGGGAGAGTGGTCACTTCAAACATCCTGTAAAATCCACATCCACAGCAGACACTGTTCCAAATTCAAGTGCTTCCTTGTAGATGGAGTTGCAGGCATTGAAAGAAAAGACAATGAAAGAAAATGCTGCACTGCAAGCTTACAAAGAACAAATTCTAAAGAAGCATGCTGATCTTGAAACAACAACAGCAACAACAACAACAATACCATCAGTAGCAACAATTCCTCCTTCCTAACCAACTGCAGCAGCCCCAACTTCTTCAAGAGATAAAGGCAAAGGTGTCATGGTTGAAGATCCAAAGAAACAAACTCTTACTCAACCAGGACAGCCTAAGCTATTGGGGGATGCTATGAAGACTGCTTGCTTTCCCACTCCTATTGAAATTGATCTAGGAGGGAAAGTAGAGTTAGTTAATCCTCGAGATCAAAGGTTAATAGATGCTGATGCAATGCTTGCTCAGAAACTTCAACAAGAGGAAGACATGGCTGCAGAACAAGAAAAGGAGGAGGAGGAGATTGAAAAGAAGAAACACTCAACTAGGAGGACAAGTGCAAGGAAAGTAGTAGTAGCCAAGAGAAAACCTTCAAAGAAAAAACCTATAAATGAAGAACCTCCAAGGTCAATTGAGACTGCCTTGGTGACTGTAAGTGGACCAACAAAGTCACAAACAGCACCATCAAGGAAGCCTTACAAAGTTGATATGGCTAGTACAAGTGAGATGATCAAAGCCCTAAAAAAGAATACAAGAAATATTAATCTGATCAAGGGTGCAAACGACAAGGATTTACTTCATATCTTTTTTAAAGATGGAGATTCTGTGAAGTATACTAAGCTAGACTTGGAGGGGCAATCAAAAGAAGATTTGGAATGGCTGTTGTCTACAAAACTTGTAACTACAAAGCTCAATATGTAATTTCAAAACCAGATCAAGAAGGCAATAAAGGAGGTAAAAAGTGTGAACAGAGTGCCATCCGATCCTTCTGAAACTGCACCTCTTGGATTGTGGTATGAGACTTTCCATGGTGATAAAGTATTCTTCAAGTACAACAGAGATATCAATAAAGTTAGTGAAAATCATATTGAAGGATGCATCAAACTTCTTAGAAATGCAGAAGAACCAACGGAAGTTGTTCTCAAAAAGCTGCTGATGGAAAGGCTAGAATGAATAAGGGAAAACAGAAGGAAAAAGAAAGATTGATTGCTGTACAAGTTGTTTTTTTTGAAGCCAGACATAGTCTTGGAGTAGCTGAATGTACTATTCAGTGTAGCCAGGGTTGTTTAAACCTTGGAGAAGCTGGGTAAATTATCCAGGGAGAGAAGCTGAATGATAGATCGAAGATCTAAAGTTCAGGTACATTTGTAATTTTTATCATTCTTTATTTTTTTCTATGTATTTGTAATAGATTAGTTTTGACATCATCATCAACCTTGAAATTATGCTTATCATTCTGATATTCATAATTAGGGGGAGATTGTTAGGTTTTATAAACATTTGATGATGATTGTTCTTAGAATACTTTGGAATACAAATGTACAGAAAAGTGTTGGTTTGTAACACTTTAGTATTGTAGCTAGCAGTAGTATCTCTTGTTTGTAAATTAGTCATTATAATAAAGAGGTAGATTCATTTTATTTGTATGTACTGCTGGAATACTTGTTGAGTTTGTTCAACAAGTTGTTTTAGATTTATTAGTCCTTCGGAGATTGAATTTGGCTTGTTGGAGACTAAGGGAAAAGTCCATCAGAGACTAAGTTTTTGTTCTTCAGAGATTGGACTTTGCCCATCGGAGATTAAAGTTTTGTTAATCGGAGATTGAAGAATCCTTCATCGGAGATTAAGGTTTTGTTCATCAGAGATTGAAGGATTGGTCATCGGAGATTAAAGCTTACGTCATCGGGGATTGGAACTAAAGTGTCAGAGATTAAAAGTTGACGTCATTAATGACTAACACAATACCTCGGAGATTAAAAGCTGACGTCATCAGCGACTAAAGCCAAAGCATCGGAGATTACTCGAAGTGATCGGGGACTAATTAAAGAAGCCATCGGAGATTAGTCGAGGATCTAATCACTGATGGAGTTAGAGTTCAAATCAAAGAAGGAAAGTCTTCTATGCACACGTAGACTTTATTGAAGACGTAACTGACAAGGAAACTTGTTAGAAATCTTTCAATTGGAAAGATTGTATTTGATTTGAATTAGGAAACTAGGTTTTTGGTAACTTAGTTCTAGAAGCTGTAATTATAAAAATTACAGAATAACAATACGAAGCTGTAAAGAATTGAAAGAGTTCTATTCTCTCAACATACAGAATAGAAGCTGACGATCAAAGCTTGTTTTGATTGTCAGAAAACTTGTAATCAATTGTTAAATCAAATAAAGGCAATTGTTTATAGAGTTTTGATTGTGTTCTTTGTATTCCGCAGAAAAGTTTAATTTCTTAAAGAACAGTCAATCGAAAAGAATTCAAAGAACTTGTATTCAATCCCCCTTTCTACAAGTTCTAGGTCATCTCACTGGGAAAACACAGTAGTCTCTGATGGATATTCCCATGCATCCAATTCATTCTCAAAACTGAGAGTTTCATGCAATCCTTGTCCAATCATTCCTGGAATCTTTTTATCATCAAACACGACTTGAATAGATTCCACAATGACATTTGTTCTTAGATTGTATACTCTGTATGCTTTACTTGACAGAGAATAACCTAAGAAGATTGCTTCATCAGATTTATTGTCAAACTTTCCTCTTGACACTGATGAATCTCTCAATTCAAAGCACTTACAACCAAACACGTGTAAAAACTTGAGAGTTGGTTTTCTCCCAGTCATTAACTCATAGGGTGTTTTGTTGTATGCTTTGTTTATCAAGGATCTATTTTGTGTAAAGCAAGCAGTGCTTATAGCTTCCTCCCAAAAATAGGTGGGAAGCTTAGCCTCTTGTAACATAGTCCTTGCTGCTTCAATAAGGGTTCTATTTTTCCTCTCAACAACTCCATTTTGTTGAGGGGTTCTTGGAGCTGAGAATTGATGGGTTATTCCTTTTTCAGTGCAGAATTCAATCACTTGGGAATTCTTGAATTCTGTTCCCCTATCGCTCCTTATTACCCTTACTGTTTTTCCTGACTCAGTTCTATCTTTTTGATATGATCAATTATTAACTGAGCAGCTTCATCTTTTGTAAAGAGGTATTTTACCCAAGTGTACCTCGTGTGATCATCCACTATAACCAGTGCATATCTATTTCTTAAGATAGACATCACATTCACTTGACCAAATAAATCCATGTGTAACAATTGGAGTGGATCAGTGATGGATGTTGCTGGTTTGCTTTTGAATGACACACTTTTTTGTTTCCCTTTCTGGCATGCATCACACAATCCATCTTGTGTAAATTCCAACTGTGGAATGCCAGCTACTAACCCTTTCCTCACAAGCTTGTTAATGTTCTTAAAATTCAAGTGGGAAAGCTTCTTGTGCCAAAGCCAACTTTCACCAGTTGAAGCTTTGCTGTAGAGACATGTGATTTGATCAGATGAAGAAATAAGATTTGTAACATATAAATTTCCTTTTCTTTTTCCTGTCAAAATCACATTCTCAGATTCTTTGTCACTCACTAAGCATTTATCTTCTTTAAAAGTGACATTGAATCCTTTATCACATAGTTGACTCACATTTAGTAGATTGTGCTTTAGTCAGTCAACTAGTGCTACTTCTGTGAAGATGACATCTCCATGTTCAACACTGTCATATTCCCTCGTATGGCCTTTGCTGTCATCTCCAAAAGTGACTTTCGGGCCACTTTTCTCTTCATACTGTTTTAGCAGGGACTTATCTCCTGTCATGTGTCTTGAACAGCCACTGTCCAAGTACCATGTTCTCTTCTTTTTGCCCTGCACAGTAGAGAGTAACTAGTTTGAGATTTTTGGAATCCAGACTTTCTTGGATCCTCTCTCACTAGTTGTAGATTCAAGACTTGACTCAGATTGAGTTGATTGTCTTTTAGCAGTTTTGACTTTAACCGGACAATCATTAGCCTTGCTACCTTTTTGTGAGAGACTGCCAAGTTTAGTATTTTCATTTTTAATGCAAAGAAGATCTAACCTTTTTACAGGTGATTTATCTTTTATATTCTTTGACAAGGCAGTCTCTATTATAGGAATTTTATTTTTGCTCCTACAATTAACAGCTATGTGGTTGGGGTTACCACATACATGACATGTCTTTCTAGGAGCATCAGGCATTCTAGCATAATTCGTATGTTTATTAATGCCTATCTTTCCATTCCTATTTTTCTTCTTTCTGCTTAATTCCACTAACTTTTCAGCCTTTTTGTCTGGAAGAGCTTCCAGTCTTTTATTCAATTGTGTCTTTGTCATGAACCCAATGTTTAATCTTTTTGATTCACTCTTATCAACAATATTAACTGTCTTTTGATCAATTTCTGTTTTTGCAGTAATATGTTGATCTAGAGTGTTTATAAATTTAGGTTCACTGACAGGAGATACAAAATTAATTCTTTTAAAACTTGGCTTACTAGTTGAGGAGTTTGCAGCTTCGTTATGATCAATTAAATCTGAACTATTATCTAGATTTTCATCATAACCTAGTCCAGATTTTTGACCTATTGTTTGATACCCTACCAAGTCAGATAACTTTTTAGAGGAAGTATTCCATTGTTTAATCTTAGCTTGAGCAATTTCAAGTTGCTCTACTAAGTAGTATTCCCTCTTTTTCAAAGCATCAATCATGTGATGAGCTTTGTTTAAGTCCAACTTGATGGTATCAAACTGTGACAATTTCTCTTCAAGAAATTTGTTTCTTTTCTAGAGAATGTCACGTGATTCTTTTACATTTGTATGTTCAATAGTTAAAGATCTAAAACTGACATGCAAATCAGACATATCCTTTTGTATGCTTTCAATGCTAGATGTATCAAGTAAATCAAGCACATTAAAATTCTGATTTGCATCACATACCTTTGTAGAATCACTTGACTCGTCACTACGAGCCATTAGGGCAAAGTTGACAACTTCTTCATCAGAATCGCTGTCAATCCAATCTTTTCCCTCAGTAATCAAGCCTTTGCTCTTGAATTTGGCTTTCTTGTCAGCAAAGTCCTTCCTTGATTTTTCATCCTTAGATCTATCATTAGATCTAGGCTTCTTGCACTCATTGGCAAAGTGCCCTAACCCATCACAATTGTAGCATCTTATTTTCTTTAAGTCGAAGGTGACTTTTTGACCTTCTCGTTTAGGGTTAAGCTTTCTTGACGATTTTCTTCCTTTCCTGCTTGCTCTAAATTTCTTGAACTATTTGACCATGAATGCCATGAATTCCTCCACGTCATCATCAGTATCCAATTCATCTTCCTGATCAGACGAGCTAGCATTGGAAGACTCCTCATCAAGCTTCTCTTGAGACTTGCTCGTCTCAACCATCAACGCAGCTCCTTTGTCCCTGCCATGCATGTGCTGTCTTTGCTCTACTTCAAGTTCATATGACTTTAAGTTCCCGTAGAGCCTGTCCAGTGTGAGTGTTTCCAAGTCATGAGCCTCTCTTACCACAGTGGTCTTTGGATCCCAACTTGGTGGGAGAGATCTCATAAACTTGGTATTGACATCTTCATTGTCATAGGATTTACCAAGTATCTTCAAGTCATTAAGCAAGGTGTTAAATCTGTCATAAACAGATGTTATAGGTTCACCAGGCTTTGCTTGAAAGAACTCATACTGTTGAGTCAACAGTGATCTTTTGTTCTTTCGAACTTGGTCCGTCCCTTCACACAGGACTTTGATGGTGTCCCAGATTTGCTTTGATGTAGTGCAGTTTATGATGCTTGTGAACATATTTTTATCAATTCCATTATATAGTATGTTCATCACCTTAGCATCCTTTAACACTTGCAACTTGTCTTCGTTTGTATAATCACATTCTGGCGCAAGTTCAAAGTGTTCTGCAACAACAGATCCTTCGACAGTTTTTGCGGGAATGAATTTCCTAGGTAGATAAGGACCCTTCTCAATCCTATCTATGTAATCTCGATCTGTTGCTCTCAAGTGCATATACATCTTTTGTTTCCACATTGGATATTCTTCTCTTTTAAGAATAGGGATTCTGGTACCACCATCTCTACTTCCCGCATATGCCATTATGCTAGAGCTGCTTGCTTCTTCATTGTTGGCCATCTCTTAGAACGTATTAATTGAGTAGATTCAATTAAAGGCTCTGATACCAATTGTTTTCCCAGTGAGATGCCGAGAACTTGTAGAAGGGGGGTTGAATACAAGTTCTTTGAAAATTCTTCGATTACTTGTTCTTAAAGAAACTAAAATTTTTCTTGCGGAGTAAAAAGAACAAGAACACAAATTTATTTATAAACAATTGCTTTATCAATTTATAATTGATTACAAATTCTAACAATCAATTTGATCGTCAGCTTCTCCTAATTCTAAACTGTATAGTAAAGATACAAAATAATGAAAACCTATACAGCTTCGAATTACAATTCTCTGTAAACTCAATTACAGCTTATCCTCCAACTAAATTACTATTAACTCAGTTTCTATTCTGAATAAAATTCAGCTTCCTTATTCGAATCAAATACTATCTTTCCTTTTTGATTAGGTAAAGATATCTGGTGAGTTTCCTTACCAGCTACGTCTTCATTAACATTTAACTTTACGTGGAAGACATCCCTTTTTCAATTCGAACTCTGTATCTTTCAGAGATTAATTCACAATTAGTCTCTGACGGCTTTAGTCCCTGTCGTATCTTTTTAGTCTCTGGTACATTTAGTCCCTGATGACTCTTTTAGTCCCTGGTACGTTTAGTCCCTGGTATGTTTAGTCCCTGGTGACGTCAGCTTGTGTAATCTCTGATAGTGTTATTTAGTCTCTGATACGTTAAGGCTTAGTCTCCGATGACATCAGCTTAGTCTCTGATTCCTTTTCCTTTAATCTCTGATGACGTAAACTTTTAGTCTCCGATAGAATAACTAGTCTCTGACCAGTTCTTCTAGTCTCCGATAAGCCTTTTTGCAAACTTTAATAGACCAAATACACAACTTGACTTCTTGAAGCTTTGATACTCCATTCCAGCAGTTAATTACAAATAACAATAATCGTATCTATTTACAAAGAATAAATGAATTACAAACAAAGAGATAACTACTGGCTACAAAACTTCAGTGTTACTAATTAACACTTTTTATACATTTGTACTCTAAGTATTCTAAAGACAATCATCATCAAATGTTCTAAAACCTAACACATCAGCTTAGGCTTTGCTATAAAGGCATGTGACTTGATTAGTGGAAGTGATTAGATTTGCAGTGTACAAATTTCCTTTTCTTTTCCCTGTCAATATCACATTTCCAGATTCCTTGTCACACCTGGCACTGATCTTCTTTGAAGGTGACATAGAATCCTCTATCACATAGTTGACTCACACTTAACAGATTATGCTTTAAGCCACCAACAAGTGATACTTCAGTGAAGATAACATCTCCATGCTCAACATTACCATAGCCCTTTGTATGACCTTTGCTGTCATCTCCAAAAGTTACCTTAGGGCCACTCTTTTCTTCATTTCGTTTAAGTAGGGACTTGTCTCCTATCATGTGCCTTGAACATCCACTGTCCAAGAAGCATGATTTTTTCGTTTTGCCCTGCATAGTAAGAATAACTAGTTAGAATTTTTTGGGACCCAGAGTTTCTTGGGTCCTTTCTCACTTGTTTTAGAATCAAGACTTGACTCAGATGGAATTGATTGTTTTTTAGAATTTTTAACTTTTATTGAACAATCAATAGCCTTGCTTCTTGAAGGTGAAAGACTGCCAAGTTTAGAATTTTCACAATTATTACAAAGATGGTTAAACCTTTTTACAGATGATTTTTCTTTAGTTATCTTTGTTGGTGCAGTCTCTACTATAGGAACTCTATTTTTACTCCTACAATGTATAGCTATGTGGTTGGGATTTCCACATATGTGACATGTTTTTCTAGGAGCATCAGACATTCTAGCATAATTAGTATATTTTTTGATGCTTATTTTTCCATTCCTATTCCTTCTTCCACTGCTAGACTCCACTGACTTTTCAACCTTAGGCTCGGTAAGATTTTCCAATCTCTTGTTTAATTGTGTCTTGGTCATGAATCCTATATTCAGGTCTTTTACTTCCACTCTTTTCAACAGTATTCACTGAATTTTGATCATTCTGTATAACTGCAGTGACATGTTGACTTTGAGTGTTGATAAATTTAGATTCAACAACTTGTGAGACAAAATTAATTCTTTTAATGAGTATTGGCTTGTTAGTCATGGAATTAGCAGCTTCAACAAGATCTTCCATGTCTGTTTCCTTACCTAGGTACTCATCATAACCTAGACCAGATTTTTGACCTACAATTTGACTACCTACCAAGTCTGACATCTTTTTAGAGGAATGATTCCATTTTTTTATTTTAGCCTGTTCATTTTCAAGTTGTTCGACTAAATAATATTCCCTCTTTTTCAAAGCATCCATCATGTGATGAGCTTTTTCCAGTTCTGACTTGATAGTATCAAATTGTATTTGTCTCTCTTCAAGAAATCTATTTCTTTTCAAGATTTGGTCATGTGATTCTTTAACTTTGGCATGTTCAATGGTTAATGATCTAAAACTAACATGCAAATCAGACATATCTTTTTGTATGCTTTTTATGCTAGTTGTATCAATTAAATTAAGCACATTAAAATTCTGAATTGCATTACATACCTTTGTAGAATCACTTGGCTCATCAGCTTGAACCATCAAGGCAAAGTTGACAATTTCTTCTTCAAAGTCACTGTTAATCCAATTCTTGCCTTCAGTAATCAAGGCCTTGCTTTTTGATTTGTTCCTTTTATCAATAATGTCATTCCCTGATTTTCTATTCTTTTCATCCTTTGATCTTTCTGTAGATCTAGGCTTCTTGCACTCATTGAAAAAGTGCCCTAACCCATCACAGTTGTAACATCTAATCTTCTTTTTGTCAAACGTCACAATTTGACCTTCTCGTTTTGGGTTAGGTTTCCTTGATGATCTTTTCCCTTTCTTGCTAGCTCTAAATTTTTTGAATTGTTTCACCATGAAGGCCATGAATTCCTCCATGTCATCGTCAGTGTTGGATTCAGTTTCTTCATAAGTCGAGCTTGTAGTGTAGGTTTCATCATCAATCTCCTCATGAGAATTCTATGTCTCAACCATTAGTGCAGCTCCTTTGTCCCTGCCATGCATCTTTTCTCTTTACTCTACTTCTAGTTCATAAGTCTTTAGATTTCCATAGAGCCTGTCCAGTGTGAGAATGTCCAAACCATGAGCTTCTCTTACTGTAGTTGTTTTTGGATCCCAGCTTGGTGGGAGTGCCCTTATGAATTTGGTATTAATATCTTCATTATCATAGGACTTTCCAAGTATTTTCAGGTCATTGAGCAAAGCATTGAATCTATCATAAACTGATGTTATTGATTCACCAGGCTTTGCTTGAAAGAATTCATAATGTTATGTTAACAATGATCTTTTATTTTTCCTTAGTTGGTCTGTCCCTTCACATAGGACTTTGATGGTGTCCCAGATTTGTTTTGATGTTGTGCAGTTGATGATGCTTGTGAACATATTTTTATCCAGTCCATTGTAAAGTATGTTCATCACTTTAGCATCCTTCAACACTTGTAACTTGTCCTCATTGGTATAATCACTTTCTGTAGCAAGTTTAAAGTGTTCAGGAATAATTGTTCCTTCCACAGTTTTTGAAGGAACAAATTTCTTTGGTTGATAGGGACCCTTCTCAATCCTATCAATGTATTCGGGATCGGTTGCCTTCAAGTGCATATGCATCTTTTGTTTCCAGATTAGATATTCTTCTCTTTTTAAAACTGGAATTCTGGTTCCACCATCACGACTTCCTGTATATGCCATTATGTTGGAGCTGCTTCCTTCATCATTGGCCATCTCTGGATCTTGTTAATTGAAATATATCAATCAACAGGCTCTGATACCAATTATTGTCCTAGTGAAATAGCCTAGAACTTGTAGAAGGGGGGGTTGAATACAAGTTCTTAAAACCTTTTCAAACTCCTGTTCTTCAAAGTATTACTACTTGCGGAAATTAAAGAACAAGAACAAGAATAAATTTATAAGCAACTGCTTTTATTGATTAACAATTGATTACAACTTCTAACAATCACAAATTGATTGTCAGCTTCAATTTCTGTACTATATATATATATATATATATAAATCAATATAATCATACGGCTTCTAACACAACTCTGTAAAATTAATTACAGCTTCCAAATCTGAATTGTAATTCAGCTTCAAATTCTATTCAACATATGTTTTTTATATACAATTCGAATAGCTATCAATCTCTTAATTACTACTCTGGTATATTTCTAACCAGCTTCAACTTCAATGACTTTTCAATGTCCATGTCGAAGATAACTTCTAATTCAAATAGAACTCTGTACTACATCAAAGAGTAATTTTACTTTAGTCTCTGAGTGCTTTAACTTTAGTCTCTGATCAACTGTTTAGTCTCTGATAGCTTAAGCTTAGTCTCTGATGCTTTAATCTTAGTCTCCGATGGTTTAATCTTAGTCTCTGGTGACTTAAGATTAGTCTCCGATGCTTACATTTAGTCTCTGATGACTTATACTTAGTCTCTGACGACTTAAGATTAGTCTCTCAAGCATTAAGCTGTAGTCTCTGATAAGCTTTTGCCTTAGTCTCCGATAGACTAAACATAATCTCTGACTTGTTGAACTCTCTAATGCAGTCTGGTAGTCTCTTATAATACACATCAACTTACTCTCATATAAAAATAAATTACATAAATCAGAGAGTAAACTACCAGCTACAAAAATTCAAATGCTATAAATTAGCACTAACTGTACATTTGTATATCTAAGTATTCTAGGTACAATCATCATCAAATGTTATAAAACCTAACAATAAGTTAGATCTTAATTGATCGTAATAGGTTAATAATCTATGACCCTTTTGAAATCAAGTTTGTAAGGTCGTAGGATCGACACATGAAACACATTGTGGAGGTGTCCTAGAATTTGGGGTAATGATAACTCATATGCTACAGGTCCTATTTTCCTTAATATCTTGAAGGGTCCAACGTAATGTGACTCAAGGTTTCCCCTTTTTCCAAATCTTGTAACTCCCTTTAAGGGGGATACCTTGATAAATGCATCGTCTCCAACATTCATTAGTTGGTCCATGTGATGTTGGTTTGCATAACTCTTTTGCCGAACTTGGGCAACTTTCATCCTTTGTCGAATGATAGAAACAACTTTTTCTATTTGTTGAACCATTTCTAGTCCATCTAACTTCCTCTCCTCAATCTCATTCCAATGTAATGGAATTCTACATTTCCTACCATAAAGTGATTTAAAAGTGGCCATACCAATACTGACATGGTAACTGTTATCTTAAGCAAACTCTATTAATGGTAAGTGTTCATCCCAACTTCCCTTGAAATCCAATGTACAGGCTCTTAATAAGTCTTCTAGAGTTTTTATTGTCCTTTCTGAATGCCCATCTGTCTAGGGGTGATACGCAGTACTTATATCTAAACAAGTACCAAGATAATCATGAAACTTATTCCAAAATCGAGAAGTATAGTGGGGATCTTTGTCTGACACAATTGATACAAGAACTCCATGTCTACTTACAATCTCTTTCACATAGAGTTTTACTAGCTGATCCATCTTAGAGGTATCTTTTATAAACAGAAAATGTGCTGACTTAGTCAGTCTATCAATAATAACCCAAATAGCATTACTTCCTCTGATGTACTGTCGTTGGTAATCCAATTACAAAATCCATTGCAATAAGTTCCCATTTCTATTCCAGAATTTTCAAAGGATGCAACAATCCATTTGGCTTCTTATGCTCTATTTTTACTCTTTGACAGGTTAAACAATGACTTACCCAATCTACAACTTCCTTTTTCATGTTGGGCCACCAATAAATTAGACTCAAATCTTGATACATTTTGGTGCTCGCAGGATGTATCGAGAATATCAACTTATGTGCCTCTTGTAGGATCTCATGTTGCAATTCTTCCATTGGGGGTATCCAGATTCTATTTTTAAATCATAGTAGACCTTTGGCATCTATTTGACATTTCCCTTTTTCTTTCGCTAAAAGTCTCTCTTTATCTTCTCGATGGTCTTCTTGTGTTCTCTTGATTTGGTTATACAATTGAGGCTCCACTCGAGTCATTTCTCCTATTTGTACATCATCCTCTACTGACAATACGTTGAGTTATAATCACTCTAAATCCTTGCACAACTCAATTTGTGTGATCATGATGTTCAAACATTCATGCCTACTCAGGGCATCTGCTATCACATTAGCTTTACCAGGGTGGTAATTTATTGTACAATCATAATCCTTGATCAATTCTAACCATCTACGTTGTCTCATATTCAGCTCCTTCTATGTGAAGATATATTTCGTGCTCCTATGATCTGTGTGTATCTCACATTTCTCCCCATATAGATAATGTCTCCAAATCTTAAGTGCAAAAACGATTATTGCTAGTTCAAAGTCATGAGTTGGATATTGTTTTTCATATCCCTTTAATTGCCTTGAAGCATAGACAATAACCTTTTCTTGTTGTATTAACACACAAACAAGTCCTTGTAAAGATGCATCACTATAAATAATGAAATTTTTAGTGTCATCGGGTAAAGTCAGGACTGGTGTCATTGTCAATCTCTTCTTTAGCTCCTGGAAACTTCTTTCACATTCAGGAGTCCATGTGAACTTTACCATGTTCTTGGTAAGGTTGGTTAGTGGTACTGCTAGTTTTTAGAAATCTTTTACAAATCGTCAGTAGCAACCAACTAATCTGAGAAAACTTCTTACTTCAGTTGGAGTAGTTGTTTGAGGCCATTTAGTCACTGCCTCAAATTTCATTGGATCTACTGATATTCCATTTCTATTAATGACATGACCAAGGAATTGTACCTTTTGTAACCAAAATTCAAATTTAGACAACTTAGCATACAACCTATCTTTTCTCAAAATCTCCACAGTAAGTCGAAGGTGTTCTTCATGCTCCTTCTTTGTTTTGGAATAGACCAAAATATCATCAATGAACACAATAATGAACTTGTCAAGATACAGTTTAAAAACTCGGTTCATTAGGTCCATAAATGTTACGGGAGCATTTGTCAAACCAAATAGCATTACTAGGAACTCGTAATGTCCATATCGGGTATAAAATGCTGTTTTCAAAACATCATCAACTTTTACCCTTAATTGGTGGTATCCAGACCTCAAGTCAATTTTGGAGAAGGAGGTTTAATCCTTTAATTGGTCAAAAAGATCATCTATACTTGGTAAAGGCTATCTATTCTTAATGGTCGCCTTATTCAATTCGCAATAGTTAATGCATAAACGCATTGATCCATCATTCTTCTTCAAACACAAAACAGGGGCTCCCCATGGTGAAAAACTAGGATGAATGAAACCTTTATCCAACAATTCTTGCAATTTTATTATCAATTCCTTTAATTCCACTAGGGCCATACAATATGGTGCCTTTGATATCGATGCTATACTAGGAGTTAATTCAATGCCAAGCTATATTATTCGGTTAGGAGGTAAGCTTGGTAATTTTTCGGGGAACACGTCCTTATATTCTTGAATCACTGGAGTGTCATTTATTGAAGGTCTATTTTTAGTAATGTCTTAGACATAGGCTAGGAAGGTTTCACACCCTTTTTTGATCAGTTTCCTAGGTTGAATGTTAGAAAGGATATGGCTAGAATTAGTTGGTTTGGTACTATAGAAGGTTATCTTATTGTTTTAAGGTGTACTGAGTGATACATGTTCCCTAAAACAATCAACCTTAGACTTATACTTTCCTAACCAATCCATACCTAAGATGACATCAAATTCTCTCAACGAAAAAGGTATCAAATCTGCTAAGAACTCATGTTTTCCTTCTTGAATGATACACTGATTTAAAATCTTCGTAATGTGATATGTCTCCTGATTGGCAATCATAACCTCTACTGGATGGAGCAACTCTTACGGTTCTAGTTTTAATTTCTCGACTAAGTGCATAGAGATAAAGGATCTAGTTGCTCTTGAATCAAATAGCACGTTTGCTAGTATAGAATTAACTAGAAGCATACCCATCACCACATTAGTTGATTGCAATGCATCATTAACAGTCAAGTTGTAAGTGTGTGCCATGGGGCATGCAGGAATCACATTAGACCCTGTTGGTGGCCTCCTCCTTCAATGAGCTTCTTGGTTTTCTAGGGCCAGTTCAGGGAAATATGACTTGTTATGCCATAGGTGTAGCATGTGGTATTGATAAGTCATCCCAGATTCTGATTCTGAGGTTTGTTCTGGCTTATTACAGGAAGTTTGGGGTAGTCATGGGACATATGCCCTGACTCTCTGCATCGGTAACGTACCCTTAGTCCCTTCAAATAGGGTTCTTTCCCATGGTTCCTATAACACTTGGGGCAAATGATCCCTTTTTTCAGTCCACTACTCTCCGATGAGTCTCCATTCCAATGATGTTTATTTTTATTAAAATTGAGGCTAGGAAAACTTCTTACTCCAAGTTCTTGTTTAATCTGTGGACCTATTTGAGGTCAATTTCATTTCCAGGTGGTGTCATTCTTGTTTCCCTTATCACAATTATATTTTGCAAGAAATTCAGTCTCTCGTTCTGCTATCTTAGCTTTCTCAATGAAAGCATAAAAATCATCCAGTGCCAAGATTGCCACTTTATTACAGAGCCAAGGATTCAGTCCTTGTTCGAAACGTCTCGCCCTCCTCCGCTTGGTCTCCACTTAGAGTGGAGCAAAGCAGGATAGTTCAATGAATTTTGTTTCATATTCAGCTATAGTCATACTTCCTTGTTTTAAAGGTCTTTCATAGGGTCGGCAGTGTTGGCTCTAGTTTGATCTTCTGGTTAGCGGGGCCTTCCATGGCCTCGATGGTTTTCTCCTTCCATTTTCTGTTAAACAACATATATTGTTGTAATAACCTTTAAATTCTTTATTTTGAAATTGTTATTATTTCTAACATTCAATCTATACACAAAAATAAAGTTCATTTGTTAAGTTAAAGTGTAATATGTCACATAGGATGGTAAAATGAACTATTTATATATACTGTTATGTTAATAGCATGATACAAAAATTTTGGAGACATGCCAAGTCTCCTATCCCAGGTCAGCTTACAAACCTACGACCATCTTGGGATAACATCTTACAACAAAAAAGAGCATGCCAAATGTTAGTTCCTAATTTCACAACATCCATACTAACAAAACATAAATCCTTATTAACAATCTCCTTTATCATTCCCAAAAGTCATTATAGTGGATACTAATTACATATAGATACATACTTAGAACCTTCCTTATAGTCAACCCAGCTTACTTTTTGATCCTTAGATTAGGTCTTCTTTACTAAGTCCTGAATATACCCAACTTAACATGATATCTTCAAAGGCACGGGCTAACCTCAATTGATAGTCCGGAAAGGCCATCAAGGCCTCCATCGATGCCTCATAAATTGGTGCCAATCGTCTTGTTTCAGACATTTGTTGATTAACAGCTTACATTGTCATTCTATACTAAGCTTCGACACATCACTTTGCAAACTGCTAGCGCTCCAACATCCATCTGCAACTACAAGCCTCCCTGACATAGCGAAAAGTCGTCTCCTCCCTATCCCGTAAGTCAGCTTCATAATATCTGAGCTGATTTCGGAGCCTTCTTTCGTACTTAAAGCATCTGTAGCCAGAACTTGTATCATAGGTGCTGGTACTGGTGGTGGAATTGGTGTAGATGGGGGTGCATAAGTTGGCTCAGGAGTAGGCATAGTAAAACTGAAGGTATGAAAGTTTGTGGGGACAGACTTCGTGACAATGTGTCTAATCTTCATACGTGAGCTAGAAGGAACATCTAGTATAATAGTAGGTGGAGAGAGAAAAGGTGCGACCTATGCTGGGGTCACCTCCTTTGAACTTTCTTGATATAAATGGAAATTTCCTGCACTTTGTCCATTTATATCATCATTACTAGCATCCTCAATGAGATCATTTTCTTCCTAAGACATAGGGTTAACAGCAGTAGGCTCAGGAACCACAGGTCCATGTGATATAACATCCTCTAGGGTCCACTTATCTGGCTCAACGGCTGCAAGCAATTTAGGGTAGTAGTAGGTTGGCGTATGTCAGACATCTACAAAGCCATAAGAAACTCAATCAGTGTTTCTAAGTTAATGAAATTAAATTAACTACTAATGATATAGGGACAAAACCAATATGGTAGTAACTTACTTAGACAAAATTTAAGTACTAAAAATATTTATCTTTTACTGTCTAAAATAACTTATGCATACGGTGCTATACATTTTCAAAGCAGGTTTCTAATATTTCATATACTCATGATATCCCCATCGTTTAAATCTTAACATTTCTATTCCCAAACTTTCAGGACTGGCTTATCCATAACTCTAATACGTCCCAACTTTTCTAGTTTAGCTCATAAATAATCTTTTCGGTGTTTAGGCTCTGATACCAAGATGTGACAACCCCCGGTTTCCAAACCTTAAGCCAGGGTTGTCAGTTTATTCTCAACTATTGTGAGGGGACACCATCAAAGTCTTGTGTGAGGGGACAGACCAAGTAAAAAAAAATAAAATGTCATTGTTAACACAACAATATGAATTCTTTCAAGCAAAGCTTGGTGAATTAATAACATCAGTGTATGATAGATTCAATGATTTGTTGAATGACCTAAAAATACTTGGGAAAGTCCTATGATAATGAAGATGTTAATACCAAATTCATGAGAGCTCTCCCACCAAGCTGGGATCCAAAAACTACTACAGTAAGGGAAGCTCGTGATTTGGATATTCTCACACTGGATAAGCTCTATAGAAATTTAAAGACTTATGAACTTGAAGTAGACCAAAAACAAAAGATGCATGGCAGGGACAGATGAGCTGCATTAATGGTTAAGACAAAGATGTCTCGTAAGGAACTTGATGATGAAACCTACACTACAAGCTTAACTGATGAATAATTTGAATCCAACACTAATGATGACACAAAAGAATTCATGGCCTTCATGGTGAAACAGTTTAAGAAATTTAGAGCTAGCAGAAAAGGGAGAAGATCATCAAGGAAGCCTAACCCAAAACGAGAAGGTCAAACAGGTCAATGAGTACTAGAAGCCTAGATCTACGAGAGGTCTAAGGATGAAAATAACAGGAAATTAGGGAATAATCTTTCTAACAAAAAGTACAAATCAAAAATCAAGGCCTTGATTAGAGAAAGCAAAGATTAGATTGATAGTGATTCTGAGGAAGAAATTGTCAACTTTGCTTTGATGGCTCAAACTAATGAGCCAAGTGATTTTACAAAGGTATATGATGCAACTTAGAACTTTAATGTGCTTAATCTAATGGATACATCTAGTATTGAAAGCATACAAAAAAATATATCTGGTTTGTATGTTAGTTTTAGATCACTGACCATTGAACATGCCAAAGTTAAAGAATCACATGACCAACTTTTGAATAGAAATAAGTTTCATGAAGAGAGACAAATACAATTTGATACTATCATGTCAGAACTGGATAAAGCTGATCATATGATTGATGCTTTGAAAAATAGGGAATATTACTTAGTCGAACAACTTGAAGTTGAACAGGCTAAGATAAAACAATGGAACCAATCCTCTAAAAAGTTGTCAAACTTGGTAGGAAGTCAAATGGTAGGTCAAAAATCTGGTCTAGGTTATGATGAGTATCTAGGAAAGAAAACAGATATAAAAGAAATTGAAGAAGTTTCTAACTCAATTACTCAAAAGCCAATATTTATTAAAAGGATTAATTTTGTCTCACCAGTCAATGAACCTAAAATTATCAACACTCAAAGTCAACATATCACTATTGTGATAAAGAATGATTAAAAATCAGTGAATGTTGATGAAAAGAGTGGAGGTAAAAGATTGAACATAGGTTTCACGATCGAGACACAATTAAACAAGAAACTGGAGAAACTAGCTGAGTTCAAGAAAGAAAAACCAATGGAAGAAGGAATAGGAATGGAAAGATAGACATTAACAAATATACTAATTATGCTAGAATGCCTGATGCTCCTAGAAAAATATGCCAAATATGTGGTAACCCCAACCACATTGCTATACATTGTAGGAGTAAAAATAGAGTTCCTATAGTAGAGATTGAACCAACAAAGATAATTAAAGAAAAATCACCTTTATGAAGGTATAACCATCTTTGCAACAATTGTGAAAATTCTAAATTTGGCAATCTCTCTCCTTCAAGAAATAAGACTACTGATTGTCCTATAAAAGTTAAAAATTCTAAAAAACAATCAACTCCATCTGAGTCAAGTCTTGATTCTAGAACTAGTGAGAAAGGACCAAAGAAAATCTGGGTCCCAAAAAATTCTAACTAGTTATTCTTACTGTGCATGGCAAAAAAAAGAAATCATGGTTCTTGGACAGTGGGTTTTCAAGGCACATGATAGGAAACAAGTTCCTGTTTATATAGTATGAAGAAAAGAATGGCCCTAAGGTAACTTTTGGAGATGACAACAAAGGCCATACAAAGGGCTATGACAATGTTGAACATGGAGATGTCATCTTCACTGAAGTATCACTAGTTGATGGCTTAAACCACAACTTATTAAGTGTGAGTCAACTATGTGATAGAGGATTTCATGTCACCTTCAAAAAAGATCAAGGACAAGTAAGTGACATGGAATTTGGAGATGTGATATTGACAATGAAAAGGAAAGGGAATTTGTATACTGCAAACTTGATCTCTTCCACTGATCAAGTCACATGTCTCTATAGCAAAGCCTCTGCTGAAGAAAGTTGGCTTTGACATAAGTAGCTCTCCCATTTAAACTTCAAAAACACCAACAATTTGGTGAGAAAAGGTTTGGTAACTAGCATTCCACAATTAGAGTTTACATAAGAAGGTTTGTGTGATTCATGTCAGAAAGGAAAACAGAAAAGTGTGTCAATCAAAAGTAAATTTGGTCAAGTAAATGTGATGTCAATCTCAAGAAACAAATATGCTTTGGTTATAGTGGATGATCACAGAAGGTATTCTTGGGTAAAATACCTACACACAAAGGATTAAGCTACTCAGCTTATTATTGATCATATTAAGAAAATAGAAACTGAGTCAGGAAAAACAGTAAGGGTTATATGGAGTGATAAAGGAACAGGATTCAAAAATTCTCAAATAAATGAATTCTACACTGGAAAAGGAATAACCCATCAATTCTCAGCCCCAAGAACCCCTCAACAAAATGGACTTGTTGAGAGGAAAAATCGAACCCTGATTGAAGAATCAAGTACAATGCAAGAAGAGTCAAAGTTTCCAACCTATTTTTGGGAGAAAGCAATCAATATCACTTGCTTCACACAAAACAGGTCCTTGAGCAACAAGACTTACAACAAAACACCTTATGAGTTAATGACTAGGAGAAAACCAACTTTGAAGTTTCCTCATGTGTTTGGTTGTGCTTTGTACTGAAAGACTCATCAGAGACTAGAGGAAAATTTGATAGCAAGTCTGATGAGACAATTTTCTTAGGTTAGTCTCTATTATGTAAGGCATATAAAGTGTATAACCTAAAAACGAAGGTCATTGTGGAATCCATTCAAGTAGTATTTAATGATAGCAAGATTTCAGGAATGATTGGTCAAGGACTACATGAGACTTTGAGATTTGAAATGAATTGGATGCATGGATGGATCCATCGTAGACTGAAGAATTACCGCTAAATGACTATGTTCCTTTAATTAGTGGGGGGAGTTAACGGTTGTGCATGAAGTGCTAAGGACTAATACTCCATCAGAGACTAGAGTATTAACATCTAATGAAACACAAGAGAATGGAAATACAAGTGCACAATTAGAGACTAATGAGACACCAGAGACTACTAAAGTCAATAGTCAATATGAGACTAATAGCTTAGGGGGAGCTAACATTGAAGAAGTCACTGGTTTAGGGGAAGAAGTTTCTGATCCAACAACTAGATTGGACAATGTTAATCTAGAAAATTAAGTCTCATCTTCAAGATTAAATCTTCTACTTGCAAGACCATGGTTGAGAGATCACACACTAGATTTAATTATTGGAGATTTAGAGGAAGGAGTCATGACAAGAAGTGCAACACAAAATGAGTGTCTTTATCTCAATTTTCTTTCAAAAATTGAGACAAAGAAAATTGAAGAAGCACTTCAAGATCCTGACTGGGTAATAGCCATGCAAGAAGAATCAAACCAATTCCCAAAGAATAAAGTCTGGAGATTGGTGCCCAAACAAAGGAATAGATCAATAGTTGGTGTTGGGTCTTCCGGAACAAGTTAGATGAAGATGGTACAATCATAAGGAATAAAACAAAACTGGTAGCAAAGGGCTATTCTCAAGAAGAAGGAATTGATTATGATGAGTCCTTTGCAACAGTTGTAAGACTTGAAGCAATAAGGATTTTCTTGGCATATGCAGCCTATAAGAACTTCAAGGTGTACCAGATGGATGTCAAGAGTGCTTTCTTGAATGGAATGTTGGAAGAAGAGGTCTATGTTGAACAACCACCAGGATTTGTAGATCCCAAGTTTCCAAATTATGTCTACAAGTTAGATAAAGCACTTTATGACTTAAAACAAGTTCTCAGAGCCTGGTACGATACTCTCTCTTAGTTTTTAATTGAAAATAAATTTGTTAGAGGTATCATAGATAAAACACCTTTTTTTTTATAGAAAACTAGGTTATGACTTAATACTTGTGCAAATATATGTTGATGACATTATATTTAGTTCTACAAATGAAAAACTGTGTAAATTTTTTTCAAAGTTAATGCAATCTAGATATGAAATGAGTGTGATGAGTGAGTTAACATTTTTCTTAGGATTATAGATAAAACAATCAACTGATGGAATCTTCATTAATCAGTCTAAGTACATCAAGGACTTACTAAGAAAATATGATTTGGTTGATTGTGAATCTGCAAAAACACCCGTGGCTATAACCACTAAGCTAGATAAGAATACTAAAGGGAAAAAAGATGATATAACTAACTATGAGGGCTTGATAGGCTCACTTTTATATATAACCACAAGTAGACCTGATATAATGTGTCTTACATGCTTATGTGCAAGATTTCAAACTGACCCTAAAGAGTCACATTCAATTACTGTTAAAAGAATACTCAAATATCTAAAGGGTACCCTAAACCTATGGTTATGGTATCCTATAGAATATGATTTTAAACTAATTGGCTATTCAGATCCTGACTATGCAAGATGTAAGCTTGATTGAAAAAGCATAAGTGGAAGTTGCCAATTTCTTGGAGGCAGACTTGTTTCTTGGTTTAGCAAGAAACAATATTTAGTGTCAACCTCAATGACTAAAGCTGAATACATTGCAGCTGGGAGTTGTTGTAATACCCCAGATTTGTGTAAATATTATTATAACATTAAGAATGGTAATAAATAAATTTTAGTCAAATTTATTTATGAGCATGAGCAATTATTCCTTTATAAATACCAAAAGAAATAAATTTTAGTCAAATTTATTTATGAGCATGAGCAATTATTCCTTTATAAATACCAAAAGAAATAAATTTTAGTATAAGATATTATCTAAATTAATTTATGAATTACTACTACTATAATTATGAGAGTGATTTACGAGAGGGATGGCTGAGTAGTAATCCTTTATGATGAGTAAGCGTTTCAAAAGCTGAGTCATTAGTAGTTTGGTGTACTACCACTTGACACATATTAGTTTTTCCTACTTACCTTTAAACGCAATGATCATGTAATTGTTAACATATTTTAGTGGTTTAGTTAACAGAAGTAGGGGTTGGAGAATTACTTCTGACTGCATGGATAGGGGGTTCCCTTTATGTATCTGGGGCTAGGGATCTATCCATGGAATGTGTTTGAGAGCTTGTCTCAAGTATTGGCTCCTCTTGGGAAAAATCAAGAGGATTTAAATGTGTAATATCAAAAGAATCAAGCATGAGAGAAAAAGGAGAAGAATGTACAGTGTGGAGTGTTGGCTGTTCCTCAGACATTGAAAATTGAGGAACATCAATTGATGACTCTTTGTGTGCACTCCTTGTGTTACTTTTTTCTTTTATTATCTCTCTTTGTGGTTTCACTTGTTGGTGAACAAGAGGTTGTGCAAACTCTGTATAGGGTGTTCCTGGTTGGGAACTTTCTTCAATGTCAACATCCTTTTGGGAGGATGGTGACAGTTCACTATTTTTCCTTATAACCTCCATTGCCTTTTAGGAAGCAATGGATTGCTTTTGGCTAAGGGTTATTATTCTCTTCTTTCTCTGAAGTGGTATTTCAGCTTTTTGTTCTCCCTCATCCTCACTTACTCCCTCAATTATTTTTCTCTTTATTGGGAGTTTTGTGATGGCTGTTTGAGTCTTTGCAACCACAGTCTTTTGAGAAACTGTGGAGGGGGCTATGGATTGTTGTTGTGAAGCGGTTGGAGGATTAATGGGAGTTTGGTTTTCAGTATCCTCAAAGAATTGCAAAGAATAAAGATTTGGAAGCCTGTCAATGAGAATAGATCTCATGGCAGGAGGGAAAAATAAGGGGACCTTTACCTTTGCAGATTTACGCTTCACATCAGTAAAAATTCTTTTACTCTGCAAAACAGTTGCTACAACTTGCATGCCAGTAATATCAACGTTAGGGATTAGATAATAAGCAATCATCATCAAAAACCTAGCATAATAAATTTTATTTTTATTACCAGATTTAAGTTTTACCAAAAGATTTTGCAGAATTAAAAGTCCAATGTTTAGATGTCTATCATACAACACACTAAAAACAATTTGTTGTACGAGTGTAGTGATAGCATCATAGCCACTACATTTTGAAGTAAATGCTTTAGTTATTATATCAAAAAATAGTGACCACTCTTGCCTTAGATGGGGTCGTGTAATAGACTCTACAGAACTAATTTCAGCAGAATAATGTAAGTTTTTAAACATAGAAAAAATTTCTTCATCAGAGGCAAGAGAGTCAAAGTTTTCATAAACTGGTAAATGTAAAGCATTATTAACTACGAAATGATTTATATTATAGACAGAGTTAGCATAACTAAAACTTACCACAGGAGAGTCAGTGTTCTCATCCTAGACAGTAGTTGTAGACTACATAGCCATGATGACTTCAGCGGCTTGGACGGGAGCTTCATAAATGGCATAGGATAGTGTGTGGTTTTGAAAAAAATCCACGAAGGGGTGGTAGTGGGCTTCAAATTCATGCTTGTTAGCCACCCTTGCATGGTTAGTCTTAATGATATCGAAATCTTCAAACTTGAAATAGATTGTTTTAGTGGCCATTGAAAGAGATCTGTGAACTTTGAAGAAACTTTGAAAAAGTGTTAAATTGCAGAGTATTTGTAGAGAGAAAATAATTTCAGAGCATGAGAGATTGTGATTGCAAATGTGTTTGATTTTACATTTAGCAAAGTATTAGAAACATTTGCAATTCAAAAGATAGTGAACCGTTTTCGATCGTGAGTATGAGTAACTACCAGATTACCCTCGATCGGAGATTGCCCTAATCTCTGATATGTTCACTTATAAGAGACTAGACCTGCTTAGTCTCTGATAGTTCATTTTTGATTGAGTCAGAGACTAATCAAAAACACTGTCGGGGACTAAGGTAGTCTCCGATAGTTCAATTTTTAATTCAGTCGAGGACTAATTAAAAACAACTGTCGGGGACTAGTTAGTCTCTCATAGTTCAATTTTTAATTCAGTCGGGGACTAATTAAAAACAACTGTCGGGGACTAGTTAGTCTCTTTCTCTTAAGCTTTCAAAATATTTCCAACAATCAAGTTAAAGATTATTAGCTTCAAAACTTCTGTTCAATTAAAATAGCTTCAACAAGAATGTAAATTCTAGCTTCTAAAAATCTGTTCATTAAGAACAACTGCAATCTAGAAAATGATTTCTAGCTTCTAAAAATCTGTTTAATTAAAAACAGCTTCAACCAGAATGTAAATTCTAGCTTCTAAAAATCTGTTCATTAAGAACAGTTGTAATCTAGAAAATAAATTCTAGCTTCTCACAACTAAACAACTTGTTATCTCAGATTTTAATCAATTTTTAGAGACATAGTTCAACATTCCTAACTCATAGACTAATCTAGTAAATGTAAATTCATCTAAAGGTTTTGTGAATATGTCTGCAAGTTGTTTATCAGTTGCAACCCAGTGTAATTCGATATTACCTTCACTTACATGTTCTCTTATGAAGTGATATCTAATATCTATGTGTTTTGTTCTTGAATGTTGCACTGGATTTTCTGTTATTGCTATGGCACTTGTATTATCACAATAGATAGGAATTTTGGATAATGACATACCATAGTCTAGGAGTTGATTCTTGATCCATAGGATTTAAGCACAGCAACTCCCAGCTGCGATGTATTCAGCTTTTGTTGTTGAAGTAGAAACTGAATTTTGTTTCTTGCTAAACCAAGAAACAAGTCTGCCTCCAAGAAGTTGGCAGTTTCCACTTGTGCTTTTCCTGTCAAGCTTGCAACCTGCATAGTCAGCATCTGAATAACGAATTAGTTTAAAATCAAATTCTTTGGGATACCATAAACCAAGGTTTGGGGTACCCTTTAGATATCTGAGTATTCTTTTTACAGCAATCAAATGTGACTCTCTAGGGTCAACTTAAAATCTAGCACATAAACATGTACCAAACATTATATCAAGTGTTAGGTTTTATGAACATTTGATGATGATTGTCTTTAGAATACTTAGGAATACAAATGTACAGAAAAGTGTTGGTTTGTAACACTTTAAGTTTTGTAGCTAGCAGTAGTATCTCTTGTTTGTAAATTAGTCATTATAATAAAGAGATAGGTTCATTTCTTCTGTATGTACTGCTGGAATACTTGTTGAGTTTGTTCAACAAGTTGTTTAAATTAATTAGTCCTTCGGAGATTGATTTTGGCTTGTCGGAGATTAAGGGAAAAGTCCACCAGAGATTAAAGTTTTGTTCATCAGAGATTGGACTTTGCCCATCGGAGATTGAAGAATCCTTCATCGGAGATTAAAATGTTTTGTTCATCGGAGATTGAAGGATTGGTCATCGGAGATTAAAGCTTACGTCATCGGGGATTGTAACTAAAGAGTCAGAGATTAATGCTGACGTCATCAGAGATTAAAACAATACCTCGGAGATTAAAAGCTGACATCACCAGAGACTAAAGCCAAAGCATCGGAGATTACACGAAGTAAAGCATCAGAGATTACACGTTGTAAAGCATCGGAGATTACTCGAAGTGATCAGGGACTAATTAAAGAAGCTATCGGAGATTAGTCGAAGACTTAATCACTGATGGAGTTAAAGTTCAAATCAAAGAAGGAAAGTCTTCCATGCACACGTAGACTTTATTGAAGACGTAGCTGACAAGGAAACTTGTTAGAAATCTTTCAATTGGAAAGATTGTATTTGATTTGAATTAGGAAGCTAGGTTTTTGATAACTTAGTTTTAGAAGCTGTAATTATAAATTACAGAATAGCAATACGAAGCATAGGGGTGTGTAGAAAGAGAATTGAAAGGGTTGTATTTTCTAGATACACAGAATAGAAGCTGACGATCGAAGCTTGTCTTGATTGTTAGAAAACTTGTAATCAATTGTTAAAATCAATAAAAGCAATTGTTTATAAAGTTTTAATCTTGTTCTTTATATTCCGCAGAAAGTTAATTTCTTAAAGAACAGGAATTCGAAAAAGTTGTAAGAACTTGTATTCAACCCCCCTTCTACAAGTTCTAGACCATCTCACTGGGAAAACAATTGGTACCAGAGCCTTTAATTGAAAATACTCAATTAACAAGATTCTGAGATGGCCAACAACGACGAAGCAAGCAGCTCTAACATGATTGCGTATAATAGAGGACGTGATGGTGGAACCAGGATCCCTATTCTGAAGAGGGATGAATATCCAATGTGGAAACAAAAGATGTATATGCACTTGAGAGCAACAGATCCAGATTACATAGATAGGATTGAGAAGGGTCCTTATCTACCCAGGAAATTTATTCCTGCAAAAACCGTAGAAGGATCTATTGTGGCAAAACACTTTGTACTTGCACCAGAAAGTGATTATACCAACGAGGACAAGTTACAACTGTTGAAAGATGCTAAAGTTATGAACATACTTTATAATGGAATAGATAAACATATGTTCAATAGCATCATCAATTGCACAACATCTAAACAAGTCTGGGACACCATCAAGGTCCTATGTGAGGGGACTGATCAAGTCAGGAAGAACAGGCGTTCACTGCTGACTCAACAATATGAGTTCTTTCAAGCAAAGCCTAATGAACCAATCACGTCAATCTATGACAGGTTCAATTCTTTGCTTAATGACTTGACCATACTTGGTAAGACATATGATAATGAAGATATTAATACCAAGTTCATGAGAGCCCTCCCTCCTAGCTGGGATCCAAAGACTACTGCAGTTAGGGAGGCTCATGATATGGAAACCCTCACACTGGATAGGCTCTACGGAAACTTAAAGACATATGAACTTGAAGTAGAGCAAAGACAGCGCATGCATGGAAGAGATAAAGGAGCTGCGTTGATGGTTGAGACAAACAAGTCTCAAGAGAAGCTTGATGATGAATCCTCTAATGCTAGCTCGACTGATAATGAGGATGAACTGGATACCGATAATGACATGGAGGAATTCATGGCATTCATGGTTAAACAGTTTAAGAAATTTAGGGCTAGCAGAAAAGGAAGGAAGTCATCAAGAAAACCTAACCCTAAGCGAGAAGGTCAAAAAGTCACCTTCGACTTAAAGAAAATAAGATGCTACAATTGCGATGGGTTAGGGCACTTTGCCAATGAGTGCAAGAAGCCTAGATCTAATGATAGATCTAAGGATGAAAAATCAAGGAAGGACTCTGCTGACAAGAAAGCTAAATCCAAAAGCAAAGCCTTGATTACTGAGGGAAAGGATTGGATTGACAGCGACTCTGATGAAGAAGTTGTCAACTTTGCCCTAATGGCTCATAGTGACGAGTCAAGTGATTCTGCAAAGGTATGTAATGCAAATCAGAATTTTAACGTGCTTAATTTACTTGATACATCTAGCATTGAAAGCATGCAAAAAGATATATCTGATTTGCATGTCAGTTTTAGGTCTTTAACTATAGAACATACCAATGTAAAAGAATCACGTGACAATCTCTTAAAAAGAAACAATTTTCTTGAAGAGAGATTGGCACAGTTTGATACTATCAAGTCTGATTTAAACAAAGCACACCACATGATTGATGCTTTGAAAAAGAGGGAATATTACTTAGTAGAGCAACTTGAAATTGCTCAAGCTAAGATTAAACTGTGGAATACTTCCTCTAAAAAGTTAAAAGACTTGGTAGAATATCAAACTATAGGTCAAAAATCTGGACTAGGTTATGATGAAAATCTTGATAGTAGTTCAGATTTAATTGATCATGTTGAAGCTGTTGAGTCCACAACTGAAAAGCCTAAAGCTGCTAGAAAAATTAACTTTGTATCTCCTGTTCATGAACCCAGATTTATTAACATTCAAGATCAACAAAACACTGAAAAAACAAGTTTTAATCAAAAGACAGGGAATATTGTTGAGAAGAATGAAATCAAACATTTAAATATTGGGTTTATGACAAAGAAACAGTTAATAAAGAAATTGGAAACTGTTCAAATACAAAAGGCTGAAAAAGTTGTGGAATCAAACAGAAGCAAGAAAAATAGGAATGGCAAGTTAGGCATTAACAAATATACCAACTATGCTTCAATGCCTGATGCTCCTAGAAAAACATGTCATGTATGTGGTAATCCAAACCACATAGCTATGCACTGTAGGAGCAGAAATAAAATTCCTATGGTTGAGACTGCTAACTCAAAGACAATAAAAGATAAATCACCTGTAAAAAGGTCAAGTAATCTTTGCATAGAAAATAATAAATCAAAGTCAAGTAGTCTCACAAACACCAGTAGCAAGACTGTAAATTGTCCAATTAAAATCAAACATGGAAAGAGGCAATCGACTTATTTTGAGTCAAGTCTTGAAACTGCAGCTAGTGAGAAAGGACTCAAGAAGATTTGGGTCCCAAAAATCTCAAACTAGTTCTCTCTACTGTGCAGGGCAAAAAGAAGAAATCATGGTACTTGGACAGTGGTTGTTCAAGGCACATGACTGGAGATAAGTCCCTGCTAAAACAGTATGAAGAGAGAAGTGGCCCAAGAGTCACTTTTGGAGATGATAGCAAAGGCCATACAAGAGGATATGGATCTGTTGAACATGGAGATGTCATCTTCACAGAAGTAGCACTGGTTGACGGCTTAAAGCACAATCTACTAAGTGTGAGTCAACTATGTGATAAAGGATTCAATGTCACTTTTAAAGAAGATCAATGCTTAGTGAGTGACAAAGAATCAGGGACTGTGATTTTGACAGGAAAAAGAAAAGGGAATTTGTACATTGCAAATCTCATTTCTTCAACTGATCAAATCACATGTCTATATAGCAAAGCTTCAACTGATGAGAGTTGGCTTTGGCATAAGAAGCTTTCCCACTTGAACTTCAAGAATATCAATAGTCTTGTGAGGAAAGGATTGGTAGCTGGCATTCCACAATTGGAATTTACACAAGATGGATTGTGTGATGCATGCCAGAAAGGAAAGCAAAGAAGTGTATCATTTAAAAACAAACCAGCAACATCAATCACAGATCCTTTACAACTTCTCCATATGGATTTATTTGGTCAAGTGAATGTGATGTCTATATTAAGGAATAGATATGCATTGGTAATTGTTGATGATCACACAAGGTATACTTGGGTAAAATACCTCTTTGCAAAGAATGAAGCTGCTCAGTTAATTATTGATCATGTCAAGAAAATAGAAACTGAGTCAGGAAAAACAGTGAGGGTAATAAGAAGTGACAGAGGAACAGAATTCAAAAATTCCCAAGTAATTGAATTCTACACTGAGAAAGGAATTACTCATCAATTCTCTGCACCTAGAACTCCTCAACAAAATGGAGTTGTTGAGAGGAAAAATAGAACCCTCATTGAAGCAGCAAGGACCATGTTGCAAGAGGCTAAGCTTCCTACCTATTTTTGGGAGGAAGCTATAAGCACTGCATGTTTTACACAAAACAGGTCCTTGATAAACAAAGCCTACAACAAAACACCATATGAGTTAATGACTGGGAGAAAACCAACTCTCAAGTTTTTACATGTGTTTGGTTGTAAGTGCTTTGTACTGAGAGATTCATCAGAGACAAGAGGAAAATTTGAAAATAAATCTGATGAAGCAATCTTCTTAGGTTATTCTCTGTCAAGCAAAGCATACAGAGTTTATAACTTAAGAACCAAGGTCATTGTGGAATCCATTCAAGTTGCATTTGATGATGGAAAGATTCCAGGAATGCTTGGTCAAGGATTGCATGAACCTCTTAGTTTTGAGAATGAATTGGATGCATGGGAATATCCAACAGAGAATGCTGAAAATCCCCAAAACAACAATGATTCCTCTTTAATTGAGGGAGAGTTGACTGTTGTGCATGAAGTACCAAGGACTGATGTATTATCAGAGACTAGAGTACTGGAACAAAATGAAACACAAGTCAATGATGACATTAATTCTCCATCGGAGACTAATGATACATCAGAGACTAGTATCCCTGATGCACACACAGAGACTATTGAGATATCTAACTCAGGGGGAGTTAATGAAGAAGAGATCAATAGTTTAGGGGGAGCAAACTCTGCTCATGAAGCTGGATTGAATCTTATCAATCTAGAAAATGAAGCCTCTAGTTCAAGATCAAATCTACCAAAACCTAGACCATGGTTGAGAGACCACACAACAGATTTGATCATTGGAAATATTGAGGATGGAGTTAGGACTAGAAGTGCAACACAAAATGAATGTTTGTACCTCAGTTTTCTATCAAAGATTGAACCAAAGAAAATTGAGGAAGCACTTCAAGATCCTGATTGGATAATTGCCATGCAAGAAGAATTAAACCAATTCACTAGAAACAAAGTCTGGAGACTGGTACCCAAACCAAGGAATAGATCAATTGTTGGTGCCAAGTGGGTCTTCAGAAACAAATTAGATGAAGCTGGTACA
>CM025780.1:4437826-4448169 GCA_014636745.2 Centella asiatica | reverse complement strand
TGCCCTCCTGGTCTGCACTTTCTTGCATGGGTCACCAATAATCAGATTGGATCTTGGCCATGCAGGAAGAGCTAAATCAATTTGAAAGAAACCAAGTATGGAGACTTGTACCTAAACCTAAAGACAAAATCATAATAGGTACCAAGTGTGTATTCAGAAATAAGATGGATGAAGCTGACATTGTTGTAAAAAACAAAGCAAGACTGGTTGCAAAAGGATATCTTCAAGAAGAAGGGATTGACTTTGACGAGACCTTTGCACCAGTAGCCAGACTTGAGGCTATAAGAATTTTCTTAGCCTATGCAGCACATTCAAATTTTAAAGTCTATCAAATGGATGTGAAAAGTGCTTTTCTAAATGGAAAATTGGAACAGGAGGTGTATGTCCAACAACCTCCAGGGTTTGAATGTTCAAAATTTCCAAATCATGTCTACAGACTGGAAAAAGCACTTTATGGACTGAAGCAAGCACCTAGAGCTTGCTATGACACACTGTCAAAGTTTCTGGTGGAAAACAAATTCTCAAGAGGTATCATTGACAAAACCTTGTTCTTCAGACAACACCAAGGTCATCTGATTTTGGTTCAAATTTATGTTGATGATATCATTTTCGGATCCACTGACACAAGACTGTGTGAAAAGTTCTCCAAACTCATGCAAAACAAGTATGAAATGAGCTTGATGGGTGAGTTGTCTTATTTATTGGGATTGCAAGTGAAACAAGTCACTGATGGAATTTACATTCATCAGACTAAATATGCCATAGAGCTTCTCAAGAAATTTGATATGGAGGACTCCAAAGTAGCAAAGACACCTATGGCCACTGCAACCAAAATTGACCCTGATAAGAATGGAAAGAAAGTTGACTTGAAGACTTACAGGGAAATGATTGGATCATTGTTGTATTTAACAGCAAGCAGGCCAGACATAATGTTTGCAACGTGTCTTTGTGCAAGATATCAAGCTGATCCAAAGGAATCTCATCTTGTTGCAGTGAAGAGGATCTTGAGGTACATCAAGGGCACTACAGAGTTGGGGCTTTGGTATCCAAAGGAATCAGGACTTGAATTGCTAGGATATTCTGATGCTGACTTTGGAGGATGCAGGATTGACAGAAAGAGTACAACAGGAAGCTGTCAATTTCTGGGAGAGAGGCTTGTATCTTGGTTCAGCAAGAAGCAGAATTCAATCTCTACATTTACTGTAGAAGCTGAATACATTGCAGCTGGAAGTTGTTGTGCACAAATTCTATGGATGAAGAATCAGCTGATGGATTATGGTCTGAACTATACCAAGATTCCAATAAGGTGTGATAACACAAGTGCCATTGTCATTGCTGAAAATCCAGTACAACATTCCAGAACCAAGCATATAGATATCCGATATCATTTTATTAGGGAACATGTCATAAACGGAAATATTGAACTACTGTTTGTACCGTCCAATAAACAGCTGGCAGATATATTCACCAAAACTCTTGATGAAGCCACCTTCTCAAATCTTGTGGGAGAGCTGGGCATGGTGAATTATGCGTCAGGGTCAGGGTCAAATTCCTAAGTTCTGGTATTTCTAACTCATGTTATAAGTTTCTGATAAAATCAATTGATGTGTGATTATATATGTTTGGTTTATGTAAATATGTAAATAAATACTTGTACAGTCTATCTTTTTGTTTGGTGTTTTTCTTTTTTGATCTGATGCATCAGGGTCAGGGCCTCCGATAAGACGCATCAGGGTCAGGGCCTCCGATAAGACATCAGGGTCAGGGTGTCCGACTCGCACGTTAGAGTCAGGGTGTCTGGCTTGCGCGTCAGGGTGAGGAAGTCCGACTTATGCATCAGGGTCAGGATGTGTAAATATGGTAAACTTCAGGGTAAGTTTAAATGTTTTAACCGCTTCGGGAATCACTCTCAGTTAAGTAATGACAACTCATCATTAAGCTCTTATCTCACTGATGATGTGTCATCACTAAAACTGAACTGACTCCCTGATAGCGTGTTTATAAGAGTAGTTTTCAAACGTCAACAGGTGGGTATTAATACTCTATCTCTCCTACTTGTTAAAACTTCTTAACACATTTAATCTTTTTCTGATATTTGCTCGAGTTTTTGTTTCTCTTTCTCTCTCTCTTTGTCGCAGAAACCCTAGTTCCTCAAATCTACTAAGCATCCATGGCACGTCAAGAAATACCAAGGAACCTGACAGTCCCACCCACAAACTATGTGGGCTTCTCTGATATTAATGAGGTAAAGGAATGCTTTAAACCTATGATGACCTATCTACTCACCTCTGAGTATAAGAAAGCAATCTTTACCAATGACGAAATATCGGGGGAGGCACTGTCTCAACTTTGGACAAGCTCCAAGTTCACGTACTCCACCACACACACTGATGTGGTCAAGGGAATCTCATTCAAAGTTTCTTCTGAGAAAGGGAAAATAACCCCATTCAGGATTAACTCTGCTTTGGGACTACCTAATAAAGACCTGGTGGAAGTACCCAGCGATGCGGAGCTCTTGGATTTCTTGAGGGAACTGGGCTATAACGTTGCTCCCAACGCAGTGTTAAAGTTCAAGGACCTCAAGAGGGTGAATGTGAAGAGGGAGATTTCTTACCTTTTCGACACCATCACCAAGGTGTTCTCAGGTAAGTGTTCTAATTTTGAAATAATTACTTTGTTAACTTTAAAAATAGCTTATGCAATAATTAAAAATGTAAATATAAAAATAGGTAAATTAATTTTTGATGATCTTGTAAATAAATTAGGTAATTTTAAAAATAGGAAAACTGAAGTATATTATTCTAGATTTTTGTTTATGATTATTAAAGATCAGATTCTTAATTTTTCTTTTGAGAATGATAAACCTGTACAGATATACAAGCAAACAAAGAAATTGTTTGCAGAAATAATAAAGAAGTCATATACAGCCGAACCATTTGCTCTTCCACAGCATATGGAACAGGTAGTAAATTCTTCACCTTCTTCTTCCCAACCTGTAAATTCCGCACCTCTATCTACTATGGCAGAGACAGCAACCACTTCTCTGCCTACCCATGTAGAACAACCCATTTCTTCACAACCACTCACTATTGCCCAACCAATAGTCTCCCAAAAGACTATTGGGATTAAAAGAAAACCCAGTGAAGTTACCACATTAACTGAGGGGGAGCAAGGAGAGAGGGTGATTGGCTATAAGAGAAGATTGAAGAAGAAGGGAGCCACGAGTGTTAATCACAAACCTGGCCAAGGCATATCCTCTCAAAAGGATATTGCCTTTGATAAGGAATTGAACTTATTTCTAACTAGTTCCTCTCAAAAGGAATTAGTTATTGAAAATAGTCTCCAACCAGGGACACAGTTGAGTGAGGCACATACACTGACCATAGACACTGATGAACCTACCATCAGGGTCTCTGAGAGCCACTTGCAGAAATCTGACACAGTGAGTGCACACACAACTCAAGATGTTGTAGTTCAGAAGCTTCTCAATAAGATCAACATGAGTCATAAGCATTCTTCTACAGCATCTCTTGATGAATCACCTCCTCGTTCAGTGATTCAGCCAACATTCCCAACTACACCTCTTCCTTCTTTCTTTAATCCTCAAATTTCATCAGATATTATGACACAAACTTTAAGTGTCAGAACATCAAATTCTCCAACATCTTATTTCATGGAGGAGCCAACACTCCCTCACACAGTGATTGAAAGTCAACATTCTCAAATGGTTGACTCCTTTTTCCTTGAGGCAATCACTGATGATCAAATTGGGGACATAAACAACACTTTACATACTACAACTATAACACTTTATGTACCCCCAATTGTATATATTTCCTCAATAGAAACATACACTTCTCCAATTGTACATACACATTTTTCTTCCAATCCTTCTCCTATCACTGTTGTGGAACCAGAACCTGTAAATACTTTACTTGAACTGGCCACAATAGCTGATCTCCAAGCTAATAGGAGCCCTTCTAGGACAATTTTGAGTGAGGATGAGAGAATACATAGTGAAATGAGGCAAAGTCAAACCCCTGAGAGGACTTTGGCAAAAGGAGAGCAAGAGAGTACTGCCTTAGTAGGCAATGAAAACGGAGAGGATACAAGTGATGCCTTAGAAGGCACAGAAAAAGGAGAGAATAAGAGAGATAAGGATGAGATCCTTGTAAATAAAGAAAATAGAGAAATTGTACCACATATACATACTTCTTCAAGCTTTAAAAGTGATGAAGATGATGTTCCACAAGATGATTTTTCACAGTTCATCGGAGTTGATTTGTACTTTCAGCAAAATCAGATGGCGGATACTGTATAGTTGTTGAAACAAGAGTTAGCTATGACTACTGATCCAATCTTGATCAAAGTGTTGAAATCACAGATCATGATTGGTCAGTCAATATATATAGAAAACAAAAAATTGTATACACATTTTTCTTCAAAGATACAAAATATACAGCAAGTTGTTGACTCCCTGGTCACCAGCCAGACTCTATTCCGGATGAAGAAGCAAATTAACAATGTAGACCACAAGCTTGCTGATCTTTCTACTCAACTGACCAGCATGGAGACTCTGCAAAAATCCATGGCTGACACAATGACACAAGTTCTTCAAGTCACATCCCGTCTCTCAACTCCCACTGATGATGCTATCAAAAAGGGGGAGAAATCAACCAAGTAGTTGTCAGGGGATGTTGCTGAGAAATCAAGTCAACCATCAGAGCATGTGACCACTTTTGTTCCTACTCCAAAACCTAAGGACAAAGGCAAAGGCATCCTGATTGAGGAACCAAAGAAGAAATCCAATACTCAATCAGGGCCTAAGCTACTTGGAGATGCCATGAAGACAGCCCACTTTCCAAAACCTGTTGAAGTTGTAATTGATGGGAAAGTGGAGCTGGTCTTTCCCCAGGATAAAAAGTTTGTAGAAGCTGATGCACTCTATGCACAACAACTTCAAGAAGAAGAAGAAAGGGAAATGGCAAAAGAACAGGAGGAAGAAAAGAAGAAGAAAAGTGTCAGGCCCAGGACTTCCAGGAAACCTCAGCAGACAAGAAATCAGAACCCAAAAGGTGCATCAGGGGATAAGAAGCAAGACAAATCCAAAGACCCTGATGTCACCAAACCTAAGTCTTCTCAAGCCAAAGATCAAGATCCTTCTCCTGAAACCATAGTGTTTGGTCCACCCACTCTAGCTGAATTCCTTAAAGAAGAAAGGCGCAAAAACATGACATTTATGTTCTCCATAAAAAGCATAGATGTCAGGTTCAACAACAAAAGGGATTAGTTAATAATAGTACAACTTAAGAGTGGGTCACAATTCAATGTTACAATGGACTGGTTCAGGAGAATGGATGCTGAGCAGCTGGGATTAGTGCTAAATCTGATTCCAAGATCGTCAGGGGCTAACAGAGACTTAAGGGGGATGATTGAGAGGCTGAGGAAAGCCATCAATGATGAAAGAAGCTTGCCCACAACTTTGGAGCAACCATTAAAGTTATTTTATAGATCCACTGATGGGCAGGAGAAGAGGTTAAAGATCAAAGACGTTGATGGCCTAGACCTGGAGGAAGCGATGCATGTTCTGAATCAAATTGCAAATCATAAGAACGAACATGTCATCAAATTCAGAGTCCTGCTAATTCAGAGAGTACTGAAAGAGATCGAAGAAACCAGAGCTAATGATGGGAACACTGTAGTAAAGGATGTGCCACCAATAAAGGGATTCAAAGTCTATCCAAAAATGATCACAAACCCCATGGGAGTTCAATTCAAAAAGAAAAAGGGGGAGATCATTACCTTTTACTGGTCACAACTTGCTGCAGCCAACATTCAAGAAATCAAGTCAGTCCTTGAAGCTTTGGAAACAAGCAGCAATGTAAATATAGTCAATTTCAGATAGCTTCTTCAGAGGGAATTAGAGCAGCTGGAGGCAGGAGGAGAAGACAACAGACTCAGAATTCCTGACCAAAAACCAGATCAAAGAAGACAAGGCTTTGGAAGTGACTCCCAACCGATTGAATGAAGTCATCCATTGCCATTTGTCTCAGCTAAAAGGAAAAGGGATTCTGACATCTAAATATAACATTCTTTTTGTAATAAATGTAGGTTATACTTGTACAAAAATTCTTTCATTAGTTTATTCAATATTTTTTCATAAATTTTATTTATTAGTTTTGACACCATCTTCAGTGTATCTAGAGATTTATGCTTATCAAACTGATAAACATAAATAGGGGGAGATTGTTAAGGTTAAACATTGATGATGATGATTTTGTAATAAGTTGTGCAATTGTAAATACTTGAGGTGTCATATAAACCTTAATATAAGCACAAGTTTTGCATCCACTGATGATAAACTTATTCATCAGTGGATGATTTATTTCTTCACAAGACAAGTCAGAAAATGGAACATTTGAAGGACTTGGCATCGTGGAGAAGAATATCTGATGTTACTTAAACAGACAAAGTATTCCGCACATCAGATATTCTAAAGAGAGTTACGTTGATTTCGTACCATCAGGGGAACCCGTCAGGGGGAACTCATCAGGGGAACCAGTCAGGATGAAACCCGTCAGGGGGAGTTCGTCAGGGGAACCAGTCATGGGGAACCTATCAGGGGATGACGAAGGCAGACCAACCCATCAGGGGGACACTTCAGAATATGTCAGTGTCAGACCAATTCGTCAGGGTAACTTGTCGGGGGGGATTGGTCAAACATGACACCAGTGGAAGCCATGAATGTATGCAGTCAATCATAACCATCAGGATCAAGAAGCACTGAGTGAATCTCAAGTGAAGAACGAAGCCTGATCCAGTCAATAGGCATCAGGGGGTCCAGAAGCACTGATCAAGATCCATCAGGGTTGACCATCAGTGGATCGTTATGACAGCATACATCCGTCATCAGCACTTACACGAAAATCAATGTAACTTGAACAGAAGCAAGAGATATCAACTGGAAAGATATTTGTTGAAGTCTGTATCCATCCAATGAGAACTCTTGCGCATTAAATGCACTCAGATCAGGGGAAGAAAAAGAAGCAACAAAGCATGCATCAGTCTGACACATTAGGCAGTGATGTGACATACTTGCGGCTAAGTTGAAAAAGGCAGCACGTCTCAAGCACGTGATTTTCGCCACTGATCTACATGTACAAAGAAGGAGTTTTCATTGAAGGGTGGAGGAGACAAAAAAGAGAAGCACACAAAAAACACTAGGAAGCTCTGTAATATTTCTTGAGTGATTTATTTTCAGAGAGAGTTTTCGTAGCTAGTGAGTGTGCGAAGCTGTGAATTTTATTCACAGAAATTGTAGCTGTAATTCACATTTGTGATATTACAGATTTCCAGAAAAACACCAAGTTATAATACAACTATTTTAACTTGAATTTGAGTGTTCTTATCTTACTGTTTTTCTGATCTCGTAGCTGTTTCTGGAAAGACTTATCAAAGTTCAAACAGAGCGAAAAAGTTTTGATTGTTTGTATTCATCCCCCCCCTTCTACAAACACTTGAGCCTATTTTGCTCCAACAATTGGTATCAGAGCCACTTAGCAGATTACACGTGCTAACAACGATCAATCAAGCCCTGATGGCCTTTTCCACAGACAGTAGCAGCTCACAGGTAAGTCTCGAAGTTTCCTCTAACATGTCTAAAACTGATTGTATTAAAACTGTTAAGGAAATGGCCTGTGAGATAAAGGATCTCTATGACACCCTAAGGAGTGCTGTAACTGAGACTGAAAGAGTGCAGAAAATAAATGATCAGTTGACTGCAAGAAACACCTTTTTAGAATCAGAGCTCTCCAGACTAGAGAATCTTGAAAAGGAACTCTCAAGGACTAAAAAATTTCTTGACTGTGCTATAAAAAGAGAGGAATGGACCTCAAATCTTCTTAGTCAAGAAAGGGAAGTCATTAAGAGATGGAGTGAGTCTGGCAAGAAACTGGAGAATCAACTAAATAATCGAAAATCTGATCCAAAATCTGGTTTAGGCTACGAAGAAACTCTAGTGCAGCAACCTCCCATTGAGGTTGAAAATGCAGCTAACTATGGAAAAAGGTCAATACAACCGATCAAGTTTGTAAAGGCGGCAACCAAGTTAGAAAAAAGGAATGTTTTCCTAAATAGTGAAGCTTCCACTAGTTGTGGGAGAGACAAGAAACATATTCTTGTCAAAGCACTCAAACTTCCAGTTAGAAAACAACTAGACTGTGCATCAGTGGATTCACAGTCATTAGGGGGAAAGAGTGCATCAGGCCATTGTAGCCCGTCAAGGGAAAAAGGTCTGTCAGGGGAAGGTAAAAAGAATAGAAATGGTAAGCTAGGTATTAATAAGGCTAGCATTCACACTTCTACTCATGAAGCCCCTAGAAAAGTGTGTTGGAATTGTGGTAACTGTAATCATCTATCTTTTCAATGCAAAGAAAAACCACAAATTTTGACAGGCACTATTTTATATGCTGATGAAAAGCATATATTGAAGCTCCTAGAAAGGAGAAAGTTTTTAATTTGCCAAAACCAAAAGTCTCGAATAAAGAAAAGGTTGTGTTACCTTCAACTGTGACTAAACCAAGAGGACCCAAAACCAATTGGGTACCAAAAGCAATTTAAATATTTTTTGTGTGCAGGGAAAAGTGAAAAGCAGTCAAATCTGGTTCTTAGACAGTGGCTGCTCAAGACATATGACAGGAAACAAAGCTCTGCTCACAGAATTTCAAGAGAAGGATGGTCCAGTAATCTTATTTGGTGACAACAGCAAAGGACTTACCCTTGGTTATGGCAAAGCAGCAAATGGGAATGTCTCATTTGAAAATGTAGCACTAGTGGATGGGCTCAAGCATAATTTGCTAAGCATAAGTCAACTATGTGACAAAGGATACATCATTTCCTTTAAAGGGGATCAGTGTTTGATCTCAAATGAGAATGATGGGAAGCTGGCTTTATCAGGAATACGGAAAGGAGATCTCTATGTTGCTGATTTTAATTCAGTGGATGGAGAATCATGTTTCTACAGCAAGGCAACTCCTGATGAAAGCAGACTATGGCACAAGAAGCTTTCTCACCTGAACTTCAAGGCTATGAATGACCTGGTGAAGAGAGAGTTGGTAACTGGATTGCCCCAAATGGAGTTTATCCAAGAAGGATTATGTTCAGCATGTCAACAAGGGAAGCAAATGAAATCATCCTTTGTCAGCAAGGAAGCCACAATGATCAAGGATCCAATTCAATTGCTACATATGGATCTTTTTGGCCCTGTCAACATTATGTCAATGTCAAATAAAAGGTTTGCAATGGTCATTGTGGATGACTACACCAGATATACATGGGTGAAGTTTCAGCATGCTAAATCAGAAGTGCCTCAACAAATTATTGACCACATCAAGAAAGTGGAAACAGAATCAGGGTCAGTGGTTAGAATGTTGAGGATAGATAATGGAATTGAATTCAAGAATGCAACTGTTGAGGGATTTTGTGTGGAGAAAGGCATAAATCATACATTTTCTGCTCCAAGGACTCCTCAACAGAATGGTGTAGTGGAAAGGAAGAATAGAACCCTGATAGAAGCTGCTAGATCAATGCTAGCAGAGGCAAAGATTCCCACCTATTTTTGGGCTGAGGCAATTTCCACTGCTTGTTTTACCCAAAATAGATCTTTAATCAACAAGGCTCACAACAAGACTTCATATGAGCTAATGACAGGGAGAAAACCAAACATCAAGTTCCTACATGTCTTTGTATGTAAATGCTTTATTCTAAGGAACTTTGGTGAGAACTTAGGAAAATTTGATCCTAAAGCTGATGAAGCAATTTTCCTAGGTTACTCCCTGACATCTAAGGCCTACAGGGTTTACAACAAGAGACTTCAGATGGTGATGGAGTCTATAAATGTAGCTTTTGATGATCAACAGATTTCTGGACTTGAAGACCCTGGTTTTCATGAAGAACTGAAATTTGAAAATGAATATGAAGATGATTATCAAGAGACTGAAGCCGATGTGTGCAGACAAATGGACAACTTATCCATTCCTGATGTCAATCCAAATTTTGTAGAAGCCCATTCAACAGATAGAGTCAATATTCTGGACAACAGATCAGGAGATACTCCATCAGGGGATCATTCATCAGGACATGCATCATCAGGGGATAACTTGAATATTGAATTATCCACTAATTCAGGGGGAGAGTTTACAGAAGCTGGGGGCACAGGCTTAGGGGGAGGAGATGATAGTCAAGCAAGTTCATCAAGACACATTTCTAATCCTAAATGGGCCAGGAGTCACACATCAGATCTGATTATTGGTGACCCATGCAAGAAAGTGCAGACCAGGAGGGCA
>CM025780.1:4420121-4437726 GCA_014636745.2 Centella asiatica | reverse complement strand
GTATGGCCTTTGCTGTCATCTCCAAAAGTGACTCTTGGGCCACTTCTCTCTTCATACTGTTTTAGCAGGGACTTATCTCCAGTCATGTGCCTTGAACAACCACTGTCCAAGTACCATGATTTCTTCTTTTTGCCCTGCACAGTAGAGAGAACTAGTTTGAGATTTTTGGGACCCAAATCTTCTTGAGTCCTTTCTCACTAGCTGCAGATTCAAGACTTGACTCAGAATAAGTCGATTGCCTCTTTCCATGTTTGATTTTAATTGGGCAATTTACAGTCTTGCTTCCATTGTTTGTGAGACTACTTGACTTTGATTTATTATTTTCAATGCAAAGACTACTTGACCTTTTTACAGGTGATTTATCTTTTGTTGTCTTTGAGTTACTAGTCTCAAGCATAGGAATTTTATTTCTGCTCCTACAGTACATAGCTATGTGGTTTGGATTACCACATACATGACATGTTTTTCTAGGAGCATCAGGCATTGAAACATAGTTGGTGTATTTGTTAATGCCTAACTTGCCATTCCTATTTTTCTTGCTTCTGTTTGATTCCACAACTTTTTCAGCCTTTTGTATTGGAATAGTTTCCAATTTCTTTATTAACTGTTTCTTTGTCATAAACCCAATGTTTAAATGTTTGTTTTCATTCTTCTCAACAATATTCACTGTCTTTTGATTGAAACTTATTTTTTCAGTGTTTTGTTGATCTTGAATGTTAATAAGTCTGGGTTCATGGACAGAAAATACAAAGTTAATTTTTCTAGCAACTTTTGGCTTCTCAGTTGTGGACTCAACAGCTTCAAATAGGTCATCTAATTCTGAATTTTTATTTATCCATGCATCATAGCCTAATCCAGATTGGTGACCCATTGTTTGACTATCTACCAAGTCTTTTAGCTTTTTAGAGGAAGTATTCCACAGTTTGATCTTAGCTTGAGCAATTTCAAGTTGCTCTACTAAGTAATATTCCCTTTTTTTCAAAGCATCAATCATATGATGTGCTTTGTTTAAATCAGACTTGATAGTATCAAACTGTGTCAATCTCTATTCAAGAAAATTGTTTATTTTTAAGAGAATGTCACGTGATTCTTTTACATTGGTATGCTCTATAGTTAAAGACCTAAAACTGACATGCAAATCAGATTTGTCTTTTTGCATGCTTTCAATGCTAGATGTATCAAGTAAATTAAGCACGTTAAAATTCTGATTTGCATTACATACCTTTGTAGAATCACTTGACTCGTCACTACGAGCCATTAGGGCAAAGTTGACAACTTCTTCATCAGAGTAGCTGTCAATCCAATCTTTTCCCTCAGTAATCAAGGCTTTGCTTTTTGATTTGGCTTTCTTGTCAGCAAAGTCCTTCCTTGATTTTTCATCCTTAGATCTATCATTAGATCTAGGCTTCTTGCACTCATTGGCAAAGCCCTAACCCATCACAATTGTAGCATCTTATTTTCTTTAAGTAGAAGGTGACTTTTTGACCTTCTCGTTTAGGGTTAGGTTTTCTCGATGATTTTCTTCCTTTTTTGCTAGCCCTAAATTTCTTAAACTGTTTAACCATGAATGCCATGAATTCCTCCATGTCATCATCAGTATCCAGTTCATCTTCATTATCAGTTGAGCTAGCGTCAGAAAATTCCTAATCAAGCTTCTCTTGAGACTTGTTTGTCTCAACCATCAACGCAGCTCCTTTGTCCCTGCCATGCATGCGCTGTCTTTGCTCTACTTCAAGTTCATAGGTCTTTAAATTCCCGTAGAGCCTATCCAGTGTGAGAAGATCCAAGTCATGAGCCTCTCTTATTGCTGTTGTCTTTGGATCCCAACTTGGTGGGAGAGATCTCATGAACTTGGTGTTTATATCCTTATTATCGTAAGACTTCCCAAGTATTTTCAGGTCATTGAGCAAAGTGTTGAACCTGTCATATACTGATGTTATAGGTTCACCAGGCTTTGCTTGAAAGAACTCATATTGTTGTGTCAACAATGATCTCTTGTTCTTTCGGACTTGGTCAGTCCCCTCACACAGGACTTTGATGGTGTCCCAGATTTGTTTAGATGTAGTGCAGTTTATGATACTTGTGAACATATTTTTATCAATCCCATTATAAAGTATGTTCACCACTTTAGCATCCTTTAACACTTGTAACTTGTCTTCGTTTGTGTAATCACTTTCTGGAGCAAGTACAAAGTGTTCTGCAACAATAGATCCTTCAACAGTTTTTGCAGGAACAAATTTCCTGGGTAGAGAAGGACCCTTCTCAATCCTATCTATGTAATCTGGATCTGTTGCTCTCAAGTGCATATACATCTTTTGTTTCCACATTGGATATTCTTCTCTTTTAAGAATAGGAATTCTGGTACCACCATCTCTACTTCCTGCATACGCCATGATGTTAGAGTTGTTTGCTTCGTCGTTGGCCATCTCTTGGAACGTTTTAAATGAGTAAATTCAATTATAGGCTCTGATACCAATTGTTTTCCCAGTGAGATGACCTAGAACTTGTAGAAGGGGGGGGGGGGGGGGGGGGGTTGAATACAAGTTCTTTGAATTCTTTTTGATTGACTGTTCTTTAAGAAATTAAACTTTTCTGCGGAATATAAAGAACACAATCAAAACTCTATAAACAATTACCTTTATTTGATTTAACAATTGATTACAAGTTTTCTAACAATCAAAACAAGCTTTGATCATCAGCTTCTATTATGTATGTTGAGAGAATACAACTCTTTCAATTCTCTACAACTTCGTATTGTTATTCTGTAATTTTTATAATTACAGCTTCTAGAACTAAGTTACCAAAAACCTAGTTTCCTAATTCAAATCAAATACAATCTTTCCAATTGAAAGATTTCTAACAAGTTTCCTTGTCAGCTACGTCTTCAATAAAGTCTACGTGTGCATGGAAGACTTTCCTTCTTTGACTTGAACTCTAACTCCATCAGTGATTAGATCCTCGACTAATCTCCGATGGCTTCTTTAATTAGTCCCCGATCACTTCGAATAATCTCCGATGCTTTGGCTTTAGTCGCTGATGACGTCAGCTTTTAATCTCCGAGGTATTGTGTTAGTCACTGATGACGTCAGCTTTTAATCTCTGACTCTTTAGTTCCAATCCCCGATGACGTAAGCTTTAATCTCCGGTGACCAATCCTTCAATCTCTGATGAAGAAAACCTTAATCTTCGATGAAGGATTCTTCAATCTCCGATTAACAAAACTTTAATCTCCGATGGGCAAAGTCCAATCTCTAAAGAACAAAAACTTAGTCTCTGATGGACTTTTCCCTTAGTCTCCGACAAGCCAAATTCAATCTCCGAAGGACTAATAAATCTAAAACAACTTGTTGAACAAACTCAACAAGTATTCCAGCAGTACATACAAATAAAATGAATCTACCTCTTTATTATAATGACTAATTTACAAACAAGAGATACTATTGCTAGCTACAATACTAAAGTGTTACAAACCAACACTTTTCTGTACATTTGTATTCCTAAGTATTCTAAGAACAATCATCATCAAATGTTTATAAAACCTAACATACTGAAAATCCCCAAGATAGCAATGATCCCTATATAATTGAGGGGGAGTTAACGGTTGTGCATGAAGTACCAAGGACCAATACTCTATCAGAAAATAGAGTATTAGATGAAAATCAAGAAACTGATGACATTAGTACTCCATCGGGGACTAATGGTTCATCAGAGACTATAGTCACTGATGCACAATCGGAGACTAGATTGACACCAGAGACTATAGACATAAATAGCTCAGGGGGAGCTAATAATGAAGGTGTCAATGGTTTAGGGGGAGCAGACTCTGATTAAGAAGCTAGAATGGATAACACCAATCTAGACAATGAAGCCTCAACTTCAAGATCAAATCTGCCACGTGCAATTCCATGGTTGAGAGACCACACACCAGATTTGATAATTGGAAGTTTAGAGGATGGAGTCAAGACTAGAAATGCAACTCAAAATGAATGTCTTTATCTCAGTTTTCTCTCAAGGATTGAGCCAAAGAAAATTGAGGAAGCACTTCAAGATCCTGACTGGATTTTAGCCATGCAAGAGGAATTAAACCAATTCACTCAAAACAAAGACTGGAGACTGGTACCCAAACCAAGGAATAGATCAATTATTGGTGCCAAGTGGGTCTTCAGAAACAAATTGGATGAAGCTGGTACAATTACAAGGAACAAAGCAAGACTGGTTGCAAAAGGATATTCTCAAGAAGAAGGAATAGATTATGATGAAACTTTTGCACCAATAGCAAGACTTGAAGCGATCAGAATCTTCCAGGCATATGTAGCCTACAAGAACTTCAAGGTGTACCAGATGGATGTCAAAAGTGCTTTCTTAAATGGAAAATTGGAAGAGGAAGTCTATGTTTGCCAACCCCCAGGTTTCATAGACTCCAAATTTCCAAATCATGTCTACAAGTTAGACAAAGCACTTTATGGCTTAAAACAAGCACCACCAAGAGCCTGGTATGATACTCTATCTCAGTTTTTACTTGAAAATAAATTTATTAGAGGTATCATAGATAAAACCTTATTTTATAGAAAGCAAGGCTCTGATATTATTTTGGTGCAAATATATGTAGATGATATTATATTTGGGTCTACAAATGAGAAGCTTTGTGAAAAATTTACAAAACTCATGCAGTCTAGATATGAAATGAGTATGATGGGAGAATTAACATTTTTCTTAGGTTTGCAAATAAAACAATCAACTGATGGAATATTTATCAGTCAGTCCAAGTATATCAAGGACTTATTGAGAAAATATAATTTAGTTGATTGTGCATCTGCAAAAACACCCATGCCTACTTCCACTAAACTAGATAAGGATTTAAAAGGAAAGAAAATTGATATTACTAGTTATAGAGGAATGATAGGCTCTCTTTTATATCTAACTGCAAGTAGACCTGATATAATGTTTGCTACATGTTTATGTGTTAGATTTCAAGCTGACCCTAGAGAGTCACATTTGATTGCTGTAAAAAGAATACTCAGATATCTAAAGGGTACCCCAAATCTTGGATTATGGTATCCCAAAGAATCTGATTTTAAACTAATTGGTTATTCAGATGCTGATTATGCAGGGTGTAAGCTTGACAGGAAAAGCACAAGTGGAAGCTGCCAATTTCTTGGAGGCAGACTTGTTTCTTGGTTCAGCAAGAAACAAAATTCAGTTTCTACTTCAACAGCAGAAGCTGAATACATCACAGCTGGGAGTTGTTGTGCTCAAATCTTATGGATCAAGAATCAACTCCTAGACTATGGTATGTCATTATCCAAAATTCCTATTTATTGTGATAATACTAGTGTCATAGCAATAACAGAAAATCCAGTGCAACATTCAAGAACAAAACACATAGATATTAGATATCACTTCATAAGAGAACATGTAAGTGAAGGAAATATCGAATTACACTGGCTTGCAACTGATAAACAACTTGTAGACATATTCACAAAACCCTTAGATGAATCTACCTTTAATAGATTAGTCTATGAGTTAGGAATGTTGAATTATGTTTCTAAAACTTGATTAAAATCTTAGAAAACAAGTTGTTTAGTTGTGAGAAGCTATAATTAATTTTCTAGAGTGAAGCTGTTTTTAATTAAACAGATTTTTAAGAAGCTAGAATTTTAATTCTAGAAATAACTGAAGCTGTTTTTAATTAAACAGATTTTTAAGAAGGTAGAATTAATTTTCTAGATTGAAGCTGTTTTTAATTAAAAAGATTTTTAAGAAGCTAAAATTTTAATTCTAGAAATTTCTGAAGTTGTTTTTAATTAAACAGATTTTTAAGAAGCTAGAATTTTAATTTTAGAAAAAGTTGATAAAATGAATAATCAAATGATTGATTATTAAATAATATAAGCTAGAGTGAGTAAAAGACTAACTAGTCCCTGATACTTAATACTATCGAGACTACCTTAGTCCCCGATAGTTAATACTATCAGAGACTATTTTAGTCCCCGATAGTTAATACTATTAGAGACTATCTTAGTCCCCTATAGTTAATACTATCAGAGACTAACTAGTCCCCGACAGTTATTTTTAATTAGTCTCCGACTATATTAAAAAAATTAAACTATCGGAGACTACCTTAGTCCCCGATAGTTAATACTATCAGAGACTAACTAGTCCCCGACAGTTATTTTTAATTAGTCTCCGACTATGTTAAAAAATTAAACTATCCGAGACTAACTTAGTCCCCAACGTCGTTTTGATTAGTCTCTGACTCAATCAAAATGAACTATCGGAGACTAATCGGGTCTAGTCTCTTACAAGTGAACATATCAGAGATTAGGGCAATCTCCGATCGAGGGTAAACTAGTAGTTACCCATACCCACGATCAAAAACCGTTCACTATCCTTAAGAATTGCAAACGTTTCAAACATCTTTGCAATCACAAACACTCAAAGCTCTGAAATTATTTTCTCTCTGCAAAAGCTCTGCAATTTAACCCTTTTTCAAGTTTCTTCCAAAGTTCACAGATCTCTTGCAATGGCCGCTAAAACTGTTATGTTCAAGTTTGGAGAGTTTGATATCATCAAGACCAACCATGCAGGGGTGGCTGATAAGCATGTCTTTGAAGCCCAGTACCACCCCTTTGTGGATTTCCTCCAAAACTCCAATCTCTCATACGCCATTTATGAAGCTCCCGTCCAAGCCGCTGAGGTCATCACGGCTATTTGGTCCACTGCTACCATACAAGGTGCAAAAACTAATTCACCTATGGTAAGTTTCAGGTATGCAAACACCACTTATACTATAGATCATACCGTTGTAAATACTGCTTTACGTTTACCAGTTTATGAAAACTTTGACTCCCCTGCCTCTGATGAAGAAATAATTTCTATGTTGAATAACTTAAATTATTCTGCTGAAATTAGTTCTGTTGGGTCTATCAAACGACCCCATCTTAGGCAAGAGTGGTCATTATTTTTTGATATAATTACAAAAGCATTTTCTACAAAATGCAGTGGCTATGATGCTATCACTACACTCACACAACAAATTGCTTTTAGTGTGTTGTATGGTAGACATCTAAACATTGGGCTTTTAATTCTACAAAACTTGTTGCCAAAACTTAAAACCAGTAGAACTAAAATTTATTATGCTAGGTTTTTGATGATGATTGCTTATTATCTAATCCCTAACCTAAATATTACTGGAATGCAAGTTGTACCAACTGTTTTGCAGAGTAAAAGAATAATAAAATATGTGCAGAACTCTGCAAAGGTAAATGTTCCTTTAACTTTTCCTCCTGTCATGAGAAATCTTCTCATAGACAGGCTTCCAAATCTTTACTCTTTGTAATCTTTTGAGGATAATACAAGCCAAAACCCTGAAAATCCTCCAACAACTTCACAACAACAGTCTATAGCCCCCTCCATAGTTTCCCAAAAGACTGTGGTTGTAAAACCTAAGACAATCACCAAGCTCCTAATTAAAAGAAAAATAATTGAGGGAGTCAGTGAGGACGAGGGAGAACAAGAAGCTGAAGTTCCACTTCAGAGAAAGAAGAGAGTTATAACCCAAAGACAAAAGCAATCCATTGCTTCCCAAAAGGCAATGGAGGTTATAAGGAAAAACAGTGAACTGTCACCATCCTCCCAAAAGGATGCTGACATTGAAGACAGTTCCCAACCAGGAACACACTGTACAGAGTCTGCACAAACTCTTGGTCACAGCCAAGAGGAACCAAATAGAGAGAATATAAAAGAAAAGAGTGACACAAGGAGTGCACACACAGAGTCATCTTTTGATGTTCCTCAATTTATGTCATCTGAGGAACAGCCAACACTCCCCACTGTACATTCTTCTCCTTTTTCTCCCATTCTTGAATCTTTTGATACACATATAATTGATTCTCTTGATTTTTCCCAAGAGGAGCCAATAATCGAGACAAGCTCTCACACATCTTTCATGGATAGATCCCTAGCCTAAGATAAACAAAGGGAACCCCCTATCCATGTTGTCACAGGTACTTCTCAAACCCCTATTTTTGTAGGAATGAGTGCATCTTCCCAAAAGAGTGAGGTTGAGAGAATAATTAGTGAGAGTCAGACTCCTGATCTGGAAAAAGGAGAGAATACCAATACACAAGAGAGTCAAGCTTTAGAAAGCTTGGAAACAGGAGAGATCGAGAAGCTGGGTGCCCAACCCTAGGCAAAAGGAGAGGGTGTGAGCAAGGAAGAGATCCTTGAACAAAATAAACGAGAGAAATTTTCAGCAAGTGTCTTTTTACAACCTGCTGAAACCAGCTCACAAGAAGCTCTGGTTTCTGCTGCTCCCTCCACCAATATCCAAACAGCAGTACCAGAGAACAGTCCAAGCACAGGGGATGCAGCCTTACATGTCATAGCTGAAATGACAAATGCTGATTTTGAAGAGTTATATGGTCTACAACAAAGACAAGATCATCTTTCTGCATTGAAGACAAGGCTAGCAGATGAACCTGTGCATGAAGAAGCTCCAGAGGAAAATGTTGATGAATGGCTTGATGCCTCATATACCAACACTCTGGAGGAAGCAGCCGCCCGGTTAAGGCAGGACTATGTGACCAACATACGGTCCACTGCAGCTGCACCATCCATCAAAGACATTCTTGAAGAAGTAACCAAGGTGGATAAGAAACATACAAAGTTTCACCACTTCTTGGTTACTGGTATAAATGGTGCAGTGCAGCAACTAAAGGAAAGGATGGAGTTGGAGACACACAAGATTAGAAGATGCTATGAAGGACACTTGCCAAGGAGGACTGTCACTGCAATTGATTCATTAATCAAAGATAAGTCCAAAATGTGACAGTCGACTTCAAGCCCTCGAAGCAAATATCCAACTCCTGATCCAAAAGCAAGACAGAATGGAACAGCTCCTCATGCAGGCAATCCCAAATCTGGCCACCTCCTCTCACCCCAAAGATGCTGATGTCAAAAAGGGGGAGAGTGGTCCATTTAAACCTGTACCTACAAATAAGAAGGGTCCTGTCCTTGATGCTGATTTACAAGCATTAATGGACAGTATCTTAAAGAAGCATTCTGATCTTGCAGCAACAGCTACAACAACAATAATAACAACACTTCCAACAACAGCAACAACAACAACAACAGCAACAACAACTTTTCCTTCTTCCTCTGCACAAGCCCCAAATCCAAAAGACAAAGGCAAGGGAGTCATGGTTGAGGATCCAAAGAAAAAGATTTCAACTTAACCAGGACAACCAAAGCTATTGGGGGATGCCATGAAGACTGCTTGTTTTCCTACTCCTATTGAAATTGAAGTGGAAGGGAAAGTTGAGTTAGTCAATCCTCGTGATCAAAGACTAATAGACTCTGATGCTTTGTTAGATCAGAAACTTCAAGAAGAGGAGGAAATGGCAGCAACAAGGGAGGAGGAAGAGGCAATGAAGAAAAAGAAAATTCCTACAAGAAGATCATGTGCACAGAAGCAGCTGCTACCAAAAAGAAAAATAAAGAGATGGAAGAGGCAGAAAGAAGGTCAAGAAGGAAACCCTTGGTCCAGGAATCTGCAAAGAAACCTGTGATCAAGGCAATCATTAAGAAGCCTACATCTCAAGATCCTCCAAGGTCAACTGAGACTGCCTTGGTGGCTGTAAGTGGACCAACAAAACCACGAACAGTTACATCAAGGAAGTCTTATAAGGTTGAAACGGCTAGCACTGAAGAAATCATAAAGGCCCCGAAGAAATGTACAAAGAAGATAGATCTTATCAAGGGTAAAAACAATAAAGAGCTCCTCCATGTTTTTTTAAAAGATGGAGAGACTCTGAAGTTTGAAAAGCCAGCCTTGGAGGGACAAAATAAAGAAGACTTGGAGTGGTTGCTGACTGTAGTGCTTGAAACTTCTGCTCTCAACATGGAACTTCGAAGCCAGATTCAAAAGGTGATGAAGGTGGAGCATAAGGTGGATTTAGAGCCGGAAGCTAAGCCTAAACCTTTGGGATTGTGGTATGAGACTTTTCATGGGGAGAAGGTTTTCTTTGACTACAACAGAGACATTAATAGTGTCAGTGAAAGGCACATTGAAGGATTTCTTGCTCTTCTCAAAGATGCTGAAGAAGAAATTGAGCTTGTCTTGAAAAATTTGTTGAAAAATAAACTGGAGTTGCTGGGGAAAAACAGAAAAGAAAGGCTGGAGTCGTTAAAGAAACATAAGGTAACATTGGATCATTGAAGTTGTTTGTTGATTATAAGCTGTAAATTTTTTTTATTTTTGAAGCCAGACTTATAGGATTTAAACCTGAGTCTTGGTGGAAGCTAAACAAAAGATCAAAGATCTTAGTTCAGAATACATTTGTAGTTAGTAATTCTTTATTCTTTTTCTAAGTATTTGTAATGTTGAGTTTTGACATCATCATCAACCTTGAAATTATGTTTATCATTCTGATATTCATAATTAGGTGGAGATTGTTAGGTTTTAGAACATTTGATGATGATTGTCTTTAGAATACTTAGAGTACAAATGTATAAAAAGTGTTAATTAGTAACACTGAAGTTTTGTAGCCAGTAATTATCTCTTTGTTTGTAATTCATTTATTCTTTGTAAAGAGATACGATTATTTTTTATTTGTAATTAACTGCTGGAATGGAGTATCGAAGCTTCAAGAAGTCAAGTTGTGTATTTGGTCTATTAAAGTTTGCAAAAAGGCTTATCGGAGACTAGAAGAACTGGTCAGAGACTAGTTATTCTATCGGAGACTAAAAGCTTACGTCATCAGAGATTAAAGGAAAAAGAATCAGAGACTAAGCTGATGTCATCGGAGACTAAGCCTTAACGTATCAGAGACTAAATAACATTATCAGAGATTACACAAGCTGACGTCACCAGGGACTAAACGTACCAGGGACTAAACATACCAGGGACTAAACGTACCAGGGACTAAAAGAGTCATCAGGGACTAAATGTACCAGAGACTAAAAAGATACGTCAGGGACTAAAGCCGTCAGAGACTAAAAGAAGCATCAGAGACTAATTGTGAATTAATCTCTGAAAGATACAGAGTTCGAATTGAAAAAGGGATGTCTTCCACGTAAAGTTAAATGTTATTGAAGACATAGCTGGTAAGGAAACTCACCAGATATCTTTACCTAATCAAAAAGGAAAGATAGTATTTGATTCGAATAAGGAAGCTGAATTTTATTCAGAATAGAAACTGAGTTAATAGTAATTCAGTTGGAGGAGAAGCTGTAATTGAGTTTACAGAGAATTGTAATTTGAAGCTGTATAGGTTTTCATTGTTTTGTATCTTTACTATACAGTTTAGAATTAGGAGAAGCTGACGATCAAATTGATTGTTAGAATTTGTAATCAATTGTAAATTGATAAAGCAATTGTTTATAAATAAATTTGTGTTCTTGTTCTTTTTATTCCGCAAGAAAAATTTTAGTTTCTTTAAGAACAAGTAATCAAAGAATTTTCAAAGAACTTGTATTCAACCCCCCTTCTACAAGTTCTCGGCATCTCACTGGGAAAACATGATGAAAGTTGGCTTTAGCATAAGAAGCTCTCCCACTTAAACTTCAAAAACATCAACAATTTGGTGAGAAAAGGATTGGTAGCTAGCATTCCTCAAATGGAATTTACACAAGAAGTGTTGTGTGATTCATGCCAGAAAGGAAAACAAAGAAGTGTATCATTCAAGAGCAAACCAGCAACATCAATCACTGATCCTCTACAGTTATTGCATATGGACTTATTTGGTCAAGTGAATGTGATGTCAATATTAAGAAACAGATATGCTTTGGTAATAGTGGATGATCACACAAGGTATACTTGGGTAAAATACCTTCACTCAAAAGATGAAGTTGCTCAGTTGATTATTGATCATATCAAGAAAGTAGAAACTGAGTCAGGAAAAACAGTAAGGGTGATAAGAAGTGATAGAGGAACATAATTCAAAAATACCCAAGTAAATGAATTATGCACTAAAAAAAGGATATCTCATAAATTCTTAGCTCCAAGAACTCCTCAAGAAAATGGAGTTGTTGAGAGAAAAAATAGAACCCTTATTGAAGCAGCAACGACAATGCTAGAAGAATCAAATCTTCCAACATATTTCTGGGAGGAAGCAATTAGTACTGCTTGCTTCACACACAACAAGTCCTTAATCAACAAAACTTACAACAAAACACCCTATGAGTTAATGACTGGGAGAAAACCAACTCTCAAGTTTCTGCATGTGTTTGGTTGTAAGTGCTTTGTTCTTAGAGATTCATCAGAGACAAGAGGAAAATTTGACAGCAAATCTGATGAAGCAATTTTCTTAGGTTACTCCCTATCAAGCAAGGCATATAGAGTGTATAATCTAAGAACAAAAGTCATTGTGGAATCAATTTAAGTTGTTTTTAATGATAGCAAGATTCCAGGAATGATTGGTCAAGGATTGCATGAAACTCTCAGATTTGAGAATGAATTGGAAGCATGGATGGATCCATCAGAGGCTGAAGAATTACCCTTAGATAACTATGTTCCGTCGGTTAGTGAGGGGGAGTTAACGGTTGTGCATGAAGTACCAAGGACTAATACTACATCAGAGACTAGAGTATTAGCATCTGATGAAACACAAGGAACTGGTAACACAAATGCACAATCAGAGACAACTGATACACCAGAGACTATTAAAATCAACAGTCAAAATGAGAAAAATAGCTCAGGGGAGCTAATAATGAAGAAGTCATTGGTTTAGAAGTATCAGTCTCTGATCCAACAACTAGATTGGACAATGTCAATCTAGAAAATGAAGTCTTGTCTTCAAGATTAAATCTGCCACCTGCAAGACCTTGGTTGAGAGATCATACACCAGATTTAATTATTGGAGATTTAGAGGAAACAGTCAAGACAAGAAGTGCAACACAAAATGAGTGTCTTTATCTCAATTTTCTGTCAAAAATTGAGCCAAAGAAAATTAATGAAGCACTTCAAGATCCTAACTGGGTAATAGACATGCAGGAAGAATTAAACCAATTCACAAGGAATAAAGTTTGGAGATTGGTGCCCAAACCAAAGAATAGATCAATAGTTGGTGCCAAGTGGGTCTTCAGAAACAAATTAGATGAAGCTTGTACAATAACAAGGAATAAAGCAAGATTGGTAGCAAAGGGTTATTCTCAAGAAAGATGAATTGACTATGAAGAAACCTTTGCACCAGTTGCAAGACTTGAAGCAATAAGGATTTTCTTGACATATGCAGCCTATAAAAACTTCAAAATGTACCAGATGGATGTCAAAAGTGTTTTCTTGAATGGAAAGTTGGAAGAAGAGGTCTATGTTGAGCAACCACCAGGTTTTGTAGAACCCAAGTTTCCAAATCATGTCTACAGGTTAGATAAAGCACTTTATGGCTTAACACAAGCACCCAGGGCCTGGTATGATACACTCTCTCAGTTTTTAATTGAAAATAAATTTGTTAGAGGTATCATAGATAAAACACTCTTTTATTGAAAACAAGGTTCGGATTTAATACTTCTGCAAATATATGCAGATGATATCATATTTGGCTCTACAAATGAAAAACTATGGGAAAGATTTTTAAAATTAATGCAGTCTAGATATGAAATGAGTATGATGGGTGAGTTAACATTTTTCTTAGGACTACAGATAAAACAGTCAACTGATGGAATCTTTATTAGTCAGTCAAAGTACATCAAGGACTTACTTAGAAAATATGATCTGGTTGACTGTGCATCTGCAAAAACACCCATGGCTACAAACCACTAAGCTAGATAAGGATGCTAAGGGAAAGAAAGTTGATATAACTAGCTATAGGGGCATGATAGGCTCACTTTTATATCTAACTACAAGTAGACGTAATATAACACTTATAATTGTTAGATTTTGTAGTTGTACAAGTACCCGCGGTAGTTTTCTATTAGAGACTACCATCAAAGACTGCAGGTATGAATCAGAGACTACAAAGACTACATTTGGAGAGCTCAACAAAAGTCAAAATTGGTCAAGCAAAATTAGTTCATTGGAGACTAAGTTTTTGTTCATCGGAGACTAAGTTTTTGTTCATCAAAGATTAAGTTTTTGTTCATCAGAGACTAAGTTTTTGTTCATCGGAGACTAAGTTTTTGTTCATCAGAGACTAAGATTTTGTTCATCGAAGACTAAGTTTTTGTTCATCGGAGACTAAGTCTTTCAGAGACTAAGGGTTTCTTTATCAAAGTCTAATGTTGAAGCTACCAAAGACTAAGGCAAAGACACTTCAATGCATTAAAGTAGCCTTGAGAAGATTTGACTGTCGCTAAAGTTATTTGGCTAACGCCAAACTAAACATTACTCAACGCCGAAGTCATTGTGACTGTCACCAAAGTTATTTGCCTATCGCCAAAGTCGTCAGCCAAATCAACAACAATGTCAAACTCAAAATGACTATCACCAAAGTCATCAGGAAAATCAACAACGCCAAACTCAAAATGACTATCACCAAAGTCCTTAGGCAAATCAACAACATCGCCAAACTCAAAATGACTATCGCCAAAGTCATCGACAAAATCTTTATCGCTGAAGTTAAGTGCTCGAGCATCAAGGGAAAAATATCCACTGATGAACAAAACAACTCATCAAGAGATAAATATCCACTAATGTACGAAATAGCTCGTCAGGGGATAAATATCCACTAATGAACAAAGACTGTCCATCAGGAGATAAAATAATCAGAGACTAAAAATGACATATGGGATGACACACGATTGAGTTCTCAAATTCACTAAATCAAGTTTAAAGGCGGTGGAATTAAAATATAGATGGTGGTCCAATAAGGAGAGATTTGCTACCAAAGAAGCTTCAAGGAGATAAGTTATACACTGCAGGTGTGAACACTGATAAAGTAAAATATGGAGATAAGTCATACTTATACACTAGCATGCATATATAGTTGCTAGTGTGAAAACTACAGAGATAACTTATAGAAGCTTGAAGGAAGAAAACATGGAAGTTGGTCCAATCAAAAACCAGGAAGCTCATAGAGATAAGTTATTTACTGCAGAGATAACTTATCATGGGAACTCCAAGAAGAAAATAAGGAAGCTGGTGTGCTGATATAACAAAGATGTTACATAACAGGTTGACGTGCCAAGAAAGTCATGTAAAAAGAAGAAGTTATGTGACAGAGTTGTAATTACCAAAGAATATCAGAGATACTTTTGGAGGCAACTCACTGTGGAAGCATGGAGGACAAGGGAGTTATGTCTATAAATAGAGACATGTAGCAATTAACACAAAAACGATAAGATATCACTGAGATACACAAAAACACTAGTATACATATTATCTTAGATCATATCACAACTATAATAAACTTACAGAGAGAGAAAAACAAGTTTTCATAACTTGAGAAAAGCTAGAAATCATATTCTAGAGTGCTACTGATATTTTGAATAGAGTTGTTAGAAGCTAGTCATTCATACTAGTGAGCTTTTGTAATATTTCATTGATTTATAAAAGTTCAAAAACACTTGTGATATATTGTATTCTTTCAATTCTACAACTTTTAAATATAATATATTCACTAAACTCACAAAGTTTAAAAGAATTTTGTGATTTGTCTTAAACCCCCCCCCCCCCCCCCTTCCCCCATAAACCATCTTGTGGGACAAACATCTTATCACTATGAGCTTCCCTGGATTTTGATTAGACGAGTTTCTATATTTTCTTCTTCAAGACTATATAAGTTGTCTCTGCAGTTTTCACACTTGCGGCTTGCAGGATTTACACTTGCAGCTTTATACGCATGCTTGTATGTAAGTATGACTTATCTCCATATCAGTGTTTACACCTACAGTTTTTATGTTTATATAACTTATCTCCTTCAAGCTTCTTTGGTAGCCAATGTCTCCTTATTTGAGCACCATCTATATTTAATTCCACCGCCTTTAACTTGAGTCAGTGGATTAGTGAACTAAGTCATATGTCATCCCATATGTCATTTTTACTCTTTGATCATTTTATCCCCTGATGGACAGTCTTTGGTGTTGAGAAATCCATCCCTTGATGATGAGAAACCTATCCCCTGATGCCGAGATATTTATCCCCTGACACCGAGAACTTATCCCCTGATGTCGAGAAGTTATCCCTGATGCCCAGACTCTGGTGATAGATAAATGACTTTGGCTTTAGTCAAATCTTCTTGAGACTACTTCAATGCAATGGGGAGTCTTTACCTTAGTGTCTGGTAGCTTCAACATTAGTCTCTGATAGAAAAAACTTTAGTCTCCTACAAGCTAAGATTTTAGTCTCTGATAGGCTAAAATTTTAGTCTCCAACAGGCTAATTTTCTTAATCTCCGTTAGGCTAATTTTCCTTAGTTTCTGACAAGCTAGAATTTTAGTCTCCAACAGGCTAATTTCCTTTGTCTCTGACAGAGTAACCCTTAGTCTTTGATAAGCTAAATTTAGTCTCCGATAGGCAAAAACTTAGTCTCGGATAAGCTAATTCCTTAGTCTCTCACAGACTAACTCTTAGTCTCCGATAGGCTAAATCTTATTATTCGATAAGCAAAAACTTAGTTTTTGATAGGCTAATTCCTTAGTCTCTGACAGACTAACTCTGAGTCTCCAATAGGCAAAAACTTTGTCTCCGATAGGCTAATTTTGATTGACCAACTTTGACTTTTGTTGAACTCTCCAAATGCATTACTTGTAGTCTCTGATGCTCACATGCAATCTCTGATAGTAGTTTCTCAAAGTGCACTACTACAGGTACATGTACTATTACAAATCAAACAATTCTAAGTGTTTATACATCATCATCAAATGTTATAATTCCTAACAATCTCCCCCTATTTATGATTATCAATGATAAACATAAATCAAGGTTTGATGATGATGTCAAAACATAACTTTATAACACCATTTCTTAGAATTAAATTAAAATATGTAAAAACATAATTGTATATAAATTAAAACATGTAAAATCATGTTTTATTTGTAATTATACATGTACAATTAAAAATCAAACAATGCTAACTGTTTATACATCATCATCAAATGTTATAATTCCTAACACCTTGCTTAGATCTTGAACTTGACTAGCTTCTTGTCTTACTACTCTCCACCTTTTTGGCATCAACATCCTTAGAGTAAGGAGAAGAAGTAGCCAGAGAAGGTATGACTTAATGAAGAATTTGTTTGAGGCCTTGAATGTCATCTGAGAGTTTTGATTAAGAAAGAAAAATGGACTGAATAGTAAATTCAAGAGCTTGAAGGTGCTTTTCAGTGTTGGATTGTGTTAGGTTTTAGAAAATTTGATGATGATTGTCTTTAGAATACTTAGTGTACAAATGTATAGAAAGTGTTAATTAGTAACACTGAAGTTTTGTAGCCAGTAGTTATCTCTTTGTTTGTAATTCATTTATTCTTTATAAAGAGATACGATTATTATTATTTGTAATTAACTGCTGGAATGGAGTATCGAAGCTTCAAGAAGTCAAGTTGTGTATTTGGTCTATTAAAGTTTGCAAAAAGGCTTATCGGAGACTAGAAAAATTGGTCAGAGACTAGTTATTCTATCGGAGACTAAAAGCTTACGTCATCAGACATTAAAGGAAAATGAATCAGA